>OX596381.1:185236718-185654218 GCA_951394425.1 Tipula unca | reverse complement strand
ATACATACATATGTATGTATGTACATTCGCAAATTACAGAAAATTAGATTACAATTTTTAATTCACTAGAATATTTAGAATGAAAATCGACGATATTTTTTGTAGATATTTTGCATATGTAATTCTGAAAAAACGTGAACCCGGAAATATACATACGTATGTATGTATATAAAAAATCGACGTTATTTATATGTTACGCATTTTTTTATATAATGTGACGATTTATATAAAATGGTGACGAATTTGTTTATCCATTAGAATATTTATTTAGATTGAAAAGAATGCGCAAAACCACTGTTTATCGATTTATTACAGTTTACTGCTACCTCTCGTACATGTAAATACGTTTTTATGTCGTGTATCGAGAAACTGAAATGTTATTAATTTTTGAAATATTGGCTGACTATCAGGCTGTGTCCACAACCCATAAAATAATGCCGTGAAAAATCATCAATGGAACAGAACAATTTTCCGCAATTTCCTTCCACTTATGCGAAAATTTAATCTAAGTATATCTCAAAAATACATAATAATATTCTAAAATTATGTAATTTCTATTCTAAATATATACATTCAAATATTAGAAATATGCTTCGCCCAGTTTTATTCTATAAAGCGTTGGAAATTATTTTTAATTCATATTAAATTTTCATCCCCTGTGGTCGGGGGGCACTCACATGTCTCGTACGTCTAAATTGCACGAACATGTTTCCCAAGAATACCACCATAGTATCCTTTGCTTGTCGTAGGAGGCTACTAAACGGTTGGATCGCTGGGCTGACGACCTACATCCGTAAAAAAAATAAAGTGTTTATAAAGCCAACAAAAAGATAAATGGATACCGCCAAAACAACACCGGACCCCCGCTCAAGTACCCGGATACGAGATTTAGGATCGGCACGTGGAATGTGCAATCACTTAGAAAACCAGGAGCGTTAGAGGGCCTAATTACGTGTATGAAAGAGTATCGGCTGGAACTCGTTGCTCTTCAAGAAACTCGCTGGCCTAAAATTGGAGACCATGTGTCGCAGGGCTATACGTTGCTCTACAGTGGAGATGACCTCGGAAATCTTGGAGCTGGATTTCCTCTTGGCCCGCCGGTCAAGAAGGCTGTTTTGGATTTCCAAGCAGTCAATAACCGATTGTGTAAGCTTCGCTTGCGCATGAAGTTAGCCAACCTGTCGATAATTTGTATACATGCGCCCACAGAAGTCAGCCAGCCGCAAGATAAAGACTCATTTTTCAATGACTTGGACGATCTGGTGGGATCTATACCCGAACACGATGTTAGAATGGTAATTGGGGACTTTAATGTTAGAGCTGGCAGAAATCAGACCGACTTGTGTGAAAACATAGGTCCGTACTCCCGACACGAAACTGCGACCGATAATGGTGAGAGAATGATGCACTTTGCAGCTCATGATCTGAAAGTAGCAAGCACGTTCTTCCCTCACAAACAGATACATCTAGAGACATGGACACATCCTCGCGGAACTTCCCGCAGCCAAATTGATCATGTGTTAGTTTCTAAAGGACGGGCTCGGGTTGTGCAGGATGTGGGAACTTATCGGTTAGCAACCAAATACGTAGCCAGCGATCATCATTTAGTCGCTGCAAAGCTACGATGGAAGTTTTCGTACAAGTCTGGGAACACAGCGAAACGCTTGCTACGTTCCGACTGTGAAGGTCTGATAAATGAAGATCAAAAGAAACGATATCAGGATCTTGTCAGCGACAACATTGAGGGAGCTAATTACCAGTCTGACTGCGTGAACTCTGTCTGGGAGGTACTGAAAACTTCGGTTGTCAGTGCTGCTCAACAGACTTTAGGTATAGTGAAATTCAGACCAAGAATAATTGGTTTGATGACGAGTGTCGTCTTGCAGTTGAGCAACAAAATATAGCCCATAGTGAAGTGCAATAACGTCTCACAATCGCGAGGAAGAACAAGGCTGCTCTTGCAAGAAGGGCAAATAAGCGGATTTGTAGAAGGAAGAAGCGAGAATGGTGGAAGACCGAAGTTCTGAAAGTACAACAACTCAGCAATGAGCGCAGTTTACGTAATTTCTTTAAAGGAATTACTGGACTGCACCATATTTTCAGGCCTACGTCAACCGTCATTCGGGACCGGGATGGAAACCGCTGTGTCAACATCGACGCAGTACTTGACGCATGGAGTGGACACTTTACTGAGCTGCTTGATGTTCATCATGCGTCACAGACTGTTGTTGAGCCACCTCTAAGACAGACTGTGGTTATTTGCACTGAAGAGCCACCCCAAGAGGAATTCACTAAGGCCATGCAGAGATTGAAACGAAACCGCTCACCTGGAGTGAGCTGCATTAATTCGGAGCTCTTGATATTCGGAGGGGATACTTTGTGGAACTGTCTTTTCGACCTTATTCGATTAGTATGGTGAACCGAAGTTATGCCTGACGAATGGAAAGTGGCCGCGATATGCCCCATCTTCAAGAAGGGCTAGCTCTCCTTTGCACAGCATACAAGTTACTGTCATACATTATATTGGATAGAACCACTCCTCTAGCGGAGGGCTTGGTTGGTGACTATCAAGGAGGATTTCGTCCGAATCGATCAGTCACTGATCAGGTCTTTTCGCTGCGAATCATTCTATCTAAATGTTATGAGACGTCCATCTTCGTACATCAGGTGTTCCTGGATTTCCGGCAGGCCTATGACTCGATTAATCGAGAGTTTGTGGTCTGCCCTGGAGTACCTAGGAATGCCAATAAAATTGGTACGACTGTGTAGGATGACAGTGACGCAGTCTCAATGCTTGAGAACAGGCTATCGACAAGTTTTGCAGTTTACTCGGGTGTTCGACATGGAGATGCTCTGTCCCCGATACTCTTTAATCTCATGTTGGAGTACATCTTTCGTAAAACTGAAACACCTCAGCGCAACATCCTATATCGCCAGTCCAATCAGGTGCTTGTATATGTAGATGACATATGCGTGATTGGACTGAATAGCAACGGAGTGAAAGAAATACTTGATCCGCTTGTAGAGTTTTCAGCTTCAGTTGGACTTCAGATCAATGAGTCCAAAACGAAATACCTGATCTCTGGTTTTAGGGACAATGGCACATCAGATTTTAGTAGTGGCCACCACACGTTTGAGGGAGTGAGGAGGTTTAAATATTTGTGTTCTTTTATCACTCACGATAACAGTGTGGGTGAGGATATTAAAGTTCAGCTGGCAGTCGTTTGGCAGTCGTTCTTTGTATCCTCTAAGGCCACTGCTAAAATCTAAACACTTATCAAGTTCTGTGAAGCTGAAGCTTTACAAAGCGTTGATCAGGCCCGTTGTTATGTTTGGATGTGAAAATTGGGCGCTGACGGATGAGTACGGGAGATGGCTCTTACATTTGAGAGAAGAATCATGCGTGTGATTTACGGCCCAAAATGCGAAATAGATGGTACATACCGAGCTCTGTACAATTTCGAGATCAGAGATCTGATGAAGATCACCGATATTGTAAATGTAGTAAGATCTCAGCGAGTACGCTGGCCCGGTCACGTTCTGCGTGCTGATCCGGAACGAATTGTGCAGCGATCTCTGAAAGGAGAGCCACCATATGATAGGCGCAGAGGTCGTTGCAGGCGACGATGGCTCCACGATGTAGAGAACAACTTGGCATCTTCAGATTGTCTTAGACAGTATGAAGACCATGCTCAGGATGGAAACCGTTGGAGCCTAATAGTTGACTCAGTAAGGGGTCAGTAATGGCCTTTAAAACTATTCATTATTATTAAATTTTCATCAAGAAATGTTTCGAACTACAATCAGAATACGATATATAATTTGACTCGACAATATTACCTAATAAAAGTCTTATCTAAGACTGAAATGACATATGTGGCAATACGGTCTTAGCTAAGACTGAAAAGACAGTTGTGGCAATACATTAGAATTGGTCGGTAAGATAACACCAAAGTAACATTCGACCATTAACTTAGAAAAGCAATAACTATAATAATAAATCTAGAATATTACTTTGAAATTACTAATATCTTTTGATTAATATGCATAATAAATAATAGTGACTAATTAAATAATTAATTATTAATTCAATATAAAAATTTTAACTAATTGTACAAATAGTTAAAAAAAATCGAAGTGGAAGAAGAAATAAATTCCAAACATCAGTTAAGCCACAGATTTAAATTTTTAATACTTTGGGTTAATTCTGTATTATTTTCATGTATTTTAAAATTGCTGTAGCTTTCAACTTCTATGAACTAATATTCCTCTTTTATATTAAAAAAAGAAACAAATACATATATAAAATTCAATGGAAATGAACCACCACAAAAGGAAAAAAAATTCCCAGTCTTTCTTTAATTTAAAAGACAACCAAAACTATTAAACATACATAAATGGATATATAAAGATACTAATTAATATGCAAACCAGCACAATTCCCAATTAATATTCCTCCAACCAACTTAAACTTTGAAGAGTTAAGAAGTTAATAAGAATTATTAAATCAAATTTTTTAATCAAAGTAAATTTAATTTTAAGCTTTTTTGTGATACATGTTTTCTTTTTGTTACATTAAAATATATAATATTTATTCATTATATATAAACATTAGACATAAAATTTATTACAAAAGAATCACGATTATTAAGGCCGAAAAAAATTGGCAATTTCTTTAAATTAATGAATTGTTTTATACAAATATCAAGGACAGACGAGAGAAATTGTGTATACGAGAACCACTCCAGCAATACTATGTTATAATTAATTATTACCTAAACTAGACTTACCAAATAACGGTACTTTTAATAATTTTTTGATGGATTGGTTGCGTTTTAATTCGCCTATATTACAAATCAATTAATTCTTCATAATTTGTAGAAGTCATATCAAAATTTTATGTTTTTTCTTTTTTTTTATTGTTTAGTACTTGACTAAAGAAAAATTTTATGGAAGACATTTTTTTTTGTTGTTGTCGTAGCCAAGACGCATAGTGTGAAACATTTGAAAAATGTGCGGACATGGTAATGTATTTTTGACTGTCAAATAAATAGTAATTATCGGATAGTTATAATAGTTATGATACATGGCTTATTTTTTAGGTAAAATTGTGCCAATTAAGTTAAAAATATAATAATCATATCATCTTTAAACTTTTCCATCTACAATTTCCTGTGAAATATTGTTTTTCAATATTCTTTCAATGTATATTTGTTTTTTTTTTTTTTGGTAGATCATTTAATATTCTTACATGTAGCAAAAAATCAGATCCCCCTTATTATTTCTTTTCTTGGAAAACTAACTTAAGTACGATCGGATCATCTTTTTATACAGGGTGTTTCCAATTACTGTTATTTTATTCATCATACGTGTAGGTTAAATTCTAAAAAAAAAATTGTTCTACGAAACTTTCAAGTTTGTTACCGTTAAGCCGTTAAAACGGATTACATCTAAAATAGAGTAAACAAAAAATTTCTGTATTCTGGTTTTTTGGTATACATATGTAAGAATATTAAATGGTCTACGAAAAAAACAAATTACATCTTTAGAAAATTTAAAACTCAATTTTGGCGGAAATTTGAAGAGGAAAGAATTTAAAGATGATGCAGTTTATAATAATATTATAATTTTCCCTTACTTACCACACTTCTACTTAATATTTGCCACGCTGAAACTTAAGGTACGACATCAACAAAAAAAAATCGTCCTCCATAAAATTTTTGTTTTATTAAGTACCAACCAATAAAAAATCACATAATCAAAATATGACTTCTACAAATTTGAGCGTTGACGTATTGTTCACCATATATCCGTATACATATATACATATATATATATATATATATATATATATATATATATATATATATATATATATACATATATATATACATATATATATATATATATATATATATATACATATATATATATATATATATATATATATATATATATATATATATATATATATATATATATATATATATATATATATATATATATAAAAATATATATATATATATATATATATATATATATATATATATATATATATATATATATATATATATATATATATATATATATATATATATATATATATATATATATATATATATATATATATATATATATATATATATATATATATATATATATATATATATATATATATATATATATATATGTATATATATACAGACATTTTTGTTTGGCTTGGAAAATATACAATTTCCATTTCAAAAATAAATATTTACATTATAATTTACGAATTTTTATTCGAATTTATTATATTTTTCCAAGGTAACATTTTAGTTAAATTTAAATAGAATAATTGAAAATATCATGGTTTATATCTGATGGGATATCCATAATCTAGAATTTTGAAACCCTTCTTAACCTAAATATTATGAATCGTTTAGAAATTTCATTATCAACAAGATAATAAAAAATGTTGAAATTTTTAGAGCATACAATTCTCAAAACACAGCTCTACAAGCAAATAAATTAAGAAAAAACATAAAAACATAAATGTAAAAACACGCACAACAAACACATATGCATTCAAACGTAAAATTAAAACAAAATATTCAATTTTCAATATATTTGTTATTGCTCACAAATTCCAAGGGAAGATTGACAATCATCCGCGCGCATATCTAACATTCCGCAGATATTATTCCAAAGAAAATTGAATAAATTTTCTTCGTTGTAACGCGCGAAAGTTTAACAACCCTCTTAAGTTTTACCTCTTTATCATATGTGTCAATTTTTTTTATTGAGATAAATGAAAATTGTATGTTATCACAGAACAATAAAACAAAAATATTTTACTCAAAAAAAAAACAAAAACGAAAACGTTGAATGTCATTGTAATAACAATAAAAAAACGATATTTTGTGACATGTCATATAAAATATAATGATTTCAAGAATAATCTGGTATATTGCTAATACACTGACACACAAACCAAATAGTTTTTCCTTTCAAAATATAAAAGCTCAACTCCTTAAACATCGGATACTTACGCAATTGGCGCACTAACTATTACAAATATACAATATATTTGAGGAGCTTGTATTCTTTTAGGAAAAACTACTTCACAAACTATTATTTAAATGGATAATATAAAAACAATAGTGTGTATGTATATAGAAATACGAATATTATAAAAATATAGTTTAGTAGTTTTTACTATTTTTACATCCAATTTATTTTTTCTTGTTTGTGATAATGATGATTGCCGTACCTGAAACGATAAAAAGCATATAGGATAGTTTTAGTTTTTTAATCGATTTTATAGTCGTGTTTTTGATATAATAATTTATGATATGGGTATAATGATTTGGCGTAATACTGATTGTCGCGACAATTACAATATACTTTCGCTAAATTGAAATTATTAATCAAATACATAATTATACTTTAGAGTTAAACTACGAGTAACTCGATTTAGAAAATTTATACTTTTTAAATTTAAGTTCGAAACTATCTTAAATTATATTGTCATATGAACAATCTTATTAGCAAATATATTTTTATTTATGTAAGCAATTTACTTAACAATTGGTTACTATTTTAACTGAGAAGCATTGGTACTTTCTAGCTTATAATGTGGATTTTGGATGGTTTCTTTACCCTCGTTTGAAGAAACAATCTCGATCGAACATTAAAATCAGATTGTTTTATTTTATTTGTTTTTGTTATGTCAACAGATATATTATCTACCAAAATTTCAAAAACATATTATACATAGAGGTTTACTTAAAATAGCGAATTGATTTAAATCAATTATGAATTGTACCATACTTGAAAAATTGTCCATTTTCTACCAATATTACTCAAAATAATAATATGTGCACACTATTTATTGGTCTTCAAAATGATAGTACTATTTATATTCAAAATGACAGTACTATTGTTAGTGAAAATAAAGTAAGAATAAATGTATTGTACTAAAAAAATCTAAATTTTTAAAAAATGAAAAATAAAAAATGACTCAAACTTCATACTTAGTTACTAAATTATCAATAATTCAATAAAAATGTTTAAACACTATCGGTTACGAAGTTATAATGTAATAACCGTATGTATATTATCTTACAGAACACAGTTAATTTATCCAGAATCACAGAACTTCAAAATATTAATTTTAATTTGGTTTAAGTAAGTTTGGTTCGAAAACTCTCAAGATACATGTTCCTCAGAAAAATATTTTTTTAGTTTTTTTGTTCACTACATGGATTCTACACTCTCAATAGATGGTAATTTACGTGTCAATCATCATCGTGACCGAAATCAAAAACGAATAACCCCTTTTGCATCCCCGACTACATTCAGAATCGGGAACCCGGTACGTCCCGATCCAAACGTCACTGGCTTACTTTTTCGAAACGAAAGTAATTTTTAAGAATTCGAAAATTTGGTACTATTTGCATATAAGTATGTACTTATACGAATTTCGAATTTAAATTTCCAATTTTCGCAAATTGAATCCGAAAGTGAATTTATCAGTCACAACATATATGAAATTCAGAAACTTTTATTCAAAATAAGCTATTTATATATCGGAATTAGTTCTGAATTTAACCAAAGTTACGAATAAAAATGACAATGTTTAAATTATAAAATTTGTGTATATACATAGTTAATTGATAATAAAAAATAAATTCGTGACAAAAATATTTACTTGGATTATTTTCTGTCTCTTATTGGCAAAAAATTTCTTTTCCAAATTCAAAAATAAATGTATTATATAAATGTAGTATATAAATGTATTCTTAATTAAATTACTTAAGAAAAATGATTGAAGAGATTCGTTTGCCTGATTTATGTGTTCTTCATTTGATTCCATTTGAAGTTTCTAGAACATGATGAAACTGCATGAAAATAATTTTATGGTGATGTTACAAATTGAAATTCTGGATTATGACTATAATATTCGATTATTATACCATAGATAAGAACGGTTGAAAATATTGCCTAATTTTTAAATAAATTATGTCTTATACGAATAATTTATCCAATTATTTTTCTGGGTTTACAGGTGCATACAATACATAAGTATCTAATAATATTCTTCCTTATTCTTAAAACAACAAATTAAACTCAACAACAATACAATCATCATTTAAAATAAAAAACAACTTAATTACCTTAGTGCACTGAATCTAATGAGACAACCTAACGTGTCCCCCGAAATTATAAACCAATAATTTTCAATTTATAAATTGAAGTGTAGTATTTTATTAATATACGAGGGCGGATTGAAAATGAAGCTACCTAGCGCTAAATGGCAGCACAAATACAAAAATTTGTTTTTTTTTAGAAATTGCGATGTCTGTTTTTGTTTTTTAGAAATTGCAATCTGTCAAACGACAGCTGTTAAAATTTCACCCAAATTCATCGATTAGTTTATTTGTTGTAGTCGTTTGAAGTAAGCAACTTTTATGTTTCTTGAAAAATGGAAAAAAACGAATTTCGTGCAGTGATTAAACACTATTATTTGAAAGGGAAAACGGCGAAAGAGACAAAAGAAAAGCTCGATAAACATTACGGTGAGTCTGCTCCGTCAGATTACATGGTAAAATATTGGATTGCTGAATTTAAACGCGGCCGAAGAAGCACTGCAACAATACCATCAACAGGAAGGCCAAAAAGGTGGTTACTGAAGAAAATATCAAGAAAATCCTCGATATCGTTATGAATGATCGCCGAGTCCAGTTCCGTGAGATTGTTGAAATGGTAAACATATCATATGAACGTGGGTTCAACATTTTGCATGAACATTTGCATATTAAAAAGCTATCGGCAAGATGGGTGCCGCGTTTGCTCAGTGTCGAACAAAAACGAGTTCGACAGACCTCTTCACAGCGGTGCTTGGATATGATAAAGCGTAATCCTGTTGATTTTTGGGTCGATTAATTACTGTTGATGAAATGTGGGTTCACCACTACACACCTGAAACCAAAAATCAATCGAAACAATGGGTGGAAGCTGGTGGAAGTGCTCCGATGAAGGCAAAGGCAGTGAAATCGGCTGGCAAGGTTATGGCCACTATATTTTATTAAAGAATCCACAATCACAGGAAAGTATTATCGTGCATTATTGGATCAATTGGTTGATGCAATCAACGAGAAACGACCACATTTAAAAAAGAAAAAAGTGCTCTTTCTTCAAGACAACGCACTGATTCACACAGCATTAGATACGATGCTAAAATTACGTGAAATACACTTCGAGTTGGTTGATCATCCACCTTATAGTCCAGATTTAGCTCCTAGTGACTTTTTCCTGATTCCAAACTTGAAAAAATTGCTCGCAGGACAAAGATTCATCTCAAACGAAGAAGTGATTACCGAAACTAACGCTTATTTTGAGGGGTTCCCGAAATCGTATTATTCAGATGGTATAAAAAAGTTGGAATATCGTCTTACTAAGTGTGTCGAAGTAAAAGGAGACTATGATGAGAAATAAATGGTTTTTGGCAAAAAAAAATTTTGTTTTCCTACTTAGGTAGCTTCATTTTCAATCCGCCCTCGTATGTTATTTCAGTTTTAATGAAATTTCTTGTATTTTTATGTAAACTTTATGTAGCAATCGGAACTTGTACTACAGGCCCCCGTCTTCTGCAAAATTGATAAAAAGTTAATAAACTATGTTCGAATTAATCGTGCAAATTAATTATTCTGGCCCAAACACCGAGTCGAAAATATAAATTATCCAATTATCAACCACAAATAACACTGAAATATGATGCATGAGAAACACAAACATTTCGCATATTAAATTCAAATAGAAATGAATTTATAAAACGCAAATAACGTATAAATTCGACTTAAATAGCTTTACATGTTGAAAGTTAAACAACTACGATCCTATCCAAATATGTTCCGTAGTACCACTTTACATTATTTTTGGATTTAATTTTGATTTCGTTTCGTAATATACACTAGAGAACGTGTCGGAACCAAAGTAATTTTTCTGGATTACCTAAAATATAGTACTTGGCCTATAAGTATTTATAAACTAATTACCAAACAGGCGACCTTAGCTTTTCTATATGTATGTGTTTATATATTAATATATTAACATAAACTATTCGTTCGTCCCGAAAATGAGAGAAATAAAACGTGATTATGATTAAGTATACAATCACGATTTTACGTTATGTAAACAAAATTTTCCAATTTTTATATAAATGCTTAAATTATTAAATTAATAACTAATCAATTGTTTAATTGAATTAATTTTTAATTAAAATAAATATTAATTTACATGGCTCAGAGGTCGGTGCAGGCGACGATGGCTCCACTGTGTAGATAATGACTTGGCTTCTTCAGGTTGTCTAAGACAATATGAAGACCAAGCCCAGAATCGAAGCCGTTGGAGCCAGAATGTTGACGCAGTAAGGGGCCAGTAATGGCCTTTAAACACTGTTTTTATTATTATTATTAATTTACATGATAGAGCGGCGTCAACAATTCAATAAGGGGCACACGAATGCCAAACACTAAACAAACGAAACAACTTAAATTTCAAATGAGACCAGTGCTGGGATGTTCTATCATCACTTTGATTCGCTTCGATAGTCATTTGTGCCTCTTTTTTTACGAACAAAATTGTATTCTATTTCGCAATTTATATTGTGATCATAACCTACTCGATTCTATTTCTATAACCAATATTTTTATTTTCGATGGCAAGTGAAAAGAGGAAAAAGAGACAGTTTGCAAATTTATTCTAACAGGCTGAGATCGCAATAGACAAAACGTAATTCAAAAAACGCAATGGAGCACAATTTTGTTCGTAAAAAAAGAGACACAAATGACTATCGAAGCGAATCGAAGTGATGATAGAACATCCCAGCACAGTATTACATGTAAGTGGAGCTAATTTATACTTTTGTAGATAATTTAACCGAATTGTATTTTGTGCGCTCTGCTTTTGTGTGCATTTCAATCATTTATGAATAAAAAATAAAAATTGTATCTTATATTAATTTAAAGTGACAAGGAATCGCCTTTTAGATTAGATGAAAACTAAGGATTCAGTACATATAATGTAAAATGAAATTCTTATGATGCCACTTCGTTGTCCGTGTCACAGACTCATAACTTTTGAACTATCATTCTTAACCGGTGGAAACTTTGCGAATTATAAGTATAGTTTTTCAGTCCTATCTACAAAATCGTGTGCAAACTGTTTGCATTAACAAAATACATGGCGATGAAAAAGTTATTAATGTTGGGGTTCCACAAGGCTCTGTCTTAGGGCCATTACTTTTTTTGATCTATTGTAATTCGATCTTTGATCTTAAACTGCATGATAGTCTTGTTGCGTTTGCGGATGATATGGCGTTTCTATACTCCAGCTCAGATATGAATTCATTAAAATGTGCCGTAAAAATTGACATGAGTTTGCTAAAGAAATGATTCTACGTACAGGATATGGTTCTTAGCTGCAAATCCAAATTTATGTATTTCAATGTGAGTTGTGCCATCCAAGATCCTAATCCAATATTTTTTCATTCACTGGCTTGCAATGAGTCTAATTGTAATACTCTTTGTGTACCTATTGAAAACGTAACATCATTGAGGCTACTACATTAATGTTCTACTAAATTAATCTTTACTCGATATATACATATGCCCAAATCGAATCCAAACGGCTCCAATTCCTTCGGAATTGTTCCTAAGGAATTCTTATTCCTTATCAAGCTGAACTACAAATCACATAATACTCATAATTCAAGCTGGTCGAGACAGTTCCAATTAGTAATTTTATCCTTTTTATTCAGGAGGTCTCAGATCTCTTACATGCACCAACGTAACTAAAGTGCAGTTTTGTATATTAGAAACTTAGATCAACGGGACATCTACGACTATACACTTATGAACAAAAATCTAAACCTGCTGAAGAAAACGTCGTCTCTTTAGATTAATTAGAAACCGTTCAACCGCTATGAATTTTAGCACGCGTTTTCTTTTATAGGACATAAAATGATATTAAACGATTGATCTTATACTAAAAAATAAAGGGTGGTCCATCTACATCTAGCGTTTGAAATTTAAACTACCGGTTATTTCGAGTTTCATTCGTGTTATGACAGAAAATTAGTTTAATGTTTGACATTTACGAAATGGGTCGTAAATGTCGACTAAAGGTCGAAATATTCAAAAACTGCTTTCAAAGTGATGAGTCTTCTACTCAAACTGTAAGAAATTTAGGTGGAAAATTCAAGGGAAATGAAATGCCTATAAGGAAATTTGTGGATCAATTCATCATCAACTCGCAATCGTGCTCAAGAAACATTTCATGCAGTTCTGTGATGAGAATTTTGCATAAAGACCTCGGTATGATGGCGTACAAAGTTCCATTAGTGCAGGAGTTGAATCAAAATGACCATTCGCAACGTTTGCGGTTCGCTAATTGAGCTGTGGAACGCTTGGAACAAAATGAACATTATTACCGAAAAATGATCTTTTCCGACGAAGCTCATTTTCACCTCGGAGGCTATATCAACTAGCAAAATTGTCTTTTTTTTTGCTCAGAAAATCTACACGGAACCATGGAGAAGCAGATATATCCATCACGAATGACTGTTTGGTGTGAATTTTAGACCGGCGTCATCATTGGTCCATTTTTTCCGAAAATGACCAAGGAGCCGCCCTTACAGGCAATGGGGAGGGTTACCGTATTATGAAAAACGAGTTGTTGTTACCCAGAATTGAAAGGATACATACATTTGGTTTCAACAGGACGGCGCACCTTGCCACACAGCAAACGAAACAATCGGTCTCTTGCACACTGTCTTCTGAGATCGAATAATCAGCCGTAACGGAGATATCAATTAGCCACCACGCAGCTGCGATTTGACGCCGTTGGAATTTTTTTTTTGTGGTGAGCCAAGGATAAGTGTTACGCTAACCATCCGGAAACTATCCAATACTTGAAAGTTCAAATCGAAGTTGTCTTTGTTGAGATAGGAGCCCGTACAATCGAAAATGTTCTGAAAAATTGGATTGACTGACAATTGACAGATTGGAGTACTGTAAGCAAGCCGTGGAAGTTATTTGAATGAAATTGTATTCCATACTTAGACTGTGTCCGAAACCTGTGATAAAAAATCGGGAAATAATTTTTTGACATTTACTTGAAAATACCGAACACACCCAAATTATTCGAGTCTATTACTATGATAATTTTTGACAGCTATCGAATAATTTGTGTACGCATGTGCAACGTGTGATTTATACATACATAACAATATATTCTAAAATTATTAATACATATAATAATAATAACGGGACATTAAAAGGATTATAGGATCCATTATTTTAATATTAATTTTTTTAAATTTTCTGTACAATTTATTAGTTGTCACAAAAAATTTGAGGGTATGAAAACTAAAATTAACATATATGACGCGGGGAAAAAACTTATGAGGTGGGGAGTTTTAATACACATTTCGGACAACATAATAAAAAATCGTGAATGTAGGGGAGTAATTATCAAACAAATGTCAAAATTAATTCACGATTTTTTATCACAGGTTTAGGACACAGTCTTAATGGCAATGTATTCTCTTTCTAATAAAATAAACCGCTCTGAAAAATACTCATTCGTCTTTGAATTTAGAGCCAAATTAAACTGCAAACGTTAGATTGACCACCCTTTATATACTTGGAGCTAGAAGATGCCTTATATGTTTCTAGTGAGTCGTAAATACAGGAATGTTCATAATTACCTCATTCCTAATAAAGGGTTGTTGGAAACAAGAACTGACAATTTAAATTATTAAAAAATCAGGGGCCCTACTATGAATTTCGACTACGATTTTCGACGACGGTCGTTTTCTTATAGTAGGTAAAGGAAAAAAAAGGTAAACAATAGTAAATTTATAATAATATTGTTTTCCTTTTTCTTCCTTTGCCTACTAAATCGTAGTCGAAAGTCATAGTAGGGCCCCAGGATTATTTTTATTTCAATCCAAAGTTTTCACCGCGCTGAGCCTAAAAAATTCAGCGCAAGTATTCTTAGGCGCGGATTTAGCTAATTCTGTAAGGTGAGTCCATTCTACGAAGCAAGTTTTTTTTCGAAGCTACATGTAGGCAAACACTTATTCAGAAACAATTAAAATTTTATTAGAAATGAAAGAAACCCAAATCCTATAATTAAATAATAAAATATTGTGTAAATTAAATTATTTATAAATTTTTCCAATTTATCTAATAATAAAATATAATGTTTTCGACCCTTGGCCGAATTTATTAATCACACTGCCACTATTATTATATTCATTTCTCTGTTTTGTTAATAAACCTAAACTTTCTAATCGGTCTTGGCAAATTGTATTTCTTAAATATGTTTTGAATCTAAATAACTTCTTTTAGCAAACGTGATGCTTTTTAACACATACATACATATGTCTGCGTTAATAAGTATATTACAACTATCCGGTGAAATATGGATAAATGTCGTTTTTCAAATTAAATGAAATCCTCGTGGTTGGAAAATATATGAATATGAAAATTCAATTGGCAGATCTCTGAATATAATTGTTATTTGAAATTAGTCGAATAGAATGGTGCTGATTTAATTGATGTTAGGTCTTTTATAGGCAAAATTCGATTATCAATATGCAAAATTCGATTATCAATATGCAAAATTCGATTATATCTAGGTACATACAAGTTAAATAAATATTCAAAATGGATTCACCCCTTCCATGACCAATTTTTTGGTCAAAAATAATTCCATAAAATATTTACATTGAGTACAGAAAAAGTAAAAAAAAGAATCTACAAAATATTTTACTTTTCATACAAAAATAGTTTGCTTGCTAGATTGATTACGAACTGTATACTTAGAAAAGAAATAACTTAAATTTGGGCGGATTACTCCAGCACTCAATGTCATTAACGGGCCAACGGTGCAATACCACATATACTTACACATTAAAAACACAAAACCGTGATTTTTGGTCACCATCGGGAATCGAACCCGAGACCCTCGAATAACAAAGCAAGGACGCTAGTTACTGTGCCAACGAGGACGACACTGTATACTTACATACATACATATATAATATGAACAATTATTTATTTGATTGAAAAGATTGTCTTAAAGCTCATTGCATATTTCAACGGCTAAGCCAAACTATACGAAGTGAGCGTTGTTCATAGTTCACGTTTTTAAATGGTTCGTTGCACACTTGAACAAAGCTATGCAAGATATGCATATTTTATTGAGTAATACAAAACTATCTTAGCTCAAATAGTATTTCCCTTGCTCAAGCTACGTACATAACATCGGGAATAATGTTTTGATTTCCGATCTCTCTACCAATGAAATAGCCACAAATATTCTAATCCCCGCCTTCTTGTTTCATACTAGAGTTTATTAAATTCTTAGTTTGAGCAAAATGTATCTTAGAATTGCCTCTAAGGCCGTGTGTCAGTTAGTTAAAAAAAAATCCCCCAAATAATAATTTGACAGCAAAATAAATTGTTTCAAATTTATTAGTTCATTTTATGGTGGACAAACAAAAATAAATTTGAGTTTTCTGTCAAAACTTTAATTTTTAATAAATATTTTATCTAATTGACACACGGCCTAAACAAAAAATAATAATAATGGCTGGTTTACATTCAATCTTTAATCTTTTTGCCAATGCTATTCCTAAACCACATATGTAAATAAAAGAAGAAAATGGAAAAAATTAATGGGTGTGGAAAAGACAACTATGTATGTTATAAAAAAAATCACAATTTGGCTGCAAACTTTACAAAAAATACCAAAATAATGAAAAAAAGACGAACCTGTATAGGAACCAAGCGCAAATTTTAGCAAAAAAAAAACTCGATATAGAAAAAAAATTGTTAAATAAAAATGTGAATGCAACCAAAACTGCAGTAAAATAATTTTGGGTATGAAACCAACAAAAAAAAATTGTTATATATAGAAAAATTTTAGTGGTAAGTATTGAGATACTAATAAAAAAAATTGTTATTTTAATTTTAAATATATTTATAAAAAATCTTGCTATAATATAAAGTCTATTTATTAGTTTTAAAAGAAACATTAAACTTATTCAAAATGGTATTTAATTTATTTTATTTACAAATATTTTAAAAATTTGGTCGTTTGAAACAGCCATTTTAAAGACATTTTTTTTAAATATGATGTTAATAATGTTATAAATTTTTTTAGTCGTCAAGGTCAAGATTGGGCAATGAGCAAAAAAATGCTCTAATTGATTTGGTTCAAGAGAATTTTAAATTTATACAGGGTAAAATATATTTATTATTTATTTTCTATTAGTAAATTTATTACAAAACTTTATTTATAGGAAAACATGCGACAGCGCGGGGAGTTTCCGATAAAAAAAACCGCTTGGAATAATATTGCGGACTTATTAAATTCAATCGCCCCATTAGAAAAAACCGGCGAACAATGGCAATTTTTTTTTATTTTTTATTTTTTTCAGAAATATTTATGCACTAATGACAATTAAAGTGTTGTTTTATTATAGAAATGTCAAAACAAACAAAATAAAAACCAAAGTTAAACATGCGTTTGCAATAAAAAAAAAAAAACTTTTAACGTACGTTTTTCTAGCAAAACTACACAAAATTATATCGAATTTTTTTTTTCGCTAAAATTTGCGCTTGGTTCCTATACTGTTCATTTTTTTTTTTTGAAAAAGGCAAATTTTATTTGACTATGCCTACTTTATTTTTTCATGCAAATCATATGAATGTACTTGTTTCTCTACGTCCATTTTATGGAATAGAGAAAAAGATTGAATGTAAATCAGCCATAATACGCTGGAATTTTGTACAGAGGGTAGTAAATTTGCTGAAATTTGTTGCTCTTTTTAATTTGATAACTTCCAAATTGTTTACTTTCCATTGTGTTTTTGTGGGATGCGATAAATTAAATTATACCGGGTGTTTTTTTTAAACTGAGACGATCAAATATCTCGAAAAATAGCCACTCTACGGAAAAAATGTCCATAATCAAAATTTAATCATACCGCGGGGGAAATACATTAGTGCAAAAAAAAAAGTCCCCCCACCCCCGCTTTGTAGGTGGGGCGGGGGTAACTTTTAAACTAAGATAGGAAGCCATATTTTTTATTGCAGATACGGATTCTACGACTAAAAGTACGTATGATTTGAATAAAATATTTTGTTCGGTTCATGATAGATGGCGTTGCAATCGACGAAATTCAATTTTTTCAATTTCTCCTTCTTAGAACACACGCATTCGATTCTGCAATACGTTTGAAATAAAAAACATCACGTTTTCATTGGAAATACTCGAAATTCGTCATCAAAACAATTTATTCAGTTTTGTAAATCTAAATAAGTGTTCAAAATGATGGCCTGAATTTTGTATTTTTGAAATTTAATAATAAAACTTGAAATTAATTTTGAACACTTATTTAGATTTACAAAACTGAATAAATTGTTTTGATGACGAATTTCGAGTATTTCCAATGAAAACGTGATGTTTTTTATTTCAAACGTATTGCAGAATCGAATGCGTGTGTTCTAAGAAGGAGAAATTGAAAAAATTGAATTTCGTCGATTGCAACGCCATCTATCATGAACCGAACAAAACATTTTATTCAAATCATACGTACTTTTAGTCGTAGAATCCATATCTGCAATAAAAAATATGGCTTCCTATCTTAGTTTAAAAGTTACCCCCGCCCCACCTACAAAGCGGGGGTGGGGGGACTTTTTTTTTTGCACTAATGTATTTCCCCCGCGGTATGATTAAATTTTGATTATGGACATTTTTTCCGTAGAGTGGCTATTTTTCGAGATATTTGATCGTCTCAGTTTAAAAAAAACACCCGGTATATACATATCTATCTACATACTTATATATTTTGATTTATAGATCAGAATGATTTTGATTTATAGATCAAAATAGTCGAAGGAATGCGGAAAGAAGGAAAGGAGTTTCTGTACCAGCTAGTACACCAAAATTAATGTATTCTGTATTTTTTGTTCGATGATGACATACATAAAATGACACAAAGTTATACTATGTTTATCGGAAAAACTGATTAATTAATAATAATTATATTTTTAAAAAACGAAACGACAAAAACAAGGGAAATATTAATAACGATACAGAAACGACACAAATATGAAAAATCTTTTAAGACCTGAAAATAATCACAGACCTAAAAAAAAATGGTCTTGACAGCCAGAGCCACGCGCATTTGAAAAATTTCAAAAATAATATATGACAGCAAAAATAAACAAGTATATTTTGAGCAAAATCAACGGTAACTAATTTCAAATAAATAGTTAATAAAATTCTGTTCTATCAAAATATTTTATAAATAGCTAATTTTTCATACAAAAATTTTTAACACAGGAGAAACTTGAAATAATTTAACTTAAACCTTATGCATAAAAAATGCCTTAAGTAAATTATAAATACCTTAAATACCTTATGCATAAAAAATGCCTGCATAAAAAATAATTAGTCATAACATAAATGGGCCCAAAAACATGGGCCCAAAATAAATAGTCAATGAGCGCTTTCAAATCTTCCAGCATGTTGACATCACTAATCAGTATCACGATTATATGCTACATGATACCATCGTAAATCAGAATTGAATTTAATCTATATATTTTGGCTGATAAATAGCGGATAAGTTCGAAACTAGTGATTTTATAGTTAAAATTTAAATATCACAATAAGAAAGTAAAAATAAACTTACTATTTTTTGTTATAAGGTTTTTTAAATTAAAATTAATTTTATTTTATTAAAATATAAGTGTATGATATATATCTATTTATTTTTATTTATATTTTAATTTAAAATTATGTGTATGCTATGTGATATAAAAATATGATGGCGAAATGTATCGATACAAATATACCGATGAAAAATTGACGTTTAGGCCATCAGTGTCATCATGAAATTTTTAAGTATCAGTCTCATTCAGAATTCAACACTGCTTAATGCATCCAAAACTTTTCGTATTATATTTATTAAATTTGATTATTTGATTATATATTCATAAAATATACAGAAACGAGATTTATAATACAGATGACCAAGTAAGAAATGCCCATAGACACTAATTGGGAAATTAAATTAACTATGACTACTTGTAATACAACATAATCACCAATGCTAGTTTTAAAATATACATAATCTACTTGTATACAAGCTTTTAGCCAATTCGAAAAAACAGGCTTTAATAATACACACATGTATTTTAGTAAAAAATAGTTTAGAAATATCAATATCGTCGAAGTATTAAACCCAAAGTTAAAGCAAATTAACAATAAAGAATGCTTATTCCCACATCAATGGTTGACCAAGGTTTAGTATTATAACTACGAATTTTACATAAAATATCCTCGCTTAAACATATATATTACACACAACATTTTACATAAATTAGTAGTGTCCCAAAACACGCCTTTAAAAGCGTTACAAACCGACGTAATATAGGCATTTTCACATTGAAAAATGTGATTTAATTAAATAAATAATAACAGTGTTAAAGGCCATTACTGGCCCCTTACTGAATCAACAATCTGGCTCCAACGGTTTCGATCCTGAGCTTGGTCTTCATACTGTCTTAGACAATCTGAAGAGGCCAAGTCGTTCTCTACATCGTGGAGCCATCGTCGCCTGCAACGACCTCTGCGCCTACCATATGGTGGCTCTCCTTTCAGAGATCGCTTCACAATTCGTTCCGGATCAGCACGCAGAACGTGATCGAGCCAGCGTACTCGCTGAGACCTAACTTCATGTACAATATCGGGGATCTTCATCAGATCTCTGATCTCGAAATTGTACAGAGCTCGGTATGTTCGGTGATTTAATTAAATATTAAACACAAAAATATGTTTTATCAGTTAGATAGATTAATAAAACCATTTTATCAACGAAAACCATTAAAATGAGCGACATGGTATACAGAATTGATAACAAAAACTTGTCTATATTATATTATAATTAATAATGGCGATAAAACTAACAAAAAAATCATATACATATGTAGTTAAGCCAAAGTGTCGATTTGGAGTTCTAGAGCATATATGGATTTAGTAAGTAGTTTTTGTGCGTTAGTTTAACAATATCATCTATTCATCCATCCATTATCGTTGATGACATTTCTGGATATTAGATGATGTAATTTAAATTTTCAATCAAAAATATTGCCCATTTCCATTACCCACACTCTTATTAGTTTGGTTGTACAGCGGTATATATCCCATGACTCATCATACAGTTTATTTGGTTTTTCTTCTTCCGAGGATATGAATTATGTTACCCAAAGATAATGTTTATCTCAACAGAAAGATAAATTATCAAACATTTTGTGAAGGTACAGGATGAATTTTTTGATATTCGTTCATTTTTGAGGAGAATTTTTTTAACCATAGTTTCGGTTTTATATGGGGTGCAGCACATACAGTTCTATTATTTTATATTATACATACACAAAGAGCTATTATTATTTCGTTCTGCGATTTTTAATTTCACAGCTTTACCTATCCTGTTCTATAATATGTACCTATATATACCCTTCCTATAACATTAAATATCGATTTTATTAATTCTCTTCAAAAACTAAACTACATAATATGTAGAATAATATTTAATACTCATAGCATACAAAAAATTGTCTGTAGGGCGTGGTCATTTTTATTTTCTTGCAATAGTTTTTTCAGAGATGAAAAACATAATATATTTCATCGATTTTACGTCATACATTTACAATTTATTTTATTCGAATATTCCATAAAATTTTGTCACGACAACCCAATATAGTGGTCATTATTCTCGCAATATGAGAATGGGTTAAGTGAGTAGAATAATATAAATTCAATGACAATAATGTGTTAGCACATTTCTCTTCGTTTGTAAATCGAATGTTTCTTTGCTTTGCTGCTGGAATTGAACTTAACCGGATATTTTCTTTGTACTTTTCATTATATTTTTTTATATATGTACATACATATTTCATTTGATGCATTTTCTTAGTTTATTATCGTTCATCATAATATAGTACATATAATACACAAGCTGTATGATATTGTAGTGCGAGCTTTTATTTTATTTTTATTATGTCTTTTTGTGTGAAAAGAAAAATTATAATTTTGTAACATTAATACTGACATTTTCTGTTGCTCAAGAGATTGTTTATATTGATAAAAATATATTTAATTTGATAAACTTATTAGATGGCAAAAGGATACTGACTTTATAATTTCATTTCTGATAATAAGCATAAACTATAGGTTTGTAATACATAACTTTTACTGTAGGAAGATTACAAAAATCGATAACAAAAATCTCAAATTTCAAAATTTGCTAACAAGTAGGTGTTGAACCAATTATAATTGCGATAATTTAACTAAAGAATAAGAGGACCCTGACCACATGTATACCATGTGATAGCTTGTTTGGTTGAGAATGTTGACTTTAATCTTACCAATTTTTATGTGCGAGTTTACAGAAAACAGCCGTTTAAGAGCCAAGAACACCAAGAAAATCTTTATTAAAAACAATTACTAATATTTGATGATCTATAATTCAATTGATTTAACTTAGGGTTGTAATAGTTGAAAGCTTAACCAGCTTTTTAATGAGATATAAGCTAAACTAAAATAAGCATATGACTAGACTGAAAACACTGCTTTTAGAGCAATTAAATTTTTTCTCAGCAGATTTTGAATTCTTGTCAATAAAAAACAAAAAAAAATTGTAGAGTGCTATACTAATTAAATTGTTAATATTTTCTACAAGTCTATATACTATAATCATAACTTCCTTTTATGTAATATACTCGAACAACGTTTGTAAATAAACTATCAAAATTTACATAGTGTAACAAAATTAACAACTCGTTCTCTTAGATTAAAACATTATTAAGCCGAATCATCTAGATAAAATGTTCTATCACATGGTATACATATGGTCAGGCTCCGAGAAGACCAATTTAACATTTGAGTGTTAGCAAAAATCGATAAGCTAATTTGAACTACATACATATGTATGTATTAAATTACCTACAGATATATTACATAACAAAAATTCACCTCACATAAATAATTTGCATATTCATATATATTAAGTTTTTATTGACAATGAAATCCGCACACGAATTTGAAATTAAAAATTTTAGGTCACTAACATGTATAACAAGTACTTGTAATTTTAAGATCAGGCAGTTTTTCATTAGGTTACTTAATTATATCAGAAATTATGTAAGGAATAAAACTTTACTTTTTATGATTACCTAGGCTCAACTAATTTTAAAGTAAGTGATCACGTTCACTTACTTACATATATCTATAGAATCTATAATAAATGATATTAAGTAATTATGTACTTTAAATATCACTCGAGTAGGTATAGTGATTTGTACCAATTAAAATTATTACTAATAAATTCTACCTTATACATAAAAAAAAACGTCAAACCATACATATATAGCCAAGTAGGTTAAAGACTGTTTATCTCTGAAGAGTTTAACTAATGGTTAACAAAACGTTTATTATTAGGCAATTCATAGTGATTTTAATGATATTCAAATAAGTTGTTGGTATTTTTATGTAAAAAAAAATACCAAAATTTCAATGGAAAAGCAAATAATTACGTTTTTTTCCAAAAAATCCACTTGAAAAATCTCGCTAGTTATAGTACATAGTGTGTACGAACCACGTTCAATGTATTCTAAATGGATCAAACATACATATGAATATAGGAGAAAATGGAAAACACAATGAACTTCAACTCAAACATAATTCTTATTTTTTGTATTTCCCCACTGCACACCCTCTGTTCACATCTTCACATTTTTCTTGAGGCAAAGAATATTCAAGTGTTCAGTTTCCATGCTCTTGAATTAATAATATGAAAAACATATATATATATATATATAAGGAAATTATATATGTATGTTGGAAATGTTAATAAAAAGTAGTTTTCATATACATACATATATGTACATAAATATATTCATATATATATATTGTTTATATATTTATTTATGGGCTTGTGCATTTTGGTTGCTATAAATTGTTTCATTACTTGGAGATAATTATTTTCTTAAACATAACATATGTCATGATTTTCCAGTGAAATACAAAATTAAAAATATTAATAGATAAAATCAAAAGAAGATAATCTACATTTTCTTAACATATTTTATTTTATATGTACTTACAAACATACATATATTTTGCAGAGTGACCCATATCTATAGTCACAACGTTTTACAGGGTCATTTTTGGTTTAAATTCAGTTTTATTAAAACATCCAGTGCTTAGCACCATTTCTTGTCTATGAACTTGTGTAAATATTTTTTTCAATAACAATGTTCTGTTTGCTGTAACAAAGACAGATAACATTTTTTTTTGTTACACAGGGTATCTGACACGATACCTTTGTATTCCTTGATCAGTTATGAAATGGACAATTTATGTGTTCTTTTCATATTTTATTTCATTATGAAAAATATTAAAGTTATAATTAATCTATAATTTTAGATAATTTAGTGAAGACATGAGTTCAAAGGTAGTTTTACTCTTCCTTATTGTACTGTTAATTTCATTTCTTACATATAACATAATTATTATGAGTTTTATTAATTACTATACAGTTTACGTACATGCCTAAAACTGCAGAGTATTCAAAAATTTTCAGAAAGAGCTGAGGATGCTTGAAAGATAGTTAATGTAAAGCTAAAGCCTCACGTCAATTTAAAATGTCAATGCAGCTAGTGGGATACTGGATTAGAGATGTTGAAGAGCCGGGAACTTTTCAAATCTCTCAAAGGCTCGCTTGTCCTCGAAAAATAACAATATGGGAAGATATATTTAGAACGTGAACTAGAAATCACAAACCACCTGGACCAAACAAGGATTGTTATTTCTAATTCTTCTATCAAATACTAAACAATTAAAAAAGAAAAATCACCTAATCAAAATATGAGTTCTACTAATTTCAGCCACAAATACATTACCATGCCCGCATATTTTTTATATTTGACTCCCTGAATCTTAGGCTACAAAAAAAATCCCGAGAACTAAAAATCCAGGTGAAATGATCGCCTCTTTTTAGCGAACCTCGTTATTATAACGAACGACTTTAAAATCCTATCTTACATTATTCTTAATTTTACTGCTTTATAGCGAACGTCGAAATCAAAAACAGTAGTTCGAGAAGTAAAAAATATATTCACAAAGCAATCACCGCACAAAAGTAACATAATATGTACAAAAAAACAGGAAAAGTACCATAATGTGATCCACACACACACGTCATATATATATATATATATATATATATATATGGGTTCTAGCTTAAACTTTGCTAGAACCCACTGAAGATAAATTAAAAATAAGATAAATGTGTTACAATGGAGTCAAATGTCTACAAACCGTTTTAAGACGTGCCTCTTGGTAGGAACTGGTTTCTTGCAAGGATAAAAACTCTTCAAATTATTTTCTATAGTGATATTATAATTATTTTCAATGGTGTAAACGTGTTGTAATATGTATATGTTGTATAAGTACCCATAACTGGGTATAATAATTTTGATAATTAATAACACAATTTATATTAACTTTATATTGAATTTATTTATTTAATTTATGTTGTTTAATTTATTTTATTCTAATTAATACATTAACTAAATAATCAATTTATAATTATGATTTTTATTTCAACTTATTATTATTGTAACTATGCTACACAACAGTGTTTTTCGGCTCAATGTATCGGCTCATTTTACGAGATAACTGAAAGAAAACTGATAACTGATCGATTCATTTATAAAAATATTTTGGAAACGATGGTACCTTATGCGGAATGGGAAATTCCCCTTCGATGGGTGTTTCAACACGATAACGACCCGAAACACACATCGAAGCTGTTTAAAGAGTGGATTCTAGCTGATGGGATTTAAGTCCTGGATTGGCCGGCGCAATCACCAGACTTGAATCCCATTGAAAACCTCTTCGGGATTCTAAAACGAAGAGTAGGTAGTCAACGCCATCGCAACAAGGCAGCGCTTATGACAGCTACAAGAGAAGAGTGCTAAAACATACCAATGATGACTATCGTTTCGAACCTCATTGAATCAATGTCCCGCAGGTGTACGGAAGTAATACGAAATATAGGTTATTACACTAAATATTAAGAAGTTGCTTTGGTTTTGCACAGCCAATTATAATGATAATTTCAATTTTTTTTTGTTTTTTAATCAAAAATAACTGTTACTTAGTGTTTTAGGTTATATTTGTGAGCATTATATATAAAGGAATAAATAACTATGAACTAATATTTTATAAAAAACAGTAAAACAGAAATAAAGTATTTTAAATGATAATGGAGCAAAAGTTGCTGAGGTTTTGCGCAACACTGTATATACATATTATATGTATATATATATATATATAATATGTATATATATATATATATACATATATATATATATATATATATATATATATATATATATATATATATATATATATATATATATATATATATATATATGTATATATATATATGTATATATATATATATATATATATATATATGTATATATATATATGTATATATATATATATATATATATATATATATATATATGTATATATATATATATATGTATATATATATATATATATATATATATATATATATATATATATATATATGTATATATATATATATTTATATATATTTATATATATATATATATATATATATATATATATATATATATATATATATATATATATATATATATATATATATATATATATATATATATATATATATATATATATATATATATATATATATATATATATATATATATATATATATATATATATATATATATATATATATATATATATATATATATATATATATATTATATACATATATAAGAGAGAACACACAACTTTAGCTCTAGGGTAATATAATTTACTGATAAAATTTTTATAAATTGTTATTAAATTATAGTGTGCTGTAATTCAATAAAACAGATAAAAGAGCTCTAATGGATGAATCTAATAAGTATTGATATTTTTAAAAATAAAATGTTATGTTATAATATTTAACTACTAATACATACATATGTATGTACATATATACTGTATATTTATACATAAAACAAATCAATCAAATTAAAATAACCATGGTTTATGTACATAAATACATACGTAGACACATAAGCCGTATTTTGTTCAAAATTGTTAATTTCATTCCGTTTGGAGTTATTTTTACAACAACAATTGCGCTGAATAATTCCAGCTATTTAATTATGTTCCTACTTTCATTTATGATACCTAACACCAGATGTCCCTTGTTTTATTTTTTATTTATTTCATTTTTAAAGTGTAATTTCGATGATAAAATGACAAAATGACATTTCGGAGGGTATCAATTTTCTTGTTAAGTTACAAATTGTCGAATTTTAATTTTTTTAATTGATTTGAGAATCTCATTAGTAAATATATAATTTATAATATATAAAATAATTTTTTCATATTGCCAAAAAGCTAACTAATTCTTGAGCAATTTGTGGGACAAAATAACTCCAAAAGAATTAAAATTAAATTGTTATCAATAAAATACGGCTATAAACTCTTTAAAATTTTCATCTGATAATTGCATAATATTTTAAATTGCAATGCAACATGACCGGTTAAAGTAATAAATAATAAATTTGAATAGATCATGATGATAGTGAATATTTGGAAATTGATTTTCCAATTAAATGAGATGGCAGTACTATTTGAAAATATATATTACATACATGTATACACAA
Organism: Tipula unca; assembly: GCA_951394425.1. NCBI lineage: Eukaryota > Metazoa > Arthropoda > Insecta > Diptera > Tipulidae > Tipula > Tipula unca. The sequence goes on along the minus strand of OX596381.1, from coordinate 185,626,367 downwards.
GATAAATCAGTTATGTTATGAGCAGTTTAAATTAAATTACCAAACAATTAAAACTTAAATAAGGAAAATCCCAAAATGTGGTATTATATTTCTAATATTTAACCAATCAATATGATAAAACAATTTTTATTAATTACAAATAAATTATAAAATAAGTATATATGTATATTCGTAAATGAAAATGTACGTTTATATCAACATATTTATTTTATTTTATTTCTTACAAAAATTTCGCTGGAAACACATGTTATTTTGAGTATATTATAAGCTCATTTAAATGGTGTATACAGCCCATAAATAATTACAAATGTTTCCCTTCACTCGTATCGCAATTTGCTGTATTTATTTTACCGAGCAGATATTCTTAAGATCGGCGGTACAAATATTAAATCAAATTTAACAGTGCTTTCAACTAGTCGTATGTACGTACCAAAAGTAAATAATTTCATCGCTATAACTATCAGTCATGAACATTAGTCGAAACAGACATTATACGGAAACTTTTCAAATTAAAAGGTTTCTGCTGACAATTAATTTAAATTCAAATTAGTTAGTTTAATTGTATTATACTTTGTTATATGAATATGTATAGATATGTATTACAAAAGTTATCAACGTAGGTAATTATTATAAACTACATCGGTTTGTTTATACATTAACATTAAGTACTATAAGATTGGTTTTACATTATTGCTTATTAATTAATATAAATTTATTTATATATATTATTCTTTAAGTTTGTTTATACATTATTATTATTTACGTACCACTATTAAGAGGATCTGTCATACATTGTATTGGATAGAATCACTCCTCTAGCGGAGGGCTTGGTTGGTGACTATCAAGGAGAATTTCATCCAAATCGATCAGTCACTGATCAGGTCGATGCGGATGATTTTATCTAAATATTATGAGACATCCATCCCCATACATTAGGTGTTCCTGGATTTCCGGCAGGCCTATGACTCGATCAATCGAGAGAGTTTGTGGTCTGCCCTGGAATACCTAGGAATGCCAACAAAACTGGTACGACTATGTAGGATGACAGTAACGCAGTCTCAATGCTGTGTTAAAGTTGAGAACAGGCTACCGACAATTTTTGTAGTTAACTCGTGTGTTCGGCAGGGAGATGCTCTGTCCCCGATACTCTTTAAACTCATGTTGGGAGTACATCTTTCGTAAACCTGAAACACCGCACCGCAACATCTTATATCGCCAGTCCAATCAGGTCCTTGCATATGCAGATGACATATGCGTGATTGGACTGAATAGCAACGGAGTGAAAGAAATACTTGATCCGCTTGTAGAGTTTTCAGCTTCAGTTGGACTTCAGATCAATCAACCTCAGATCTTACATTTGAGAGAAGAGTAATGCGTGTGATTTACGGCCCAACACGCGAAATAGATGGTACCTACCGAGCTCTGTACAATACCGAGATCAGAGATCTGATGAAGATCCCCAATATTGTACATGAAGCAAGATCTCAGCGAGTACGCTGGCTCGGGCACGTTCTGCATGTTGATCCGGAACGAATTGTGCACCGATCTCTGAAAGGAGAGCCATCATATGGTAGGCGCAGAGGTCGTTGCAGGCGACGATGGCTCCACGATGTAGAGAACGACTTGGCCTCTTCAGATTGCCTTAGACAGTATGAAGACCATGCTCGGGATCGAAACCGCTGGAGAAAAATTGTTGATTCAGTAAGGGGCCAGTAATGGCCTTTAAAACTATAAAAAAAAAAATTAAGAGAATCAATAAATATACTATTTATTTATAAAACCAGAACCAGACACATTTTGTATCATATAAGACCGTCACAATTGAAATAAAGTTCCGCCCAATTTAAAGTAAATATTAACTATGATATACATTTTTGACAGGTACAATTTGTAAAATATAAAGCAAAATTATTTTTCATTCCACGAGAAAATCATGAATTGTTTTTTATTACATATCTAATTCCAGCGCATTGCATATGTGGAGATATGGATTTTGAAAACATGTAAATTTAACAAATCGATGAAGACCGATAGATTTATTTACTATTTCATATTTGCCAGAAATTGTGTGTCGTGAATGGAAGACTAATTGGATATGGTGGTTTTCAACATTATTGACTCGCTGATGATTTTGGAATTTGGGATGGATTTTCTTCCTATAAATCGAAAACTTCTACTCGCGTATATTTCCGACAAAATGGATTTAAAATGTTATATAGAAATGTAAGAACTGAGAGATCAGTCTAAGTCATCAGTCGAACACGCAGAATATATTATGGGTACAACTTTTCAATAACATAACGATTCACAAGTCCAAAGAAATGGTTTTATGAATAATATTTGAAAATGTTTTATAAGAATGGGCAAAAAGTTCAAACTAGCGCGTGAATTAAAAAATCATGTAAAAATCAGCAAATATGTGGATTCAATCCGACTAAAAATTATTTTTAAGAATGATCTTAATGCAATGAAATTAAAATGATAATTATTTTTTACAAACTATTTATATTTTTCTTTTGTAAATAAATTTTGTTAATTTTTTGTAAACCTTAAAAAAGTAATATTACTAATAGTTACTAGATTATTCACGTACAGGTACAAAAATGTAGTGATAAATCAAAGATATTTTGATTTAACGATTTCCTAAAAATACGACAAAATCAATTTATTCTCAACTTTGTATACGAGGTTCGTCCCAAAATAAAAATTTTCATTATGATGGCTCTAATTTTTTAATGAAGTAATTATGTGATAATTCAATATTTCGAAAATACTAAATATCTTACACAAACTGTAGATATTTACAACAAGATTTCACTTAAAACAACAGAAAAATTCAATAATACCAAAAAAATTACTAAATAATTGTAATTCTTATTCCTAATTTTAGTTACGATACCTGGCCCTGACTTTAATGAGAAAAAATTAAATGCAAAATAATTTCTATTCTAATTTTCTCATTGAAATATAGAGAAAATACATAATAAGAGCATAAATCACATGTAGGTTTAAAAATAGTGAAATTTTAATTTATTGCTCATATTTTTAGAAATAACAATTAAATTAAAGATATACATAAATTTAATCGTTTAATAATCAATTAGGAAAAGGCAGGTTATTGCATTAAGTCCGTAATTTATTATAAGTACGTAATTCATAAAGTTATGATTTAAAAAATCATTTGAAAAAAATGATTAAAATTATACAAAATATTTCTAATTACATACATTGAATTTTTTGGTGGAAAGCAAAATTATTTAAGAATAATTGGTCGAATGTATCCATAAGATTCAAGATTTGAATCCATATTTCAAGATTTTTAAAATTAAAAAAAATCAACTACTGTGCCAACTGTCAATCTGCCTTCATCGATAAAATTTCAAATTTGTATAAGTAAACCTAAATTTTAATAAATAAAAACAGAACTTTTCTGAATCCTCCATATTTAAGTTATACTTTCAGATGAATAAAACAAAATATAATATTTCTCAATTTTTCATTAGGGAATAATAATACAAAGATTTGTCGAATTCTTCCTAATACAAGTATAGATTAAAGATATACTTACTATATACTGGAAATTCAAAAACCAACTACCCGTTTGTTCAGAATTATAATATTAAAGTTAGTTCGGTTCAAAGTTTAATTTATTTTTTAGTATATTAGGCGACCAAATAATTCATAATTATGTATTTTAAATACATTTTAGCTGTAAATTTTTTAAGTATAAATATACATATCTTTAAAACCCTGCTGCTTTGCAGAATTGTTTATTTATTATTATAGCAAAAATTCACTGTTACATATTTAAGAATAATCATTTTACTATATGATATTTTTTTAAATTATGAAAATAATATCAATATGAATCTATTGCATATAATTAAAAATATTAACTAAATTAAAAATATTAACTAAATTAAAGTGTATAACTACAAAATAATAATAATATAAATTATAACTTACCAGTGGTTCCGTTACGGAAACACTAATTATTTATAATATCCAAATTAATCCAAAAATATCCAAATTTAATCCACACATATATCCGAGCATGTAATCCTTATTTCACTTACCTAGAAATAAATAAAAATATTTTTTTTATTAAAAATAAAATAAATTATTATGATTAATTAAGGCATATATGTATGTATATAAAATATACTTCATGAAAGTCATTAAAAAATATATTTAAAATTTTGCCAAAAATATTAACTAATAATTTAAATTCATTCATCAGGTTTATTAAAATAAAGCGCGCGCTAAAAACAGAACGATACCACTAAGTTTTATTTGGCGGTCGCACCCTTTTATTTTGTCTTTCATAAAAAAACACTCAAACAAATACTTATTTAATTAAATTAAATTTTATTTACTTCAGGTTAGAATAAAATTATAAATTACATTTTTTCTTGTTAAACCTTTCAGAATTCAATCTCCGCGACACTATGCAATAACCTTCCTATTAGACATATGTAAATAAATAAACACACCTCCTGCAGTCTCAAAATTATTCATTTCATTCACAATCAACGATGATGATGACGGCGTATGCAGAACCTTATTAAATCAGAGTAATTAACATTTTTTATGATCTTTAAATCTAATATTAAAATTAAATTCTAATCACGTTTCCAATTAAAAATCAAAATGGTGAAGAGATCTAAATGGATTTTAGAAATTATAGATTGTAATAGTGTGTGATTTGTTATGAGTCATTAACTAAAAATAATTATAATAATAACAATAATTATAATAATAGTTTTGTGATTCAAAATATTATCATGCTTCTCAACCTTTATATAAATTGGACAAAAATAGTGATTAAACTCACTACTATATACTTACCTACATCTACACATATACATATATATATATATATATATATATATATATATATATATATATATATATATATATATATATATATATATATATATATATATATATATATTATATATATATATATATATATATATATATATATATATATATATATATATATATATATATATATATATATATGTATATGTTGTATATGTATACGGAATAAGTATAAATTAATGGATGGATTAATGCGATTAGCTAAATATGGTTTATAATTTGAATACTACTTTAAATTTGGAAAAAAATTAATTATATTCCGAGTATTTAATGCAGTTGGTTATAATTTTTTATATTTCGACATTATATAAAATCGAACGTTATCGATGTTTATATTTCGACAAATGTACACAAAAAAATGTATGTTGTATTGTTGCCTATTACAAATATGTCATGTAAAAAATATATTTTAAAAAATGTTACATAATCTAGTAATATTATAATAAATGCCACTCTGTGTATATTCATATGTACATATGTATATTATAATTCTATCATGATTTGTTTTTAATATTTCAGAAAAAAATAAATTATCGAAATTAATACTTGCCTTGCTATTAGCGCAAAGTGTTTCTGAATTGAGATATCATACACACAGTACTTGTATGATTTAAACTGCTTATAAATTTGTATATTATAAAATGAAAATTTTTTTCGAGAATAACTATCCGAATTATACAATGAGCCTTTTATGAGAGGTATACAAATAGACATGTACATATAAAACGTGATCCAATAGGAGGTACTTTTTTCCATTGGGATTCATGCGTGACAACTGTCATGTTCATATGACATATCACCAAGAATAGACTTACGCAAGAACAACGTTTACAAATTGTGAAAGTTTCGTGCTCTTCGACCATTTTGTGGTGTTCATAATCGTCCAACTAAACGCACTATTCCCGAAACGATCAATAAATTTCGAACCACTTTTTCATTATTGGATATTCATCACCCGGACCCGACTAGAGTGCGTACAAGTCGATCTAATGTGAATATTGCTGCTATAGCTGAAAGTGTACGTGAAAACCGAAATCAATCAATTCGTCGCCGTTCTCAAGCTCTGGCTCATATGGCACATTGTGATATATTTTGAAGAGGGATCTTGGTTTATATTGGTGTAGCCCACTTGAGGCTTCAACAGGTTGGTGCAACGTCCGCACAGTAGGCCAAACCATCGATTTATTGAAAGAAAATTTTAATGAGAACATCATATCAAGAAAGGGACCCGTGAATTGGCCTCCAAGATCTTGTGATCTGACGCCATTAGATCACTTTTATGGGGTATCTGAAATCACTTGTTTATATCGATAAACCACAATCGATTCCTGCATTAGCAGCGAACATCACACGGGTAATTAACGGAATATCGGCCGGAATACTCGAAAATTGGGCCCATAAATTTAACAACATTTAAAATAAATTATTTTCAATCATTAAATGTCATATAACCGAGTTTTATTTCAAAAAAACTTCCGGAAGCTCTTATTGGATCACCCGTTATTGATATGAAAGAGGACAATCTAATTTTTTGCAAAATTATATATCCATTTTTGAATAAATTTCCTCATTACTGATTATCACATAAATAGTTCTTAAAATTAACTTAAATCTTCTAACAGATCACTTTTGTTTTATCGAATTATCGAAACTCTATAATAGTGTTCATCACATCAGAATCTTTAAAAATGTTCGATCACATAAATATTTTCTTAAATTTGCAAAAAGACTGATAAATGCGATATTTTCCCGAACAACACCGTTCATAATATCCAAAGGGTCTGCCTGTGTAATTGTGGTGGCATATAATAATATTATGTATTAGCAAAATTACTTTTAAGTACTTTCCAAAATAATTTCGAGTAAGTATATCTTCGTATGTAAATATGTAACTGTAATATGTTAAAAATTAAATTTGCTTTGTGAATTAAGCAGCTAAAATGTTGACAACTGAAATTCATACAAAATGAATCGTGCCGCAAAGCCAAATATTCCATACATTTAACTTTTTGAAAGAAATAATATATCATCTATTATCGTTTATACTATAGGAAGAAAATCGTAGACAAAGTGCAATTCAAACATCACTGAATTAAAAAACCTGAATTGTTAATATTGTCTTTAATACAATGATATTTAAAATCAAAATTATGTAAAACTGGTAAATAGGAAAATAGTAATTTTTAGTTAATAATTAACAAAACCTTTTCTACATTTTTAAAACAGTAACGCTTTCAAATAGAATTTACTAAACAACTGTATTCATTTTACTGAAATATTTATCTGTATACTTAATACATATTAGATACTATGTACATATAGAATCCTCGAAAAATCTGTCACAACCAAACAATTGAAATTATTTACAACAGTGCAACACAATTATAGTAGGACGTCAAAACTATTTATTTTTCAAATATGTATATATATTATATGTATATAGTTCCGCTTTTCTGTGTCATTGACAATAAAGGATAATTCCTTAAAGCACAAACTTAAATATGAAAACCGACAACTCAGGCGTAGCAAATCAATTGAAATTCAACAGCGAAGCACATCAAACACATAACAAAGCTATATGAAAGATCAAAATTTACAAAAGTTAATTTCGACATATGTAAATATGTATATACAAAGGTAAAATTGAAACGATCTTTTAAAATTTATCGTTAAATATATTAATTAAAATATAATTGTATGCCGATTTCGCCTGATTTGTTTTCTTTGCGCGAAAAACAAATCTATGTACTTATGTATATAATTATTTTCAATTAACTGCTAGAATTTGAAAAATTATTTATGTTGGAAAAATTGACGACTATTTATAAAAATTAGTAAGACTGTCAATAATATTTGCTGTTGTTCAAAGTGATAATATGTACACAATAAAACATGACAGTAGTATTGTTGGTGCGTGAATAAAGTAAGTCTAGGGAAAATTTATCAAAAAAACATAAATTTTTATAAATTAATGAAAAAAAAAACAACCACAATCCACAACACAACGTATAATAATCTCAATATATCATGAGAGAAGACGGTCTACAATAACAGAACATTGTGTATCGCGTGACTCTTTTATTGTAGCTTATAATAGAGCACCGCTGACGGATGAGTACGAGAGATGGCTCCTTACATTTGAGAGAAGAATCATGCGTGTGATTTACGGCCCTAAACGCGAAATAGATGGTACATACCGAGCTCTGTACAATTTCGAGATCAGAGATCTGATGAAGATCCCCGATATTGTACATGAAGTTAGATCTCAGCGAGTACGCTGGCTCGGTCACGTTCTGCGTGCTGATCCGGAACGAATTGTGCAGCGATCTCTGAAAGGAGAGCCACCATATGGTAGGCGCAGAGGTCGTTGCAGGCGACGATGGCTCCACGATGTAGAGAACGACTTGGCCTCTTCAGATTGTCTAAGACAGTATGAAGACCAAGCTCAGGATCGAAACCGTTGGAGCCAGATTGTTGATTCAGTAAGGGGCCAGTAATGGCCTTTAACACTGTTATTATTATTATAATAGAGCACCTGTAATACAAATATATGTTAATTACAATTTATTTATTTACATAAATAAAAATACACAGTATATTGAAATTAATTAAAATTATTTTTTTTAAATTCAATTTCATTGTGCTTGTTATTTGTGTATAGGTTTATTAAATACTATCTGGCTCTGATTAAAATTGATCGTTTGTTATCTAGTTTGACCTCGCTACGTGTACTTGTCTTCATATTGATATAATATAAATGCATACATGTATACACCATATGTAAATATGCATGGCAATACATTATATATAATTTACAGTTTACTAATGTATTTGTTTTCAAATAATCAATACATTGAATTTTTATTCAAATAATAATATAATTTACACATATTGTTTAATATACGAGTAAATGAAATGGCAGCACAATTAATAAAAAATTTTATGTAGCTATTCTTTCTGGCATTATGTGTATATAAAAAGTTAAGATTTTTTATTTTTCTATTTTCTGTTCAAAAATAGATAAACATAAAAAAATAACAAACGGAATACTTATACATGCATATTATTTTTTATTATTGATTAAATAATATCATGCGATGTTGTCAAATTTATTTATTATAAAAACAAAAACATGTTGTGTTTTCAGCTGGTATATTATGTTTTTCTTTGACAACAAAAAGTTTTTAAATGTAATGCGCGATTTACACGTTCCAACAATGTTGGCCAACAAAAAATGAAGAGATTAGTATATCGCGAAATTTATTTGAAAGACAAGAACAAACATATAAACAAACAAAATTTTGTTGGACTTATTTTCTTTTTTTTTTAAATTTGTTTCCATAAAAATAAAATTTGTTGCTATAAAATACACTCGACCCGAGTATATTTTATAGCAACAAACACAATTAAAATGGCGATTTTTTTTTATTGTCAAATATTTATAGCGCAAAACCAATAAATAAACCGAAATAGTCATGAGCGGCAAGGATTTCACTGTTTATTCATTGTTTTCGTTTTAGAAAAAGAAATATAGCTACAAGAAAGAGCGTTGTGCACCAAAATTACCCGTCAAAAGTTTTATTGTAATTTGACACCGACAAAAAATTATAGCACGACGCCATTTTTGTATTATGCGTATCTCTTTTTATCGCATACACATTTTTTCTATTGCGTGTAGCTCTGAATGTCTACAAAAAATGTTGGAAAAAAATTGTTGGAACGTGTAAATCGCGCATAAGTTGTTATTGTTGTACTAATGTAAGTAAGTAAAGAAATCATATTCTAAAACCATACAGTAGGTAATACACACAACAACAAAAATTATTCGAAACAAGTAATTATATTATTTTGATTGGTGCAAAATGATGTTACCTATATAAAATGCCATGTTGCCGCTAAATAATAAATAATTGAATGCATGTGTTTAGTAACTAATCAACCATTGAAATATGATTGAACTTCAAAAAATATTCACGGGTTTTACGAGTTCAAAAACAATTTTTTCCGGTTAAGTTAGTAAGCCATTTCAATGCGGATTATTAAAACACAACAGTCATTCAACAGATTAAAAAAGAAATAAAAAAAAATTGATAATGAAAAGTTTATCGTCATTGCAAAAACCATTGATAAGAAACCAGAATTGTTAGTTAAATTAAGATAAAATATTTATTTGTTTCTGATCGTCATGAATCGTCTGTAACATTTTTTTAAGTGTACTTAGTTTGTTCGATACAATTTGCTGACACATGAATATCGAAATTAGAACCGCTTTGATTTCATTATCTAACCTTGAATTAAAAACCATATTTGTATTAAATAAAACGTCTGGTCTGGTGTCTTGTCACCTTTTGCTGATTTAAAAAAAGCATAATATCTTATTTCATATTATGTTGATGATCTCATATCACATTTGGTGTGTGATTTTAAACTTCACACATGCTTTTAGGATCTTATATCACTTGGAACTAGTACAACAGTGTTGTAATGATAAAATACATTTACTTATCGTAATTTACCTTAGCAGTATACCATATCAATTACTAACTTTCAATAATTAGAGACAAATACAGGTATTTGTTTTAGAGAAATACCGAATACGGATTCCCGCATCGTAGTTATGGATTTACAAGATTTCACGTATTTTGCTTACAATCTGACATGATACTATTGGATTCCTTGACTAACTATAAGTCAACTTAAATTGTATTTCTTTTTTTTCTATAACTATGAAATAGGCGGCGAAACTCTCTTATGTTACAAGAGCTTAAGTTGAAACAGAAACCTGCCAGTAATATAATGGTCAACAGTGTGCTAAAGAATCTACAACGTCCATAAAACCATAATTTTTATATATTATATACGTATCTGAAAGCTTAGAAAATTTCCTTTCAAACAGTGAGTAAAATAGAGAAATAAATTTAAACTACTACTGTCTAGAACGAGATTGTTACACAGTTACATTGCAAGGAATTTTTATAGCTTTCAAATATTTCCAATAATAATTCTAATGATAATTAGATCCTTATTTCAAACTGTATAAACACCTCGTATGAACACCTCGTGAGAGCGTAGATAATCTTTAAATAAATACATACATATACATCATACGAATACGTAGATACAAGGTTAACGAGATCAGATTATTGGTAGCTCATTGACTGTAACTTCGAGCCATTTCATTCAAATTCAATTCATTCATATCTAATAAAATAACAAACTTTATCATGCTTCTAAGTAAAACGGCTGGTAAGACAAGATTTTGGGATACATTTTTCCATTTTGTTTGTAAAATCAATTTAATAGGGCAAACCCAAGGATGCTATTTCAAGATTAATAGCCAAATACCGTTGTCTTGAAATATTTACTAAAATTCATAATGTCTAAATGGCAATTTTAATTGAAATTTGAGAAAAATATTTAAATGAAATTCTAAATATAATTAATAATGAAATTTTAACATAATTTGAATAGAATTTGGTCTGATTTAAATATAAAGTAAAGTAAATATCAAACGAAAAACATAATAAAACTTAAAACTGAAATAAATTTATTTATCATATACATTTTTTTTATGATTTTTCATTAAAACTTAATAAATTTTTCTCTCGAGTAAAACATTATTTACTGTTTTATGCAGCGATTAGCTGAATCACTAGTCTATTTTACATGCTACTGAGAAAGAATTATTGTATAGAATTATTATAACTTAAGTACATATATTTATTCTTATTATTTTAAATTATTGAAAATGATAAAATTAAGTGTGTATATAATAGATAATTTAAAAATTTGAGTATATAGTACATCAATATGTGACAAAAAAAATTCAGAGCACTAATTAGTGGACAAAAATGTGAGCAGAATAAATTATTTTATTCTGATACATTTCAACATGAACTAAGAAACAAGCAATCCAAAATTTGTATATAAGAAAAAATCTACAACCAGAAACCTGCGATTATTATTCTACCAAAACATAGACACCAAAAATATATAAAAACGCTAAAAATTTTTATATGAAACAATGGTTTCTTCTGGTTGGTTGCTTGGGATAAAAAGAAAATGTATATGAATAAACTTATTTAACCCTGGAATGAAGCGACCGTATAATATAGAAAATGTATATGAACAATTCCTATCCGACATAGGGTTTCTTCATGTACGTTACGAAACAATATTCTCTCGGTAAATAAGAATGTACAAATATAAGATACAATAATAATAATTTTTTTCTGTTCCATTCCAACACAAGAGGCAAAACTAACTAAAAAAACTACCCGCATTGCGTCTACCTAATAAATGACTTTATTACAATTTACAAATGTTATTTAATCTTTGGTATGATTATCAAATAAACTATTTTATGTTGTCTATAGTAAAACTGTACATTTTTGTTGTATGCTACAATACAACAGAATTAGTACTACAATTCGTTAATTAGTTTTTCATGTCGTATAATAAAATAAAATAAGAAATTTAATTAAGAATTTAAAACGACGAACTAAGAAATAAATTACTTTTTGTGTTTATATATAACTCTTTTTTATATATACGAAAAATCCTCAGTAAAAATCACATAATTAACCGATTTTCAATGTTTAATCCTATTTTCATGATTCATCAAAAAACATAAATGTCTATACTTATATATGACATAATAAAGGTAGTTATTTTTGCACAAAATTTCCTTAAAAAATATCTAATTAGGTATATAAAATAAAATCAAAATATGTATATATATATATATATATATGTATATATATATATATATATATATATATATATATATATATATATATATATATATATATATATATATATATATATATATATATATATATATATATATATATATATATATTATATATACATATATATATATACATATATGTATATATAATATATAGGAATATATGTTGTATATATAATGTTGTATACATATAATATAACTCGGAAAAAAAATCGATCGTCAAATAACCCACCCAATAGTTTTACCATTTTTCTATCCTCGTATAATATGTTGTATGTGTGTGCGCGGGAGAAAACGATAATGGAAATTTATCGAATCAAATATTTAATGACATATTTGACATTAAGGCAATAATTTTTATAAATGAAAAACATAGAAAGAAAAGCGTTTATGGTAACATTAGAGAAAACCAGTATTCAAGGTTAATTATATTAATGAATGACTTATACTTATTATACATATACATATAAACAATCGCCTTTTTATTATCCATCATAGAAAATAAAGGAAAATTATAAATACATACATACATACATATAATATATAAAAAGAAAATCAATGTTTAATTTTTCATAAATAGAAAATATTAATCTTTCCACATATTTTCCCTATTTTTACATACATACATACATGTACATACATATATAATTGTTAAAATATTCATACGTGTATTATATCTTATTTATTTTGGAATGAGTGTTATACATTATAGAAAAGCCTTTTCATTTCCAAATCTAATATTTTTCTCAAAATTAATAATGGATGAGGTGATAAATCCTATCATTTCAATGTTATATTTAATTACAGATTTTGTAGGTGCAGATTATCAGCTGTTGCGAGTTAAAATCTGATTTGATTCTCATCGAAAACTGTCCAGAATAAGTTTATATGAATCCACTGTGTAGAAATAATATAATTCGACAAAACTCACTGTGATTTACGTAAATTGTAATTCGATCCACTAAATAATCTAAAACAAAATAAAATACATATATATGCATGTGACACGTGTATTTTAATATTTCGGGCGTTTTTTTTGCCAACCTTCGGAAAATGTATCTATTATATTTATATGTACATTCATATTAAATATTATGTTATGTTTATGTACCATAATGTAATTTTTAGATCTGATTAACTTCCTATGATAATACATACTTTTGCATACGTAATATAAATAAATATTAATATTTTTTTAAAAATATTTTTATAACTGGTTTATATTATTTTGTGTTGAGACGGAACCATCAATTTTAATTTGATATGATATTTCGCTGGAATCAATCATATAATCTTAACTCGGAATAAGTACTTACTAAGATTTATATGCAAATTTGTATTCAATAACAAGAACTTGTAATAATTTATTTTTTGTATTAATATAGTATGTTTTTCAACATAGAATTAGAATTCTAAACATGATCTGATCACTGTTTTCGGGCTGAACAATAAAAATCTACCTACTGAAAAAACAAAATGATTTTATAAATTAAATCTAGTTATGTATCATGCCATACAGTCTTGTTTCTGCACCAGTTCAGAATTTATGAAAAATCTGAGTAAACATGTAAACAAATAATATTTCTAAAGATTTCATTTTAATTTATTTTATTTAACTGTAATATATTACATTCTCAGAATTTAGAATATAGTAATACGTATTTTATTTATTGAAACCGTCGGTTTTCACCCATAAAACTTTAAAGTTTGACTATAAACAATACTGTCGGATACCAACAACCACGGGCTCTTCTGTAAAAATTTGGTAAACTTATAGAGGTGCTATAAAACGGTGAAAAGTACTTATAAGAAATTTGTATTTATAAATAAATATAAAACGTTATTTACTAATCAGTAGTTATGTTTCTTTTAGATTATTATTAGTAGTATTTAACTTTGTACATAAAAAAGTCCAATTTATGTTGGTCAACTTATTATTTGCACAACTTATATTAGTCAGTAATTTTTGTTCATGCAGCCATGTTTTTTTTAATTTTCTGCATTTGCAGAATATTATTGAATGGTAAATCATAAATAAATCTTATATTAATTTAATAAAAATCAAATAAAAATTAAATATCAATTTATTACATTCATAAAATCATGAATGTAATTATGTACATATGTATAGAGTAGATAAACAAAACCATTTCCAACCATAGTTAAATAAAAACGAGATGCATGACTTTACTAAAAATAGAGTCTTACTAAAATAAAACAGAGATGATCGATGTTCCATTTAAAATCCAGAAAACCCGTATTGCGATATATATTTAGATATTTCGAATTTATTTAAAAAATAAATCATGCAAAAATTATTGGAACACCCTTTTTTAGGTACATAATTACATATGCCTTAAAATAATTTAAAAAGAAGTAAAAAGAAGTACCCCTATTTGTAATCTCAATCTTATTGCGTTGGTATATTTATTTGTATTGTGAATTTCAATTGTGTGTAATAGTGGAATGCATTTTTTGATAAATATAAATAATTAATAACGAAAAAATTAACAATTCTGATTGACTGGATTTAATATTTTAATGTGTAAAATAAAAATTGTGGATATTATTTCAATGATAAAATATTTAAAATGGTACATACATAATATTTTATATAGGAACAAAGCTTTCTCATTAATTTGGGCCAAGCTTAATTTTATTTTAAGCTTAATTCTTTACCTGATATATCCTGTCTATTAATATAGATCAGTTGGGTTTGTATATACATATACACCAACCATTAAAATTTATTTATTTATTGTAGCACCACACCCAATTGCAGTTTGTTATATTTTATTATTAAAATAGACATTTCTTTTTCATTGGGTTTAAAACATAAATAAAAATACAAATTTAAATTTTTTATTACTACTCTAATTTAACTAAGTATATTAAATAAAGTAACTACCAAATAAAATGTGCCCACTTTTCTAATATAATTTGTGTAAAGTATATTTTAAAATATTTGAAACTTCGTATAAGGTGTTAAATAACAATTTCTGTTAACTAAAAATTGCAGTTGCTCCATCGACAGCCTACCTAAATAAGAATTTTTAATAAGTTTTATACCGGGTGTTTTTTTTAAACTGAGACGATCAAATATCTCGAAAAATAGCCACTCTACGGAAAAAATGTCCATAATCAAAATTTAATCATACCGCGGGGGAAATACATTAGTGCAAAAAAAAAAGTCCCCCCACCCCCGCTTTGTAGGTGGGGCGGGGGTAACTTTTAAACTAAGATAGGAAGCCATATTTTTTATTGCAGATACGGATTCTACGACTAAAAGTACGTATGATTTGAATAAAATATTTTGTTCGGTTCATGATAGATGGCGTTGCAATCGACGAAATTCAATTTTTTCAATTTCTCCTTCTTAGAACACACGCATTCGATTCTGCAATACGTTTGAAATAAAAAACATCACGTTTTCATTGGAAATACTCGAAATTCGTTATCAAAACAATTTATTCAGTTTTGTAAATCTAAATAAGTGTTCAAAATTAATTTCAAGTTTTATTATTAAATTTCAAAAATACAAAATTCAGGCCATCATTTTGAACACTTATTTAGATTTACAAAACTGAATAAATTGTTTTGATAACGAATTTCGAGTATTTCCAATGAAAACGTGATGTTTTTATTTCAAACGTATTGCAGAATCGAATGCGTGTGTTCTAAGAAGGAGAAATTGAAAAAATTGAATTTCGTCGATTGCAACGCCATCTATCATGAACCGAACAAAATATTTTATTCAAATCATACGTACTTTTAGTCGTAGAATCCGTATCTGCAATAAAAAATATGGCTTCCTATCTTAGTTTAAAAGTTACCCCCGCCCCACCTACAAAGCGGGGGTGGGGGGACTTTTTTTTTTGCACTAATGTATTTCCCCCGCGGTATGATTAAATTTTGATTATGGACATTTTTTCCGTAGAGTGGCTATTTTTCGAGATATTTGATCGTCTCAGTTTAAAAAAAACACCCGGTATAATAGCTGGGGTTGGCCTACTTGATATAAAACAAAATTTTCTATGTTTTATACTGAGTCCATAGTACAAAACACGGACCACGTGAAATACACATATGACGTGCTAAAAATATGTATTGTCATTCTTGTATCTATCTATTTCGTAAGACACCTGGTACTGTCATAGTTTAACAAAACTATCAAAAGCTTTATAGCTGTAAAAGAAAACTTATTTTAAATAAATTGAATTTTTGCTGTTAAATGTATCTACATACATATTCAATTTATTCACCCCATTATTCTAAATATGCAAGTCAAAAAAATAAAATTATATGGTAAAATGTCTAGTATTATACGACGACAGCTCCAGAGATTATTTTAAACTTGTTTCTTCAGAAAATTAACATATTCAAAAGAAAATTCTATACATATGTATTTAATAAGTACATATGTACATATATGTATGTAAAATATCACCAGAATATTATTAATTTTTTAATATAAACATTTTGAAATTGGACTTTCTCTATTTACAATTATATTAAGCGTACAAAATTTTATAATAAATTAGAAGTGCGATCTAAATCATAATTAATTAATAATAATAATACTTCCTTAAGTTTAATAAGTTGTATTTCAATCAAAACAACTTAAAGACATTTCATAAATAATAAAAGTGAAATATGTATTATCTTTACAATAGTAGTTAAAAAGTTACATAATTATTTATTAAATACATAATAATAATAATAATAATAAACAGTATTAAAGGCCATTACTGGCCCCTTACTGAGTCAACAACCCGGCTCCAACGGTTTCGATCCTGAGCATGGTCTTCATACTGTCTAAGACAATCTGAAGAGGCCAAGTCGTTCTCTACATCGTGGAGCCATCGTCGCCGGCAACGACCTCTGCGCCTACCATATGGTGGCTCTCCTTTCAGAGATCGTTGCACAATTCGTTCCGGATCAGCACGCAGAACGTGACCGAGCCAGCGTATTCGCTGAGATCTTATTTCATGTACAATATCGGGGATCTTCATCAGATCTCTGATCTCGATATTGTACAGAGCTCGGTAGGTACCATCTATTTCGCGTTTTGGGCCGTAGATCACACGCATGACTCTTCTCTCAAATGTTAGGAGCCATCTCTCGTATTCATCCGTCAGCGCCCAACTTTCACATCCAAACATAACAACGGGCCTGATCAACGCTTTGTAAAGCTTCAGCCTCACGGCACTTGATAAGTGTTTAGATTTTAGCAGTGGCCTTAGAGGATACAGAGAACGACTGCCAGCTGCCAGCCGCACTTTAATATCCTCACCCACACTATTATCGTGAGTGATAAGAGAACCCAAATATTTGAACCTCCTCACTCCCTCAAACGTGTGGTGGCCACTACTAAAATCTGGTGTGCCACTGTCCCTAAAACCTGAGATCAGGTATTTCGTTTTGGACTCATTGATCTGAAGTCCAACAGAAGCTGAAAACTCTACAAGCGGATCAAGTATTTCTTTCACTCCGTTGCTATTCAGTCCAATCACGCATATGTCATCTGCATATGCAAGCACCTGATTGGACTGGCGATATAAGATGTTACGCTGCGGTGTTTCAGTTTTACGAAAGATGTACTCCAACATGAGATTAAAGAGTATCGGGGACAGAGCATCTCCCTGCCGAACACCCGAGTTAACTACAAAACTTGTCGATAGCCTGTTCTCAACTTTAACACAGCATTGAGACTGCGTCACTGTCATCCTACATAGTCGTACCAGTTTTGTTGGCATTCCTAGGTATTCCAGGGCAGACCATAGACTCTCTCGATTGATCGAGTCATAGGCCTGCCGGAAATCCAGGAACACCTGATGTACGGGGATGGATGTCTCATAATATTTAGATAGAATCATCCGCAGCGAAAAGACCTGATCGGTGACTGATCGATTCGGACGAAATCCTCCTTGATAGTCACCAACCAAGCCCTCCGCCAGAGGAGTGATTCTATCCAATACAATGTATGACAGTAACTTGTAAGCTGTGCAAAGGAGAGCTATACCGCGATAATTCTCACACTTCAAGCGGTCTCCCTTCTTGAAGATGGGGCATGTCGCGGCCACTTTCCATTCGTCAGGCATAACTTCGGTTCGCCATACTAATCGAATAAGGTCGAAAAGACAGTTCAACAAAGTATCCCCTCCGAATATCAAGAGCTCCGAATTAATGCAGTCCACTCCAGGTGCACGGTTTCGTTTCAATCTCTGCATGGCTTTAGTGAATTCCTCATGGGATGGCTCCTCAGTGCAAATCTCCGCAGTCTGTATTAGAGGTGGCTCAACAACAGTCTGTGACGCATGATGGACATCAAGCAGGTCAGTAAAGTGTCCACTCCATGCGTCAAGTACTGCGTCGATGTTGACACAGAGGTTTCCATCCCGGTCCCGAATGGCGGTTGACGTAGGCCTGAAAGTATGGTTCAGTCCAGTAATTCCTTTAAAGAGATTACGCGAACTGCGCTCATTACTGAGTTGTTGTACTTTCAGAACCTCGGCCTTCCACCATTCTCGCTTCTTCCGTCTACAAATCCGCTTAGCTGCCCTTCTTGCAAGAGCAGCCTTGTTTTTCCTCGCGATTGTGAGACGTTGTTGCACTTCATTATGGGCTATATTTTGTTGCTCAACTGCAAGACGACACTCGTCATCAAACCAATCATTCTTGGGTCTGACTTTCACTATACCTAAAGTCTGTTGAGCAGCACTGACAACCGAAGTTTTCAGTACCCCCCAGACAGAGTTCACGCAGTCAGACTGGTAATTAGCTTCATTAATGTTGTCGCTGACAAGATCCTGATATCGTTTCTTTTGATCTTCATTTATCAGACCTTCACAGTCGAAACGTACCATGCGTTTCGCTGTGTTCCCAGACTTGTACGAAAACTTCCATCGTAGCTTTGCAGCGACCAAATGATGATCGCTGCCTACGTATTTGGTTGCTGACCGATAAGTTCTCACATCCTGCACAACCTGAGCCCGTCCTTTAGAAACTAACACATGGTCAATTTGGCTGCGGGAAGTTCCGCGAGGATGTTAAATACATATAGTTATTAGAGTATTTATGATATTAGCAAATCCTTTATGCACTACCTCAGTTAGTACTTCACTGGATAATCTTAAAAAGGTGTAAGAACTTAATAATTATAAAGAACAAGTTACATTTGTTTGTTTCTATTTACCCATATTCTAAACGAGTGAGTTTATTTCCAAATACATACATATGTACTTAGTTTTATGTGAATTCGAAATACTTAAACTAAATTCAAACTGATATTAAAATCGAATACCATATCTGCTATGGATTCAAATTTTGAATATAATTTGAAAATAATATGAATATGGTTTGATTAAATTCATTATTGAATTATTTAAGACCATGTAATTTAAATATGCGAGTAGTAAGGAAATATTAGTTAATTTTGACAATGTCAACACAAATTTTACTAGATTTGAAGTGAACTGGATCCAACATTATGTACATACAGCTTTTAAAAATGCAAAATATAAATGTCCATTCCATTCTTAAAGATAAAGATAAATAATCTGAATAATCTAAATAATCTAATAAAGAACATAATCTGAGAATGTAAAATAATTAAAAATTTGTTATACTTAAGTATAGAATATTTTTGAAACAAATACGTACGTACATATACAAATTGCATAATCTACCTTTTATTGAAATTTTTTTTACAGTTGTTGAAAGTGCAACCAAGAAATGGTTATACTGCTTAAGTAATAGCGATTAATTAATTAATTATATGATTGAAATAATCAAATTAGCTAAATACGCAAATAATTTTATGAGTACCTCTTATACATTTAATTTAACCATCGATTAACCAAAAAACATGAGGAAGATATTTTATAATTTCTAAATTTCCACATAATTTACTACATTTCAAATTTATAGAAACAATATGCGTTTTTCGAGATTTCACTGTATCACATATTACTTATAACAAAGTATACTTTTTATTGTTATTAATAATAGTGATTCTAATACATACATATAAAACAAATATTACGATCTTAAACAACAAAAGATAAAAATATTGTATATAAATATGTATAAGTATGTGAATATTTATTTGATTGCATGTAAAGAGCTCTGATATATCGTACATAATACTTTACTTATGTGTAAATATATATTTATTTTATTATTCTCATTTAACAGAGCTCATAATTTTAAAATATAGAAGGAAAAAAAATTCTATGATGAACTTGCATAATCACACAAAATGCGTATATGTATACGTACATACATATATATATATATATGTATATATATATATATATATATATATATATATATATATATATACATATATATATATATATATATATATATATATATATATATATATATATATATATATATATATATATATATATATATATGTATATATATATATATATATATGTATATATATATATATGTATATATATATATATATATATATATATATATATATATATATATATATATATATATATATATATATATATATATATATATATATATAATATATGAATATATAGTATTATACAAAAGAAATGATGATAAAAGAAAGAAATATTTAAATATGTAATAAATTAATAACGTATACAGTTGCTTTGTTCTTCTCATTTATGCCATCTTTCGTACTCATCCGTCAGCGCCCCACTTTCACATCCAAACATAACAACGGGTCTGATCAACGCTTTGTAAAGCTTCAGCTTCGCGGCACGCAAACTTATGCATAATAAGAAGAATAAGAATCAATGTATTGAATCGATTACCATACCGTGGTAGAATTCATCGTGTACAGATATCGCTTCGATGGCATCGTTATCAAAAACAAATGATCTCGATATTCCTCCAGCCCAAAATCCGCCCCAAACAACGACTATTTGACTCATCGTTAAAAATTGTTTTGTACAAAAAATTAAAATTTATTGTAATAAATTTATATAACTTATAATTGCGAATTATAAATTCGAAGACGAGTTTGGAGACAAAAATTAACAGTTAGCAGTTATATCGCTTCACATCCTAAACTATTATGTATACTAGTGATTTGAATACCCTTTATAAAACGATTCGTTCTTCTTTTACTCTCCGACAATACCTTAGTTATTATTCTTGTTGGCATTTCGTTTCATCATGTCTCATATTTTTTTACGCTCTCATTAAATTTGCATTTCAATGAATAGTTATATTATTCCATATTTTTTATATGAGTATGATCCAGGTAGGGAAAACGTAGTTTTTATATTATTGTTGGACTTTTATTATTATTGATAAGGCTGTTTTAGTAACAGACAAATAATTTATGTCCGTCTTGACTATCATCATTTTCGCGATTAATATTTAAAAAGGTTTTTGTCTTGATTATGTAATTTAAAACATGAAATCTAGATACTAAACAGAATTAATTTACAAGCGAATAAAATATTACCTCTAACTTTGCATTTATTTGACTTCCTAAATTATTTTTGCAAACAATAATCGACTGGAGTTTGATATGGGTTGAATAGAAATAATTCATAATAATTGTATGTAGATTATTAAATTATAAACTTAAATTGGTTCATTATTTCTGCAAAATATAAATTCATAATTCGTTAAAATAGTAATGAAACATCATTAAAAGTAAAATAGAATCAAAATTCATTATAATTCATATATGAGAAGAATTGAATTTGATTGGCACTAAACTTATTCATCAGTACTAATGCTAACATAATATAGCGATGATGGAAATATGAAATCGCAGAACTATTATTTGGATAGAAGTATTTTAGTACGGAATATTTCAGAATATATTTTCCACTATAGTATAAAATCATAGTAATAAATAATAATAAAATCATAGTAGTTATTTAGTATTAATAAATACGTATTCTTTGATTCGCGTGATAAATCTGTCAAAGATAGAAACGAATGTGTTACATTTTGGCGTAATTTAAATTACATATCACTTTACATTTTATAAGTATTAGGAAATGTAAATTTTCAAAAACATTCATGATTTACGATAACTAAAATTATCTAACAATATAGAGAAGGGTACTGGCAAAATTAGAACATAATTACCCTTATTCTTGTTGTCGTTATCGTGCCGATATCATTATTATTATATATTAGGTATTATGAATGACAATTGTGAAACGACGTTTGTCGTAAAATCGACATTTTTTGTCGAAGACATTTTAAGTTCACGACAGTAGTAATTTCAGCCGTTTTTAAATAAATAATAATATCACACACAAAATATAAATTTTATTTTGTTTTGAATTTAGATCCAAATTAACAAAAACGAAAAATGCATTTTAATGTACATACATATATTTAAATAGCTATATGTATTTTAAATATATAAAAACTGCACGAGGCTACATTAACTCACCGATGCTACATGAAATAAATCAACTTGATTTATTCGTGAGTGCTTGAATGGCACATATACACAAAACTGAATTTGAAACAACAGATGCTTGCTCTAATGATCTCATTTAGAGGAAACCGTAACCGAGCTCTTTGAAGATTTTAATAACGATCATCGCGAATTTAGAAATGGCCGATCTGAACCTGAAATATGTAGTTAGGACTATATTAAAATAAATGTATAAATCGTTTGATTTTTATATTTATCAAAAAAAAAATGGATTCATATTACAAAAATAAATTTATTATGTATTTGAATTCAAATTTAATGGTTTGATAAATTAAATAAGACATTTCTATTTTTCAATGTAGTGGTAGTAGATTATAGAAAAAATCATGATTTGAAAAAATTGATTATACATCAAAAAATAATCAATTATTTTCGCCAAAGAAAAATGAAACATTGAAAAATATCAATTATTTGTCAAAATAATCAATTAATTTTAACCAAAGAAAATCGACATAACAGAAATTGAAAAATGTTCGAACCGTCAAAATGACAACAAAATATTGTCATTTTGACTGTTCACTGCTAAAATAAAATTCACGATTGCTAATTTAAATGTTGATGTGGCAGTACTAATGTGTTGATTCGTCATCGTTATATTATACCAAATAATAAACACAACTACGCTTTGTCGAGGCGATTGTGGATCGGCACGTCAATCATAATTAGGGTTAATGATGAGCTATTTGCGAGAATAACAAACCATTTTCTGCCTTACATCTTTGGGACAACCGGAATCGTTGAATGGTGCTTATTAAAATGAACATTAAAAATTCAAGTATCGAAACTGGTCTCTCCAGCTTGGAAAGGTTGAATTAAAGAATTTGTCAAGGTTAGGTAAGAGTGGCCGTCCTAAAGGGCTAGCATAGACACAAAATTGGTCCGTAGTTGTACCACATTCGAGCTACCTCCTCTTCACTCGTTGAACCATCCTGAGCTTTCCAAGAAGCGTTGAAAGTTCCTGACATCGATCTTACTAAGATTCGTCAGGTCGTCCAAAGGGAAAGTTCCCATAAATTTTTGTTCTGCTGTACGCTAGACTAGGACAGGTGCAGAACAGATGGAGCACAGGTTCGTCCTCCTCCTCCAGAAATCATGGGCAGGGGCATCCACTCTGCTCGCATCCATATGAGACAATGTCCCGGTATAGCTCCCACCATAGCAATATAGTGCCGTCAAAGCGATATCAGTTTGCCATATCTGAACCGGTCAAGTACAGGCCAGATCTGCCTGGTTATTATACTATATGGTTATTATATACGAAGTAGGGTTAGACCATCGACGATAATTAATTATAATTCGTCTAAGTTGAAAGCAGCTGATAGGCGCATTCAGGATCTCGATAAGAATTAGTCAGACTTTGTAAAATTATATTAAAATAATATCAAATTTTTGAATTAGCCCAATATTAGTTTAGAACACTTTTAACAGAAAAAATTCGTTAATTTTCTTCTTGTGCTATCCTTGTTGTGTAAGTTATAAAGAACAAGGATATGTGTGTGTTTGCCAAACTTATTTGCAGAAAATATTATTACATATGTATGTAGATATTTTTTGATTTTTTTCTCGAAATTTAAATACGTTTGTTCTCATTCGCGACCATCACCATCCTAATTAATCGTATTTATGTAGAGTATTATTATGGGTTTTTAGCTTCAGAATTTAACGTGGTAGTGAATTTTGAATTCATCTCATTTTAATATAAGGTATAAAATATCAAGGATTTTGAAATTTAATAGCTGACCGCGTAATCAAGTGTATTTCTATTATTCTAATATAAAGCAATATTTTATACATTTTTATTGGTTTCAGCTTATAGTTAATTATTGAAAGACTGTAGAACTTTACATTAATATACGTATGTATGAACATATATACATACAATTTTTGTGTTTAAATTTTAGGCGTGGCAAAATTTTGTTTTTCATGTTCTTCATGTGTATTGGAATAAAATTGATTTTGAAATTATTACTACTTATAATAAGTCCAGACAAATTTGTGTTGGGAATTGCAAAAGGCGAAATAATACAAGTACTCTTTTTATAATTTAAATTTTACTATTTATGTTATTCTAGGTGAACATTTCAAAACAAGGAGTGAGTGGGATGAATGAATGTAAAACGAAATATTTGCTCTAACACTACTAGCAATTTCTTCAATGTGATGGTTTGCTCCTATGTACGTATTATAACACATTTTACAACTACGCTGCGGACCAATACTCAAATCCACTTTTACTTTAATTTTCGATAAATTCATTTACCCTACATCAAAGAGAATGGTAAACCGAATACGCAAAAGTAAATCTTGTGCATTTTTTCAATGGTCAACTGATTGATTGAACTAAAAATAAACAAAAACACATATTTCAATAAAATAAAAATTCTAAAAATCGATTTTTATTATAGTAATTGATTTCTTCTGCAGCAAAAGCCTAAGTAGCATTTGAATAGGTAAATACTACACGTCACAGCATTTACCACTACCTGAAGCAAGTACTTCAGTTTTACTGAAGCTAGCCTCGAACAACATCTTGATTTATTTTTAACTTGAAATTAAATATATTTATTACTTAAAAATAATGTTCAGATAGAAAAAGCCTAAAGTAATCGTATTTACAGTGTTTAATCAATAGGAGAGTTATTATTGAAAATATATGTACTTATTTAAGCAGAATAAATAGAACTTTGATTTGAATCGCTAAAAATTTAACTTCTTTGTAAACTATATTCAAACTCTCAACAAAATATTTAATTTAAAATGTTGGTTATTATTGTAGTTTTAGTTATCCCTTATTCTGTACTACCATGTTTCCACAATTATTTTTTAGTTTATCCGAACTGTTCAACATAACGATATTTATGTTTGAGTGAGTGAGGAGGTTCAAATATTTGGTCTCCCTTACACTCACGATAACAATATAGGTGAGAATATTAAAGAGCGGCTGGCAACCGACAATCATCCTCTCTGTTCTTAACACTGATCACGTCCTGCGTGCGGAACGAAGTATGCAGCGATCGCTGAAAGAAGAGCTACCATGTGGTAATCGCAAAGATCGTTGCAGACGACGATGGCTCCACGGTGTAGAGATCGATTTGGTTTCTGATTGTCTTAGACAGTATAGAAGACCAAGCTTAAAGTCCCTATTCCTGAATACGATACGTATCGTTGCACGATACGAAAATGCTCTACGAAACGAAAATGAATTGTTATTTTTAAATTCGATCGAATCAAATATTTTTACATTAATACACGTATGTATGAACATATATACATACAATTTTTGTGTTTAAATTTTAGGCGTGGCAAAATTTTGTTTTTCATGTTCTTCATGTGTATTGGAATAAAATTGATTTTGAAATTATTACTACTTATAATAAGTCCAGACAAATTTGTGTTGGGAATTGCAAAAGGCGAAATAATACAAGTACTCTTTTTATAATTTAAATTTTACTATTTATGTTATTCTAGGTGAACATTTCAAAACAAGGAGTGAGTGGGATGAATGAATGTAAAACGAAATATTTGCTCTAACACTACTAGCAATTTCTTCAATGTGATGGTTTGCTCCTATGTACGTATTATAACACATTTTACAACTACGCTGCGGACCAATACTCAAATCCACTTTTACTTTAATTTTCGATAAATTCATTTACCCTACATCAAAGAGAATGGTAAACCGAATACGCAAAAGTAAATCTTGTGCATTTTTTCAATGGTCAACTGATTGATTGAACTAAAAATAAACAAAAACACATATTTCAATAAAATAAAAATTCTAAAAATCGATTTTTATTATAGTAATTGATTTCTTCTGCAGCAAAAGCCTAAGTAGCATTTGAATAGGTAAATACTACACGTCACAGCATTTACCACTACCTGAAGCAAGTACTTCAGTTTTACTGAAGCTAGCCTCGAACAACATCTTGATTTATTTTTAACTTGAAATTAAATATATTTATTACTTAAAAATAATGTCAAAAATACATTGTCATGTATTCATTGGGATATTTATTTTGAATGGTTGTACTTCTATGAATTTAAGCCTTAGGTAAATGATTTGATGTTTGATGTTGAATATACGAAATATGTCATAACACAAACATTTTGTACGTTTTTAATAAAAATAAATCTCATCAGCTACAAATCTACAATACAAGAAATTCCAAATTAAGTATTCAAAATAAGTATTTTTGAAAACAATTTTTGTACATTTAATTTAGAGTAAAATTTTATAATTCATGTTTTCCTAAATACATCAAAAAGAGGTGGCTCAGGAAAAAGTTACCACTAAAACGATTGGTCATGTCCTTTAAAAAGTGTTATAATAATAATTAAGTATTTGTATCAGTTATTTTTTAGCAATATTTCATATATTATCCTATTAAAACATGTAACAAAATCCAGTCACAGTCCTAATTTGAATAAACAAAAATTCAATAAATTCACAATTTTAGTTATTTCTGATAGAAAATTTGTGTTATGTTTTCAAATTTTGGTCAGAAAAAGATGTTCGTACTGCTTTTCATGTCAAACTACAATGCCTTTGACAGAGCATAGAAAAATAAATATTCGGGTTTGTGAGGAAAAGGCGAAACGAAAAATGTTTCAATGTTGAAAAAAAATTTCAAATTTCTCGTTTTTTCGTTAGAGCTAAAATAAAATTTGAAGAAAATGAAACATTTTACATGTAAATATTAATTTTTTTTGATTAATTTAATATTTGAATTGAGTAAATAAGAACCTTTAATTTTTATACTGTGTTATCTTTAAGCAGAATTAATAAGATATTCTTTATGACAGATGTTTTTTTCTATATAACTTTTCATTTTTTTTACAAAACTATGCAACGATCTAATTTTCTATACGTTTACATATTGTATTTTAGAATTAAAAATGTATACCGGGTGTTTTTTTTAAACTGAGACGATCAAATATCTCGAAAAATAGCCACTCTACGGAAAAAATGTCCATAATCAAAATTTAATCATACCGCGGGGGAAATACATTAGTGCAAAAAAAAAAGTCCCCCCACCCCCGCTTTGTAGGTGGGGCGGGGGTAACTTTTAAACTAAGATAGGAAGCCATATTTTTTATTGCAGATACGGATTCTACGACTAAAAGTACGTATGATTTGAATAAAATATTTTGTTCGGTTCATGATAGATGGCGTTGCAATCGACGAAATTCAATTTTTTCAATTTCTCCTTCTTAGAACACACGCATTCGATTCTGCAATACGTTTGAAATAAAAAACATCACGTTTTCATTGGAAATACTCGAAATTCGTCATCAAAACAATTTATTCAGTTTTGTAAATCTAAATAAGTGTTCAAAATGATGGCCTGAATTTTGTATTTTTGAAATTTAATAATAAAACTTGAAATTAATTTTGAACACTTATTTAGATTTACAAAACTGAATAAATTGTTTTGATGACGAATTTCGAGTATTTCCAATGAAAACGTGATGTTTTTTATTTCAAACGTATTGCAGAATCGAATGCGTGTGTTCTAAGAAGGAGAAATTGAAAAAATTGAATTTCGTCGATTGCAACGCCATCTATCATGAACCGAACAAAATATTTTATTCAAATCATACGTACTTTTAGTCGTAGAATCCGTATCTGCAATAAAAAATATGGCTTCCTATCTTAGTGTAAAAGTTACCCCCGCCCCACCTACAAAGCGGGGGTGGGGGGACTTTTTTTTTTGCACTAATGTATTTCCCCCGCGGTATGATTAAATTTTGATTATGGACATTTTTTCCGTAGAGTGGCTATTTTTCGAGATATTTGATCGTCTCAGTTTAAAAAAAACACCCGGTATATATACATTTGTATGTACTTACATACATATATAAAATTATCCCGTCAATAAATATACATAAATGAAAATATGTACATATGTATAAATGGGGAATACTATTTATGTGCCATGTACGAGTACATATAAAACAACTTCCTAGTTGTTTTTTACAATATATAGATACGCTAAGGTGAGATATTGTAATGTTTATAGAAAAATATGTTTTACGTTTTGGTGGGTATATTTTCAATATACACATCTGCTTATCTATCACAAACAAACAACATATTTACACATAAAATGGAACAAAAAATCGGTGTGACGTATTGATATCTATATGTAAATGTGATATTTTTTAGAGTTTATTTAAATAAATTCAGTTTCTCATAAATATTATACCGGAGTTTATGTGTTAAATATATAAATATATTGTACTGACGTATATCCTTGCTATAATAACCTCTCAGTAATATTGTTAGTTAAAAAATTATATGGATTTGTTATACATACTTAACATATATTTTTTAAAGAAATTGGCTTATCTTGACCCAGTTGTATTATAAATCGGTAAGTCCATAAATATTATGTCCAACCGAAATGTTGTCCATGTGATATCAGAAACCACTTAGATAAACTAAATTGATTTATATAAAATTCAATGACTAGTTTAAACCTCTACAACTACATAGTGTATGTATATACTCAATTCAAACGGAAGATGTTTCGGACTAATTTATGTTGACGATTTAAAATATGCCATATTATTATGAATATCATATTAGATATATTGTATATAATTTATGTGTGTTTATTTTAAATACCGAATACATAATTAAAAATAGGTTAAACTAGATTCAAGAAAAAAAACTGAAAAGGATTAATCGTGTATTGGATTGATGCGCACAGTTATATTGGTTTGACAATTTGAATTATACTAAGTATGTATGTATGTGCGAGTGCGTTCATTAACCGATTAAAAATTGGTAGACGTAAATATTTAAAGGACATCACGATTTCAATTTGACTGAAAAGTAGGAGAATTATCGGCTGATCGTGTAATCAGTATGGCTGATAAGAACAAATATCTTGCCGCAGTAGTTATCGTCGACCGATTTACTACAATTCACGCGACTGCTTCTACTTGCAACACGTTTTTATGTTACGAAATTCAAAGTTATTAATTAATTAATTCAAAGTTATTAATTAATGAAATATCGACCGTATATCGGACCATACGTGTGTATATATCGAACCATATGTGCGCATCAACTAACGAATCGATATCGCAGCCAACTCCAGTTAAGTGGTTTTATCGTCAATAGTTGTATGATCATTTGTCACAGTTTAGACAAAATCAGTTTCCAAGCTATGCGAGATGAGAAGCGGAAAAATAGCCACATTCGTTTATACGGAGCTGTCTATAGTCCGCAGCAATATTCCGTGCGAGAAGATAAAGTATGAGTATGTGTACAAGGCCACTATTATAACTACTATCGATAATAATTATTTTCGCTCAATCGTGAACACAGCACCATTCAATCCCTGTTCATCACAGTGTCACCTTTAACTATAGAATATGAAGTATCTTCTTCACCAATAACTGAATATGAATATTCATATGCATTATACAGAATTCGGCCGTAAATTATGCGAATCATGGTACTGGTAAAATAGAATCTTTTCTAATATTATAAGTATAGTAAATAGAGAATTAAATTTGCTTACGTATGGTATATGTACGTATTTTCAACAAATTTGATTTTCTTGCATCAAGATTACAACCAATCGTTTACATAGGGTATTATTGGAAACTTAATATAATTGGTCCATATTACTTTGGTCAATGGAGATCGTTACTGCACCATGATCAATGATTTTTTATTTGAAAATATGGATGACATTGATCCGGACGAGATGTGGTTGCAACAGGATGGTGCTACCTGCCATACGGCGACAATACCATTGACATATTAAAATCAAAATTTGGCGATAAGTTGATTTCGAGAACTGGACCTGTCCATTGGCCTCCAAGGTCATGCGACTTGAGACCTCTTGATTATTTCCTGTGGGGCTATGTGAAGTCACTAGTTTATGCTGATAAACCAGTAACAATTAACGCCTTGGAGGCCACATTGTTCGTGTTATTCGTGACATACGGCCAGCAGTGCTAGAAAAAGTGGCCCAAAATTGGACGTCCAAAATGCGTTTCGTCAAGAACAGTCACGGTGGCAATATGCCCGAAATCATTTTCAAATATTAATGCCATCTATTGATCTTTCGAATAAAAAAAATGTTTGATTACAATTTAAATTTTGTGTTATTTTTTAAAATTTCAAGTTCTATCGGGCTTAAAAAACACCTTTTATAAGTATATATGTATGTATGTATATGGCCCATAAATGTGCACAAATGTCTCGTACCTAAATTGTACGACCATGTTTTCCAAGAATAACACCACAGTATTCTTTGCTTGTCGTAGGAGGCGATTAAACGGTTGGATCGCTGGGCTGACGACCCGCATCCGTAAAAAAATATGCTGTTTATAAAGTCAACAAAACGAAAAATGGATACGGCCAAAACCACAACCGCTCAAGTATTCGGACACGAAATTTAGGATCGGCACGTGGAACGTGCAGTCACTGAAAGAATATCGACTAGAACTCGTTGCTCTTCTAGAAATTCGCTGGCCTAAAAGTGGAAACAACGGGTCCCAGAGCTGTACGTTGTTGTACGCATCAATCTTGGAGCTGGATTTCTTCTTGGGCCGCAGGTAAAAATGGCTGTTTTGGATTTCCAAGCAGTCCATAAGCGATTGTGTAAGCTTCGCTTGCGCATGAAGTTAGCTAACCTGTCGATAATTATGGAACCTATACCCGAACACGATGTTAGAATGGTAATTAGGGACTTTAATGCTAAAGGTGGTAGAAATCAGGCCAACTTGTGTGAAAACATAGATCCGTACTCCCGACACGAAGCTGCGACCGGTAAAGGTGAGAGAACGATGTACTTTGCAATTGCTCACGATCTTAGAGTAGCAAGCACATTTGCCCCTCACAAACAGATACATTTAGAAACATGGACACATGCTCGCAAAATTTCATAGGCAGCGAGCATTATTTGGTTGCTGCAAAGCTATGATGGTAGTTTCCGTACAGGTTCGGGAACACAGCGAAACGCACGGAACGTTTCGACTGAAAAGGTCTGATAAATGAAGATCAAAAGACACGATATCAGGATCTTATCAGCGACAACATTGAGGGAGCTAATTACCAGTCTGACTAAATGATTGGTTTGAGGACGAGTGTCGTCTTGCAGTTGAGCAACAAAATATAGCCCATAGTGAAGTGCAACAACACATCTCACAATCGCGAGGAAAAACAAGGCTACTTTCACTAAGAGGACAGTTTAAGCGGATTGCAAATCCAGAAAAAGCGAGAATGGTGGAAGGCCGAAATGTGTGTCCGGCAGGCCTATGACTCGAGTTTGTGGTCTGCGCTGGTATGTGTAGAATCACAGTGACACAGTCTTAATGCTGTGTTAAAGTTGAGAACAAGCTATCAAGAATTTTTGCAGTTAACTCGAGTGTTCGGCAGGGAGATGCTCTGCCTCCGATAATCTTTAATCTCATATTGGAGTACATCTTTCGTAAAACTGAAACACCTCAGCGCAACATCTTATATCGCCAGTCCAATCAGGTGCTTGCATATGCAGATGACATATGCGTGATTGGACTGAATAGCACCGTAGTGAAAGAAATACTTGATCCGCTTGTAGAGTTTTCAGTTTCTGTTGGACTCCAGATCAATGAGTCCAAAATGAAATACATGATCTCTGGTTTTAGGGACAATGACACACCAGATTTTAGTAGTAGCCACTGAAGGTTTGAAAAAGTGAGGAAGTTTAGATATTTGGGCTCTCTTATCAGTCACGATAACAGTGTAGGAGAGGATATTAAAGTGCGGCTGGCAGTTATGGCTGTCATAAATTATGATAGTACAATAATAGACTCGAATAATTTGGGTGTGTTCGGTATTATCAAATAAATGTCAAAAATGAATATTTACAATTTTTTATGACAGGTTTCGGACACAGTCTAAATAAATATGTACATAAATAAAAGAACATCGAAAGGAACCAAAAGAGATTAGTTCTCCAAATGTTCCAGAAAGTAAAAGTAAGTATGTACGAGCATGTATGTATATTGTATATAGAAAATAATATCGAGAAAGCCACATTGGCAGTTAGTGCTGTATTACAATATCTCATTTCTATGTCGTACAAATATATCAATACATTTGTGCGATAGTGTAATATGAATATATGTATATGTATGTATATGTATATATAAATATATAAATATATATATATAAATATATATAAATATATATAAATATATATATATATATATATATATATATATATATATATATATATATATACAGTGTTGCGCAAAACTTAAGCAACTTGTGCTCCATTATCATTTAAAATACTTTAATTCTGTTTTACTGTTTTTTATATATTTTTATAAAACATTAGTTTACAGTTATTTATTCCTTTATATATAATGCTCACAAATATAACCTAAAAAATTAAGTAACAGTTAATTTTCATTATCAAAAAAAAAAAAAAATTGAAATATTCATTATAATTGGTTGTGCAAAACCAAAGCAACTTATTAATATTTAGTGTAATAACCTTTATTTCGTATTACTGCCGCACATCTGCGGGACATTGATTCAATGAGGTTTGAAACTATAGTCATTGGTATATTTTCCCACCTTTCGCTTGAAGTTATCATAAGCTCTGCCTTGTTGCGATGGCGTTTACTACCTACTCTTCGTTTTAGAATCCCGAAGAAGTTTTCAATGGGATTCAAGAGTGGTGATTGCGCCGGCCAATCCAGGAAATGAATCCCATTAGCTGAAATCCACTTTTTAACCAGTTTCGATGTGTGTTTCGGGTCGTTATCGTGTTGAAACACCCATCGAAGGGGCATTTCCCATTCCGCATAAGGTACCACCTGTGTTTCTAAAATCTTTTTATAAACGAATCGATTCGTTTTTTCAGTTATCTCGTAAAATGGGCCGATACCTTGGGCCGAAAAACACGTCCACACCATTGAAAATAATTATAATATCACAATAGAAAACAATTTGAAGAGTTTTTCTCCTTGCAAGAAACCAGTTCTTACCAAGAGGCACGTCCTAAAACGGTTTGTAGACATTTGACTCCATTGTAACACATTTTTAATTTATCTTCAGTGGGTTCTAGCAAAGTTTAAGTTAGAATCCGCCTTAATTGGACAATAAATAAATGGAAAACAGTGTTGTTCAGCGATGAGTCTAAGTTTAACTTATTAAATTCGGATGGGAAGTGTCATGTTAGGCGAATGAAAGAACAACGCTTGAATCCTTGCTACTGTAAAGGTACAGTTAAGCACGCAGGCGGCAATGCAATGGTGTGGACGTGTTTTTCGGCTCAAGGTCTCAGCTCAGTTTACGATTTCATCGTAAAAATGGATCGATTCATTTATAAAAGTATTTTGAAAACACAGGTGTTACCTTATGCGGAATGGGAAATGCCCCTTCGATGGGTGTTTCAACACGATAACGACCCGAAACACACATCGAAACTGGTTAAAGAGTGGATTTCAGCTAATGGGATTCATGTCCTGGATTGGCCGGCGCAATCACCACTCTTGAATCCCATTGAAAACTTCTTCGGGATTCTAAAACGAAGAGTAGGTAGTAAACGCCATCGCAACAAGGCAGAGCTTATGATAACTTCAAGCGAAAGGTGGGAAAATATACCAATGACTATAGTTTCAAACCTCATTGAATCAATGTCCCGCAGATGTGCGGCAGTAATACGAAATAAAGGTTATTACACTAAATATTAATAAGTTGCTTTGGTTTTGCACAACCAATTATAATGAATATTTCGATTTTTTTTTTTTTTTTATAATGAAAATTAACTGTTACTTAATTTTTTAGGTTATATTTGTGAGCATTATATATAAAGGAATAAATAACTGTAAACTAATGTTTTATAAAAATATATAAAAAACAGTAAAACAGAATTAAAGTATTTTAAATGATAATGGAGCACAAGTTGCTTAAGTTTTGCGCAACACTGTATATATATATATATATGGTGAAAAATACGTGAACTCACAAATTCACTATATGGAGCCGTAAGTCATGTTTTAATTTTATGGTTTTTATGTTTTCAATGCATAGCCTTGATTAAAAAAAAAATTTAAGAATACTTAATTTTTTTTATTGTTGTTGTTGTTAAAAATACAGGGTGTCAAATTTTGAGAAAAATGATAATTATGATGTTGTATTTATGGCAATAAAAAGAAAACTAATTGTCCGATAATTATGATTTTGGACTCACTTTAAAGATAAGTTAATAGCAATTAACAAAAAAATATAAAATTAGTATGTTGTTTAATTTCTTCTTCTTTAAATTTCCCGCCAAAATGTTCTTTTTCAATTTTCTCAAAAACTTATTTTTTTTTTTTTTTTTTTTTTTTTTTTTAAATTTGGCAACTATTATTTTACAACATATTAAAACACTGGACCAGCGTTATTTTTTATATTCTTGCAAAATCTGTTTTAGTAAGAGCATTATTTCATTTTTATATGGAAAAACTATATTTGAATAGATATGTATATCTCATTGTTTTGGAATTACATATTTACAAAAAAGACAGTTCAGTTAAATTATTAGTATTTATTTATTTTCAAACCCAAAGATAATTTTACTTTATTGTTTAAAATTCAATCTTATTCTAATTAAAAATCACAATTTAAATTTAAGATAATCATCAGAATTAGAATATTTTTTACAATTCAAATAGCCATCCTCTGTTGGAATGAATGCGTGAAAACCGTGAGTTCCTTTTACTGTTTTTAAATTTTCAAACCTAGTTGCAAGTTTTATTTGCTTTGATTTATGTTCTGAGTCTGAACAAAATCCAAAATTGATATCTGTTTTCAACGTTTTAGCCCATTTAAATAATTCATCTGCATTGGTTATTGTACTGCCGTATTCCATTGTGAGACTAGCTCTGGATGCCATTCTTTTGATGGTACCCCCTACTCCATCACATGGACCTTTTCCATGAGCTGTTGCATGAAAATGCCATTCGCAGTCAACTCCAAAATCCTCTTTGTGTTTTAGGATGTTCTTAAAATTTTTCTTATTTTAATAATGCGTGACTGCACCATCGGTAATATAATAAATTTTAGATAAACTGGATATTTTAGTTTTCAAAAACTGCATTAATTTCTCAATAAATAAGTGAACCGCTACAGTATCGTGGTGAAGACAATCCGATATTATAACGAAGGTGTGGTGATGTAATTTGCCTTCTAAATTTTGGTAAATTACAAATGGATGAATAGTCGCTTGTTTATTATTCCAATGAAAACCTTGTGCGGCATTTTGCATTATAAATGCATAATTTTCTGCAAAATCACATAAAACTATCACCTCGGTAGACTTCAGCGCCAATTTTTTATTTTTTAAGAAACTGGACTGCTGAAGTGAAATGAAGTAATGAGGCAACAGATTCTTCATCTTATTTATGAAATAATCCAGAAATACATCTAACGGTTGTGAAAAAGTTTCCAAATTGCATCTGTCGGTAGAAACCCACTGATTAAACTTTAACTCAGCATCCTCGCAGCCATGCTCCAGAAATGCATTTTTCAAATATTGTTTAAAGTTATCCAGTCCTGGGCAGCTTTC
The DNA here is from genome assembly GCA_951394425.1 of Tipula unca. Lineage (NCBI taxonomy): Eukaryota > Metazoa > Arthropoda > Insecta > Diptera > Tipulidae > Tipula > Tipula unca. Next base: position 185,589,709 of record OX596381.1, on the reverse strand, counting down.
GCATTCTAGAAGGTAACATGTTGGTGTAGGCTCAACACATAATATAGATGAAATACAATCCCGGTAGTCTGCTATCTTTCCGTTGGTAAAAGTTTCCATTTTGGTACCATAAATAATTAATTTGACATTTTGATGTATGGTACACACGCAGACTGTATGCGTTCCACTACTACCTGGTTGTACACAGTATTTAGGACGAAGTAGTGAAAATTTGGAAAATCCAATTTTTTTTGACTCATCGCCCTGATGCAACGACTTATATCCCTCGTAGCATTCTTTCAGTGTACACATCATTAGCCGCTTTTGAACTTTAGCCTTATCGATAGTTAAACAATCGTTTTTACCGGGCATTATCCGACTAACATCAGTGTAATAAGATAATACTGCTTGCTTCAGCTCATCACTTATTCGCTTTCCTACTTTAGTTGCTGGACGACTTAGTGGACCGTTCTTGTCCCGTACATCTTTAGCTGTTCGGACCATATGTTGCGTTGCCTTGAACTCGCTCTGAATTTCTTGCATGGTTAATGATTTTGGCAATATAGTAAGTAACTGAATCTTATCACTGGTTTTCTCCAGTTCTTGGAATTTGGTTTTTAGGTCACCAATCAATTCATCATATAGTTTAATCTTCCTTTGGTCATCGGTTGACTGATTAAAAAGCGGCACGATTCCCGAAACCAAAGATGTTGATAATGTCATTGAAGTTAAACCGATTAATTTTTGCTGCTGCTGTTTTGGCCTGACTTCCAATGTACTCGGATATATAGGAGACTTCCCAATAACGGGTAACACCTCATTTATTTTTTCCAAAACAGCTATAATTTTGAAATAACACGCTTCACTATCACTACTATCATCGTCATCGGCTCTTTGCGGTGTTATAGGTGATGTTGCTGATGGTCCCGCAACTGGTGACAATTCTGGTTCTATTTTTCGTCGTTTGCATGTTAGATTTATATAGCACGTTGAACAGATATACAATTTATCTTGATTCTCAACCGATTGTGGCATTAATTGCTTAACATAATCCGTAACTGGTTTTAGTTTACTCGAACACTTTGAGTCGCGAAATGGTTTACAACACTTTCGAAATTTATCCATTATCAAATTTAATGCACTAGTACTTATTTATCAGTCACTTTAACACACTGTTTTTTTTACAAATTTTAAAAAATGTTGCTCCTTATTTAAATGTTGTTTACAAATAATCACAATGTCAACTAATCAAAATTTTAAATTTTAACTGTTATTTATATCGACAATATTTTTTTTTTGGTTTTCAAAAGAATTACTCATCGTTTAACAGGTACACCTGTCAAGTAAAAATAATCAACCCCCCCAATAAAAAAGGAAAAAAAACATTTTATTTAGTCTTATAAAATAATCTAAGAAACTAAAGGGATTTATGGTACTATGGTTAACCAATTTTCAAACGATATAAACCAGGGGGTGGCACCTTCCAATTCGGTGACTCATACTTAAATGTGACGCTAAATTGAATATTATTAATAAACAAAACAAAAAAATTAAACAGTAGCAAAACACTGAAATATCTATTCAAATATAGTTTTTCCATATAAAAATGAAATAATGCTCTTACTAAAACAGATTTTGCAAGAATATAAAAAATAACGCTGGTCCAGTGTTTTAATATGTTGTAAAATAATAGTTACCAAATTTAAAAAAAAAAAAAAAAAAAAAAAAAAAAAAATAAGTTTTTGAGAAAATTGAAAAAGAACATTTTGGCGGGAAATTTAAAGAAGAAGAAATTAAACAACATACTAATTTTATATTTTTTTGTTAATTGCTATTAACTTATCTTTAAAGTGAGTCCAAAATCATAATTATCGGACAATTAGTTTTCTTTTTATTGCCATAAATACAACATCATAATTATCATTTTTCTCAAAATTTGACACCCTGTATTTTTAACAACAACAACAATAAAAAAAAATTAAGTATTCTTAAATTTTTTTTTTAATCAAGGCTATGCATTGAAAACATAAAAATCATAAAATTCAAATATGACTTACAAAAATTTGTGATTTCACGTATTTTTCACCATATATATATAAGTATATATAAATATATATACATATATAGATAAATATATATATATATATATATATATATATATATATATATATATATATATATATATATATATATATATATATACATATATATATACATATATATATATAATATATATATATATATACATATATAATATATATATAGTATATATATATATATACATATATAATATATATATATATATATACATATATAATATATATATATATATACATATATAATATATATATATATATATACATATATAATATATATATATACATATATAATATATATATATATATATACATATATAATATATATATATATATATATACATATATAATATATATATATACATATATATATATGTATTACAATATTTCTGTCTCATGAAGCTAATTATTGCAATATCTATTTGACAGCTGTATCGAAACAACCGAATTGTTAGAAAAAACAATTGAAGAATGCAACGTTTGGTAACTATTGGTTAGTTTTAGTAACTATGATGAACATGATGTGTAATATTAGTGTAATATAGCAAAATGAGTAGTATTTCTGTTATCGTATGTTTATCTCAAAAAATGTTGTTGCTTTTCTAAGTTGTAGAAATAAGATAATATAATACAGGCCTTAAATATAATGACAGACTTCTCAAAAAGTAAAACAAAATAAAATAAAGTGTTTTTATTTTTGTATCTGAACGAGCTTTCCTTAAAATAAAATGAAATTTGAAAACCTTAAATAATATTTTGTAGTTAAATTTCTCTGAGGATTTAATAATGATGTTGAAACTGATTCAACACTGTCGCTATTATTAGGTGCGTTTTATGATTCAAAAATTTTCGAGTTGGAATACTGTACTGGATAAGAATTTTCTCGTTTATTCAGTAAATTCTAAATAATTTAAATTTTTTATCGAGCTATCAAAATTTAATTTTAATTTTTTTTAATGTAAATTGAGAGTGTACTTTTGACAATTTAAGTAGATATTAGCGAAAAATGTTGAATTCTTAATTATTTGATACAAATTAAAATTATTTATTTATTATTTACGGGTATGTCTAATTATTAGCTAACTTCATTTCGAGTACGGCGTAAAACCAAATTATACTATTTTACTATTATACTATCTACGGTGTGAAATCAATATTAGAATGTTTTAATATATTCGACGAGTAAAAATGTTCATATATGTAATGTATATATATTATGTAATTAGTTGAGTTGGTAACTAAATTAGTTTAGTTAGTTAAATCGGACTTAGTACATACCCGTTGGAAGATTTTGTCCTACAATATTGAATTTTAAAATTCTGGACACCTTATTAACATTTGAAACCTATTTTCCCTTGTCTGCCGCCTGAAACAAAGTTAGAAAACTATGATCTAATATAGTTCTGAGTCTTAAAAGTTCAAACATTGCCGTTACTTATAGTGTATACATACAAATAATATGTACATAATGTATAATATTATATTGTGTAAAAATTTAACAAGTAACCAAAATGTTTTTATGAGCCTCCCGTTCTCGAGACAAAACTGGATGAAAAATGCTAGAAATACTCAATTTAAAAGATAATATACTCATCCCTTTCACCTTAACTTGTTTCATTGACTGTTCCGACCAAACTACTCGAAACTGGATTTATACCTAATTCCGTGAAATAAATAAAAATTCCCCTATGTTGTATATAAGTATATAACACATAAATGTAATAATATACAAATACAATACACTACAAAAGATGAACGATCGATGTTATGTTTTTTTACTTTATATTTTTCAAATTTATATTAGCCAAAGTGAGACCGCAAATTTGGTATCTCATTTTAGCGTATTATAAAAATTTTATATTTTTATATACTTTATATAAAGAAACGCAGTACGTGGTGATATTAACAACTAAAACTTACATACTTATATAAAATTCCGTCGATGTATACGTTGCTTTATTTGTATATACTCGAATATGTACATGTATAGAAGAGGAAAATAATATACAATAGCGATTAGAAAATACACGTCACTAGAGTTATATAAAATGGAGACGATAGATTTATAATTTGTTTTTGAAATAAATAAAAGAAAAAAATAGTTTTAATGCTGCTGCTTGTACTGGAATAAAATCCGCTGATTTCTTTATTCACAAAAAGTCATTGATTGAAATTTGTTCAAAAATCCGTCTTTAACAAAATAAAATAGTTGTGTTATATTATGTTTTAATGTATGTACATATGTATATTTATTATAATGATAATAAGAAATCTATGGTTTATAAATATAAGAATTCTCTAATATGCAATTATATACTGGCAACATTGTTAACATTATACACGTATATAAAATCAGTATTGTATATTTTTAAGCTGTCAGGTATAATCTGAGTCATTATCTACAATAAAAATCGCCAAATTTCCAGTACAATCGAGCTATGGCTCTATGTGTAAAAATTCTATATACTTAATAACAAAAACTGGCAACCTTGTTGAAAAAATAAAACATTTTTATTTTTATGTATATACACACTGTACACACAAAACAATGTTGTTTCTTCCATTTCTCATTCTTTTACGTATGTATTTTTCTTTCTCATATAATTTTGGTTTTACTTGGGAAAGTCATAAAGAAGCGGGTACAATGAGAAATTTTATAAATGTATATAATAATACTTGCATACATGTTGATATTTTTTTTTTACAATTATTGTCTCTCTTATATATAAATATACAATACATATATATGTATGTATATATATATATATATATATATATATATATATATATATATATATACATATCTATTATAATCATGTATAAAAAAAATAATGGTTTTCAATTAAAAAAATAAATAAATTTAATTTTCTCCACATTGAAAATGATTGAATACAATTGAAAATTATTGTGAATTCCTGACGAAAAAATACAATGTAACAAAAAAAAATTCTACCCCAAAATTTATTGATTTTTTGTAGTTCCTCATTTTTATTTTATTTAATTTTTTATTTTTCGTACTCTGGAACTGGTTTGAGCAATGAATAGAAACGGAGAATATTCGAATATAGTAGAGATATTCTTATATACATGGTACGTATTATATTTCGGTTCTCAAATGGCTGGGATTGGAGCACCTCTAAGCACAATTAAAATATAATACTATTATGTAAGGATAAATTAGGCAAAGATTCAAGATTATGTGATAGAGAAGAGAAGCTATATAACGGGTGTTATGAGTAGAAGAGAAGTGAAATAGGTTTATAGATTTTTTTGACAATATCATGAATATGATGTAATATTATTATACAGTTTGTATTTTGGCTTATATTTTCCTTGTTTGTTATGAATCAATTCAATTGGAAATATTGTTATTTTGGTTATTGTTCTAGAACTTGAGCGTTTCCATTGCTACAGTCGGTGGCTACAAAAGGATTTAAACAAAAATCAAGATTTCCCCAAGTCATAGTGGTTGGCAAAAACGTGCAAGCAATATTTATTATTTACTACCAGTTGTTACAACACTAGACATACAGTAAGTAGGTTCAACAATTCAGTGTACTTGACTTTTGAAAAATCAATAATACATTTCTAAAAACTCTTTTGCAATTCAAAGATTTTGACGTACACATACCAAAATAAACGCTTCAAAATTTAGGTATTAATCAAGATTAAATATTTGTTAAAAAGAAATAAACTAATATGTATAGGTATGAAATAATTTTTTTGTGTTTACAATTTAAATGTAGGTATAACTACTCAAATGAAATTCAAGTTCATTTCAAAAATAGTCAGAGAGTTCATGTCATTTTTAATTAGAATAGCTTTACGTAATGTTTCGAGACAGTACATTTTTTTGTAAATTTAAAAACTTCCATACTTAAGTATCTAAGATTCTAAAACTGCGATCGATTCAGTTACATCCTAAACCAAATAAAATCGCAATTAAATTACAGCTGTAATAATTAAACCAAAATAAATAAAATAAAAAACATCCAAACTAATGCATTTATTATTTTCTGTAGTGTAACATAACGAGTATTCTATATATTAAAGTTGTATTTTATTTAAAAAATAAAAATACCAACTGTGTCGAGGGGAGAAACGAAAACATTGAACTATAATGGCTGCCTAATATTATACACGCCATTTTAAAAACATTCGCCTCAATGCAAGTAGATTTTATATATAATTCGTATACATATATTCTTCTACTACTACTACACTCATAATGTAAACGAGTTCGTGTGACGTACACATATTTTGTATAAAAGTTGTATTTTGTAAAAACATTGGACTCATATAATATATATGTATATATATGTAATATATATATATATATATATATATATATATATATATATATGTAATATATATATATATATATATATATATATATATATATATATATATATATATATATATATATATATATATATATATATATATATATATATATGTAATATATATATATATATATATATATATATATATATATATATATATATATATATATATATATATATATATGTATATATATGTAATATATATGTAATATATATATATATATATATATATATATATATATAATATATATATATGTAATATATATATATATATATATATATATATATATATATATATATATATATGTAATATATATATATATATATATATATATATATATGTAATATATATATATATATATATATATATATATATATATATATATATATATATATATATATATATATGTAATATATATATATATATATATATATATATATATATATATATATATATATATATATATATATATATATATATTATATATATATATATATATATATATATATATATATATATATATATATATATATATATATATATATATATATATATATATATATATATATATATATATATATTATATATATATATATATATATATACATCTTTTTTGCTGTTTTAGATTCTTTAAGCAGAATTTAAAAAAAAAAAATGTGAACATTTTCTAATTATTGTATGGTACCCAAGGACAACTAATTTCTATTTTTTTGTAGGGATTTTTATATTTTTAAAGAAAGTTCTATCAACATTCTGAAATGGTACGGTTTTACGATAAGGATTGTTTTTGTTTTCTTATTATTATTAACTTTTCACCAAAATTTCAGTTGAAGACTTGGTGCATACTAACATAATTATATAATATAAGTAGTATGCAAGTACATGTACTTAGTTGAATAAAAAATAATAATACATAAGGTGTGTATAAGAAATTGAAATGGACTGTATTACGTACGGTGTTGGATTGTAAATGTCTCTTCATTATAGAAATTTCCAGAACGATCATTTGGGAAACAGCAATTGCGATTCAAAGATATCACGGTGGTTATTCAATTACGCAAGTTCTTCGATGAATAATGATTACACATCTACACCAGATACTAGACAGTGGTTTGATTCGAAATACATACTTTATTAGATAATTATAGAATATATAAACTTCCTTAGAATCCCTATTCCTATTCATTAGAATCAAAAACTACAAACGTACTTTAGAAATTTCTTAAAAGTTATCAATTTCTTTCGTTTTCAGATTTAACAGGGAAGAAAATTGGTTAAATTATACATATTTTTAAAACGATAGAATCTTGAGTGTAATTATGCATTTAGTAACAATTCCGATATAAAGCTAGGATTGTTTTGGCATTTAAAATTAGATCCTCACCTAAAATGTAAAATTATCTTATTAAAATAAAAAGTATAAATCAATTAGGTAATTATGTGAATGTACATCTATCCTTGTAAAAAATCGTCAATAGTTTTGGTTAAAAAATGTAGAAATAATGTTGCTCCATTTTATCCGACAAATGGCAGCGAGTTTGTGTTACAATCAATTAGAAAAAATCTTAAGTATTTCTTGTCAGATTTACACTGTAATAGCTCGTTGGAAAGACAATTTTACATACTTTCAAAAGAGTTTTAAACTTTGGTGTTAATGTACAATATATCCTTTAAATTTCGGTTTTAAATAGGTTTTTGCTGAAAAATCGAATTATCATCGTTAAGCCCGTGAAAGTACCTTTCCAACAAGCCATCTTACATGATGGTGACTCGACGCGTTCGAGTTTTATATAATAAAACGTCATAACAAGTTAGGATGGAATTTCACATTTCAGTACAATTATTAATTCCAAACTAAAAAATTCATGTTTTGCTTTTTCATATACAGTTTTATTCAATAAAGTTTATTTATTTACAAGTTATTTTAATTTAAAATCATAAAAACTATCAGAATTAGAAAATCGACGGGCTGCGATGTGGTTGTTACCAATGGGAACAAAGAAATGGTAATTGTGAGTTCCCTTGATGGCCTATCCTAAATCAACTTTTTTTTGCTAGTGATCGTGCCACTCTTCTGTACTCTTGATTTGTACAAACCATGACTTTCCTTGTATTGACACAGTTGGTAGAAGTCTTTTTTGTCTTTCTACTGCCCGCCAGCTCCATAGGAAATAAAATTGTTTCCATTTTGCATTTTCACTTTCAAAATAAACTTCGCTGCTATTAAATACATATCACTGTACACTTTGCCTTATTTATTTTCCATTTAATTTTATATTTCGGTAGCTCTATTTATTATCAACACACAACAGATTATACTAAATATATAAAATTTTTGCTATCAAATTTATAGGTAAACTTGTTAATAAACAGGAGTGAGCTTGTTAGATAATAGGACCAGTTACTTGGCACTTTGTTCTAATCCCCCTATGCTAATTATTATTATACATACTTTGAAATGGTGAAATATCGGTTTATTACTCTATATTTGGTTTGTGAAAAGTTTGAGTAAATCTTTCTACATGTAGTTTTTTATTGCTTTTATAAGTATAACAAGGTAATTTTTAAGCACATCTGTCGTGGTTTTTATGTCAACTATCTGCCGGTTTTATGTTGTTACATAGTCGACACCACAATAACCGAAGCTATAACAACTCAATCACTTAAGATGAGTTCGTGAGGTCGGATATATCCCGTAGCTATTTACATCCGAGCTCTAAATCAATAAAATTACCAGAAAAGTACATCCGTAACATAGCCAAAAAAACTCATCCATTTCCCCACTTTCAAGTTAAAATACTTTTATCTTACGTTGGATAAACACAGCTTGGGTAAATCTCCGACCTTGCGAACACACCTTAAAGGAAAATTATAGTTTATAATTGGAAATTGTACTGAAATGTTAAATATCGCCCTAATTTGTTATCACGTTTTTCTATAAAACTCGAACGCATCGAGTCTCCATTATGTAAGATAGCTTGTTGGAAAGGCATTTTCAAGTGCTTTACGATGAAAATAAAAAAAATAAAAATAAAATGGGGAGTAATTTGATTTTTCAGCAAAAGACTATTTAAAACTGAAATTCAAATGATATATTGTACATTAACACCAAAGTTTAATACGCTTATTTGAAAGTATGTAAAATTGAAAGTATGTAATTGTCTTTTTAACGAGCTATTACACGCGAAAATCGGACAAGAAATAAATACTTACGATACACGAATTGAAAGATGTTAACATTTGAGTTTCCGATAAAAACGAATCATAACGGAACTCCGCGTGTTTTGGACCCACCGAGTTTTTACTCAAATTATATTTTTGTTATCCAGACTAACCATCTCCCCCAGAACCACTAAGCAGAAATAAATTGTAAATCAAAGTGGTTAGATCTATTATCAAGGCTACATAACGTACCTTTAGAAAACCTGTGCTAGTCATAATTAATAAGTAAATTCGTAAAAACATTTTCTGTTTATTTATTAGGATTTTAAGAGTAACAAAGGAATAATTTCTGGAAGCACTTAAAGGTGGTAGAAATATTAATATATTAAGTTTGGTAAACATGATAGATTAGAAGAATTTAGTCTCTAAGATGGATTTCTCACATTATAATGTTGAATTTAGCAACTATTTTTAATTAGAAAGAAGGAACACATATTTCGAATCAAACACAAAATTTACTATTATCAGTGCAAGACAATTTTGCATTTATTTTTTATGCAAAATATAAACAGCTAAACATTAAATATACATACAATTACATAAAATTACGAAACTTATAATTATAAAATTACCACGATAACAAAAATATCAGAATAAAAAGAATGGATAAAACGTTTGATTTGGAATGACACCATTATTTAATTATTATATAAATCCCAGTCCACTATTTACTAACTCTTGATTTTAAAGCAAGAATGTTGACAGATTTTGTTATTTATCAAATTAACAGAATTAAACATCCAGTAATATAATCCCAGTAACTTGATTTTCATTAATTAAATTTTTAATTAGAAGTTTACTTAAAATACTCTATAAAATAATGTTGCCACTTAATTAAAAATGTTGATAATTCAGCTGAATTCGATTGAGGAAAATTATCTTAATTGGAATATCGAGCTAAATACTGAATTATAAATACTGAATACGAATTTTTGTAAGATAGTTAATTCAAATGTTTTAGTTTTGTTATTTTTTAACAATTGTGTGGTGCAAAGTGTAATGTCTCAAATATTTATTTGTATTGCTGATTATGGAATATTATGTGTAAATAACTTTTGCGATTAAATACATAATTTTATATTTGAATATTTATAAAACAAAAAATAATTTTTTTTTTTTTTTTTTTAAAGTGAAGAATATCAACAATTCCCACTTCAGCGTACATGGAACTGATTTCAGTCATTAAGGTACATTATGAAATATCCATATCCAACTTAAGGATTGATATAAAATGGACTAACAATTGCAACTATCTGAAGTGAAGAATATTAATCAACCAACAATCTGAATTGAAGAACACCAACCGAACGACAAATTTACTTCAGTAGCTCAATTATGTAAATAGTTACTCAATTATCTAACTAACTCAATTCGAATTTAGTTAATTCTGATCAATCGATAGCGCTTTTAATAAGGTTGTGTTAAAAGAAAAACCTCAGCTTTAAAATAAACCATGAATGAAAGTTAAGATATTTATAGGCCAAAAAAATGATGTCATACAACAATAAATTATAAAACAATATTTTTTAAATAGTTAATAAGACAAAGTTAGCCCTGATTTCCAACATCTCGATAACTTATTCCTGCTAAATTGGTAAGCATGTAATTTAAAAATTTATAAATCATAGATACCTTACCCTATATATGTAGAAATATGTGCCAATTTAATAAAATACCAACAATTTACGTTGAGGACCACAGCTGAATTAAAAGTGCTAAGAGCAAACGACAATTGCAACTGTTAAAACGCGATATAAAGCATGTTCGATTGTACTAATTATCTGGATTAATTAAGTAACTGAAGTGAAATTTCGTGATTTTTGAGCTTCGTGGAAATATATAAATCAATTTTGTACAAATAATATTACGTCTAGCAACGAAATATATATATATATATATATATATATATATATATATATAAATACATATCTATTAGTGTATGTATTTGTATATGTACAAATATATGTACAAACTGAAGTGAATTGATAGCAACATTTCACTTCATTTCACTTCTTATGTACAAATATATGTACAAACTGAAGTGAATTGATAGCAACATTTCACTTCAGTTAAAATATTGAGCTTGTAAACTAACTGAAGAATAATTTTGCTCCCGTAAATATTTTATTAATTACTCAATTTTTTATATGATAAAATTTAAAATGTCGACTATATATTATATTAAAATATAATATAGTTAAAAGCCTTGGCTTTCAACTATATTATATGGGCTAAATACTTCTACAAACTATAGTAGCTTATTTCTTATCATAAAATCAATATTTAAACTGTAGTTATAGTGGCACTGAGTATCATTATTAATTATTAAGCTGTGGGTAGTTATAAGCGCAGCCAGTGACTCTTTCGAATCGCTTAGCTGTAAAATAACCTAACCATACATTAGAATTAATGATATAAAATGCAGTAAGGCCCTTTTTGAAACGAATATTTATTTACCGCCATCTTGAATAAGTAAATAAAGTCATTCGAATTTATTTCACATATGTACTTATTTTGGCAGTAGCATCAAGCCAAACCCTTTTGAAAAATCATTTTAATTTAATATAAAAATTAAACAAAATATTCGTATACAATCGATATAAAAATAAGCCGAGAAAAAAAGTGTCAAGATACAAAGCCAAACATGTTTCCAGATTGACATTTTAAGATTTACTTATCTCAATTAGATTTGTATGTGGGTAAGATACAGAAAATAAGCCATTAGGTTTCCGAAATATGTATTCGTTTAGAAAACAGGCAATGTCCTACGTAGTCATATTAAACTCGAAATTAATATTTATTTAAATATGTTCAAAAGATAATATAATAAATGTAATTTAGCTGGAAATATAAAAAAATCCTGAAAACGAAATATAAACCGATATAGTAAATAATTACCGTTTAAAATGTTCTCGTATTCTGTCTTCCCGTACAGTTTCGGGCAAATTTCCAACCCAAAGGTGTCGAGTCTCGCGTACCATTTTGCCTCAGGTTCTTCATGGAGGCGATTCGGGGATGTCCTCCAGAAAAATTGTTTATATTCTTTTTTTTTTTTTAATAAAAAATTAAAATAAAAAAACTTAAAACTACACTTTTTACATCACTTTTCTTTTATATTATACAAAATATTTAACTGATTTTTCATTTTTCTTCAAACAAATTATAAAAAACACTTCCTTTTCCACTTATTTCTTACATTTAGATATATATATATATATTATATATATATATATAAAATATATATATACATATATATATATATATTTTTTTAATTATAATTTTCCACAATTTTTTTTTTAATTCACTATTTTTTATTATATTATAAAACACAAAACATATTCCAAAATATAAGGGGTTGTGTGTGATTTCGTAGCATTTAATCAAACAAAAAACTATATAGGATAATTTTCCTTTTTTCGAAATTAACAAAAAAAAAAACAAAACACTTAAATCACTTAAAAAATATATTAAGAAATGAAAAAAAAGCTCTTAAATTTCACATTTTCCTTTTTTTCATCAAATTTTCTTTTTTCATATAACATTTTCATTTTTTATTTTTATTTTCTTCATTTAAAAACTAACATTTCCACTATAAAAAAAACAACAAAATATATAAATTAAAATAAAATAAATTAAAACCAACAATAAAAATTAAAATATATATACATAATATGTACATATGTATTTTAATTACTTATATAAGAAATTAATTTTTTTAAGGGTTGAACATTTTGTTAGTGGTGAATTTTTTTTATGCATATATGTATTATTAAAAAAAAATTCACCACAGTTATATATTCCTGTTATATTTGATTAATTATTATTACATTTTTATTTTTTAATATAAAATCCGTTTTTTTGATAATCCTCGTGGTTTTGTTTTATTATTTTTAATTATTTTCAATAATTTTTTATTGTAATGTTATAATAAATACGCCCTTTCTCCTTGGCAACAGCGCGAAAAACGGCGCTTTACACACAGTATAATTTTTTTTTTTGGTTTCCAAAAAAATTATAAGAAAAAATTATAAAAAAAAATAATAATAAAATAAATAAATATTATTATTTTATATTTTTATTGTGTAATAACGGAATTCAAACATATAAAACGAACTAATTCACTATTTAAATTTTTTGGTTTCTATTTTTATAAATTTATTTTTTTTATCTTATTATAAATATATATATGTATATATATATATATATATATATATATAATACATATATAAATACTACGCGTGTATAGTAATGATGTTTTCACATCGCGTTTCACTCACTTACTGGGAATCAGTTCATAACGAAAAATTTACGAAGGTCCTATTCGGTTTTTATGTTTCTATAGGGTGAATCTATATATGATGCGCATACGTACTTGTACAACAAAATCTTGCATGCATATGCATTACAAATTTATATATTTTATATGACACCCTACTTAATTGTATGAAAAAGGTAAACACATTCGCTTAAAAGAATAAACCTATTTAAATTGAATATAACTATATGAGTATCATTTTGATGACAAAACGAAAAATACCATTTACTGCTTAGGTTCGCAAATAGTTTAATTTGCTATAATTAAGTCTATATTTACCTATATAATAAAAAAATAATAATAAAATAATTAAAGAAAAATTGTCGTTCAGTCAGTCAGTTTTGTGGTGGTGGCGAAAATTTGTACTGATTGGTAAATATACTGAGAATATCAGTAAATTTTTTTTTATAGAGCAACGAACCAAAACGTACACGAAATTAAGACCAGATGCGCAGATGTTTTTTATTATGTACGTACATATTAAATAATAACTTAAAATTTAAATACAGTTTGATTATTTTTATTTATTTCACATAAAACTTCAACAGTAAGTTACAAAAATATATTTTTACATCAATTTATTCTGATTTATTTTCAACCATTTTCTCCCATGCATAATCAAATGGATAAATTAATGGTTTCATATTTTCAGGATAATCTTGTTCTTCCAATCGTGTAACTATATGTGACGGTGCCCCCTTTACGTAAAGCCTTTCTAGCATGGCAGTATTATGAGTAATGGGATCTAATCCAGTTAAAAATGAAAATAATTCTTCTTTCGTTTTAACATCTTTAACACCGCGAGACATAAAAAAATTCGAAATATTGCCACAATCTCGCATTAAAAATTCCAGACCAGATGGGTGCTCCGGTTCCACGGCTTGAGCAACATCAATTATGTAGCACTTATCGTTGAACCAGAGTATGTTATATTCCGATAAATCAGCATGAACTAATCGGGCATCGTTATAGAGTTTCACCATAATATCAAGTACTTCGTGATAAGCCACCTCCCATTGTTCATCATTGAGTAGCACGTCTTTCAATTTAGGCGCGGCATAGCTATCGGTTCCAATAAAAGACATAATCAGGATATGTTTCTTTATTAAAACCACATCCGGACATAGAATGCCGACCTTTTGTAATCGCATCAAATTGTGCATCTCCTTTTCGGCCCACATTTGTATAACAGTACGTTTATTTTGTTTTGAGAACCTATCTTTAAATCGATAGTCGTCCTTAATGTATCGATCACGTTGTTTGTATTCGTTTAATGTGGTCGAGAATATTTTGATTGCACATTCTTTGGGAATTATTAATTCACCTGAATAAAGTGGATCAGAATCTGCATGGAGTATTACAGCTTCCTTTCCTGTAGAGATAATTCCATTCACTTTTTCTAGAATTTGATTATTGATCAGTTTGTAGAGAATGAGTCGCGTTTGATGATCTAAACCCATTTCAGCTGTGGCCACATTCTCTTTACGATCGTGTGATTTGATCGTCTTCTTGGTCTTCATTGAATACGAACGCAATTGATTGAACACTTGATTGGATATTTTCATGTCGAATCCAGCACTATCGCCAGTTTGGAATTCAGGTGGAAACGACATAATTTTTCCAGCATTTCGTACCCCATTCAATTCGAGATCATGTTTTGTACGTCTTTCACCGTCTTCATCGAGCGCTGATCCCCATTTTGGTATTTTTGCTAATTTTTTTTCATTCGTCTCGAAACGATCCCAATCTTTTTTTTTAGTATCAGGCTCATCCTCTGATTCTGAATCATAGATGAGTTCGTCGGGTAACACACGATATTTTGTAAATGATACCGACACTTTGCTATCCTTATTTTTAGCTCGTTCAACTCGCTTTACTTCTTCGTCATGTTCCAAATCATATTGAGCTTGTAAGATTTGGGCAATCACAGCATCTGATTTGAGAGTTTCCTCATCTGTACTGAGGGCTTGTAACACATCATTGGGAATATCGTTCGCAATACTGCTACTACTACTACAACCACCTGTATCGATATTAGGAGGTTTAAGTTCGCCAAATATTACACTGTCATATTTTTGATTTTCTTTGTTTTGTAAATCCCGTGCGAATTCCTCTGACATAATTTCTTTAAGGTCGACCGTAGGATTTTCAATTTTAGCCCAAGCAGACATTTTTATATTTATTTAAAATATATACACTATATATATTTAATATCTAAACTATCACTATTTAAATTTGTTAGTTAACTAACTTTCTATGAAAATTAATTGTATATTTAAGTATTATTGTGAAATAGGGAAAAATTTCTATTTATGATGAAAATTGACTGTCAACTAAGGCTTATGTAGTACGTGTGTTTGACTACAGATGCGCTAAATAAATATTACATATATGTACTCCATATAAACAAACTGGTATAATTTACACATAAAAGTGGTCATATGTATGTATTTAAGAATTATAGTATGTATAATGTATTTAATTTAAATATAATATTGTATTATTTAAACAGGTAATGTATTTGAAACTGATGATTTAAACATCTGACCAAAAAATTTGGCTCCTCTGATGCCACCGGGTATTGCAGCAAGCAACATAAATAATAATGTTATTATCTGTATCACAGCAAATACGACAGTTAGGGCTGTACTTTGTACCCACATCGCAAAGTATAATGTCCCGAGCAAACAAGTCATATAGCTTAGCGATAAGTATAATCGCTCTTTTGAAAACATTTGTTTTAGTAGACTCAGAAATCCATGTAGAAATGAAAAACTGAAAGAACAAAATACAATTCGATTATAAACAGGAAATTATTATGAAAGAAATTATTATAAACAGAAAATTATTAGAGGGCGGCATACCTTAAAAAGAAGAATAAACTACCCAGAGTGAAAAGTAAGGAGAATTTTCTTGCTTTTAGCAACAATACCGGAATATATAGCGTCGATAGTCCCATGAAAAATGCCCCCAATCCTAAACATATCATAAATCCAATCATCCTTTGTATCCTAGTCAATTTCGGACAACATGATTCCTGTGAATCCCGTAACCAACTGTTAGCTTCATTCTGTTCTGTTTTATTCGTAAAAATTTCATTCAACTTTGGAACTTTTATGTTCTTCAAATTGAAGTCAATCTTAAAATTTTTTTTTTGATCACTTTGCAATAATAAATATTCGTCTAGATCACGTTTTAAATCAGTCATTCTTTATTTTATTAGTTATGTTTATAATTTTCATTAAAATTTAAAAAGTTTTTGTGTTTCTTTTGTCCATGTGTCAAAATTGACAACATATTTGTTTTGGTTTAGAAATTTGTGCCCAATGGGCAGTGTATTTGTTATTGATATTTATGCTCAGGGTCGAGTCGTCTTTGGATTAAATCCTAGTTATCTTTATAGCGTTATACGGCATAGTGAAGCCGTAGTCGAGTCGAAAATGGATTGAAACCAAGATACAAACGTGAAATATAAAACATTTTTGTTTAAAAATTTATTTTAGAAAGAAACAATTTAACTGCAATTTAAAAACTCGCAAACAGAAAATTGAAAATGGTGGTAATAACGTGTCGCCAGTTGGGAGAAAATAGTAAGAAAATAACGTTCATATTTTAGTTGTTGCTTTTCGACTCGACTCCGTTTAAACCTGTATTCCATTATGAAAGATTTTCTGGCAATACATTTTTACTGAAATAACGAAAGAAGAATAAAAACAAAGATTCCATTAGAGTGACAAAGACCATATTTATTTTTATATTTTATTTTATAGCAAAACTTTATGCATACATTTTGACAGCATTTTATTTTGTAACTTAACCAGCAAATTTCATAAATTTTTTGTTGTTAAACTAATGCGTTTACATTATTTACATAATTAATTGAAATAAATTAATAATTTATTGTAATAAACGAATTTTGTAAATTTTATATACAAATAATTTTGTTCGAAATTAAATATTAATTTTACGAATAACGTGTTTTTTGTATTTCCGAATGGTCGTAAACTCAAACTTACGTAACCTTTTTCCATGATACACACAAATTATTTTTAAAATAATTTTTGTTTTTTAGTTATTATAGTTTATTTATTTTATTTATAAACTAATTGCACTTTTAATAAAATTTTAACGATACAAATGTTAAAAAAAATTCACAACGATATAAAACCAAACGACATTTGACCATAAAAAGTTCATATGTACTAAAAATTACGTGTGTGAGAGAAAAAATTCGTATCCGCAGTTGCTTTATTATAGCAACAATAATTTTTGATGTCAGCAGACTAGCTCAAACATATTTTCACCAGTAAAATTTTACTGGCAATGTAGTTTGTTTCATTTGCACCACGCAAAACTATATTTTTCCCTCATTTCGCTTTTGCTGCTAGTAAATTTTTCATAATGGAATAGAATTACAAATTTGTTAGGTCGAGTCGAGTTAACTACAGATGACTCGACTCCGTTTTTACTGAAAGATAACTTAGGTTCAACCTAGTGTGAGCTCGAAACACAAATGTATTAATAGTAGTGCACTTCTTAAACCTGATTTCCATACGAAAAATGTATTGGCAGTATTTTTTTAAACTGAAAAACAGGTTGAATAAAAACATGGAAAATTTCATTAGAACGACAAATACAAAAATTTTTTTATAGCAAAATTTTATAGTTAAATTTTGACAAGTTTTTTGTAACATAACCAATAGATTTCATAAATTTAATAAATTTCTTTCAAACATATCAAAATCTAATAATAAACGTTTATTTATTTATTTTACAAAATTTTACACCAAAAAATGTTCGCATATAAATTTTCGATATCACAAAACGAAATATTACTTAACCATAAAAATAGCGAAATACTCAAATTGCGTCAGTATGCGAGAGATATTTCTACATTCATACACTATTTCTATATAGATGTATTGGAATACTGCCATAAAAAATACTGGACTACTTATTTTTTCAGTAAATTATGGGAGTATTACTAACACAGACACAATACTAACACAGACAACAAGCGAATCTGTATTTTTGTCTCGTTCTGGTTTTACCGTTAGTAAATTTTTCGTAATGGAAACCAGCCGCATTTTGGCACAGTGCCTAAAGTTGCGTACACGAGAATGGATTTAAATCCTAGGATTTAAAATTCATACTATGAAGTTAAAAATATTTCATGACAAGAAAAGAAAACGTAGGCGTTTTTTAAGCCATTTTAATTGATTTGATTGGCAGAGAGATCGGATTTGATTTCCTAGGATTGGAATCGGGTCTAGTGTACATTTATAACATTAGATAAAAATATACAGTAGGTAAATGGCCAATTACAGACTTTGGTCTTGGTTTTTGAGAAAATTATTGCTGAAAGCTAGCCCATGATCAATAATTTCCTAAATAACACCAAGTTTTCAAAAAACAAACAATAAGGGTTTAGGAAATTTAAAAGAACTGCAAATGCTTTAAATCCCTTCTTGTATAAAGGCTCCTGATCAAAGAAGTTCGATCACTCATTCTATTTAAGTTGATTTGATAAGATATTTTGATACGGTAAAAAAATGTGCATTGAAAAGAGTGTATAATGCTGGTTTTTAGGGTATTGATTTACAGTGGCTTAGCGGTATTTTGAGTTAAAGCAAAAAGTCTTATAGTTCGAAGATAAACTATTGTGCACAAATGTTTAACAAATTTAACTATAACTTTGTATGTATTGATTAATACAAAAAACACGACAACGTTGCAGTTTACTCTATACAAATGTTATACAGTAGTACAGTAAAACCTCGATATAAAAGACTATTTCGGGCGAGGCTGTCCTAATGGCCTGGACAGCGCTCGCCCGAAATAGTCTTTTATATCGAGGTTTTACTGTACTACTGTATAACATTTGTTACCAATCTGAATGTTTGTTATATAATACAGTATAAGTTTTCCTAACACGAATCTTAATTTTCTATTTTCTATTAGCTGTGATATTTTGGCCCTTGCTACACGAACTAACGGTTGTTAACTAATCTTTAATTGCGTTTTAATTAGTAAAATAATTAATTACATCATCCGACCGATAGTGCTTGTTTACTATCAATTAGACTTATGGTCGATTCTTCCCATATCAAACACAAAACGTTATATTTCGAAAATAAATCTCTATTTTTCTAGGTAAACTTACAGATTTATTGATAAAAAAAACAAAACAATCTTAATACAGTTAATTGAAGATCAACCAAAATAAACGGTTGGTGCTAGAACTGGAGTAGCAACCGCGACTGGTACACCAATAGCTGCTGGTACGGCATATGGTACTGGATAAATTTGAGGTCCGCCTCCATACCCACGTCTCCAATGTCTCCTTCTTCCATATCCACCACCGTAATCACCAAATCCACTACCACCCTTATATATTCCAACATTGATTAATTGAGGTGCTCCGCAGACAAATAATACCAACCCAATTAAGAGCACAATTACAGATTTAACAAACTGCATATTTTTGTCTAGACTCGATAAATCAAATAAATTCTATTAGTATGGTATAATAAATCAAAAATTAAATCAATTTCTTATTCACCAGTTTTTGAGATACCAGTCACTCGAGAATCAAAACTAATAATGTACGATCGATATGTAAATTTTGTAATTTCTAAATTAAACAGATACATACATCTATAATTTTTTTAACAAACAGTCGATCATTAATGTAAATATTAAAATCTATCATCATTTTTTATAGTTAGTGTTGCAAAATGAATGACCTAAGTATATTGGTTTAAGAAATTCTTCTCAATTTCTTTTATTAACGATCGTTTGCGTTGGGGGTAGTTCCGTCCGCTATTAGCTATACTGTTTTGTATGTTGATTGATTTATATGGGTCTGTTTACCAATATATATATATATATATATATATATATATATATATATATATATATATATATATATATATATATATATATATATATATATATATATATATATATATATATATATATATATATATATATATATATATATATATATATATATATATATATATATATATATATATACATATATATATATATATATATATATATATATATATAAATATATATATATATATATATATATATATATACATATACACCAATACCTCACTTTGCGTTGTGGATACGTTCCAAAAAAACACGACGCAAAGTGAAACGACGCAAAGTGGTTTGTGATTTACTATAGGGAGCCATATAAATACAGAAGAGGTTCCAGCAAAAGTATTTTTTGCGATTTTTTGTATAAAGATGCAGAATTAATAACAGAAATAAAATAAGCTTTATTAATTCACATAGAAATACAAGAAATTCAAATCTAAAATAATAAAAAACATTTAAATAAAAATAGTTTCCGCTAATCTGAGTCCAACGAGTCTATAGATGATGTGGTAGCAGTTGAGGTTAAATGGTTCTCTGTTACAAAATATTTATCTATTGTTTGCTGAACAGCTTTTTTCTTTAAATTAACATAAAGTTCCTTGTAGCAATTTATATCATCAGCTACTGCTCGCGACACTTTACCACTTCGTTCGCTGTCAGGATCGTTTGTTTTTAAAATCTCAATAGCTTCATCAATTAAACTCATAGCCCTGAAAAGCTGTTTTGATGTTAAATTTCTTTCATCAGATAATTCTAGCGGGCTGTCTTCTTCGGTACGCTAACAAAAACTCATAAATAAAGGAACACAAATAGAAAAATTAAAAATTCGAACAAAAAGACGCGAACCCCAAAAACGTACAAACTCAAACCGAAAACAACGCAAGTTCGAAAATACAACAACTCAAAACGAATTTTTGTTCTAATTTAGCAGTGACGCAACTCTGAAAAAACGCAAAGTGAAACAACGCAAAGTGAGGTATTGGTGTATATATATATAATATAAAAGTTATGTATTTATAAATAAAAGCAGTTTTGGTGTTAAGCCTATTTATTATATATTTATTTTTGTTGCGCATGTATCAATTAGATATTTCATTTTATCCTCAGATGATATAATGTACAGCTAACTAAAATACATATGTATATGGAAACCCGTATGTACAATCAAACTATTTAATTATTACTGTAACTTGTGAATGTTTATTTCATTTTTAGAGATAGATTATCATTTTAGTGTATTAGATGAGGTGATAGATCGGATTTTCAATCCTAGGATTTAATTTGAATAGTGAAGATCCTCCAGTTTTATAACCGCATCGGTATGCCGATTCAGAAAGTGAGGTAATTATACCTACATAAATGTATGTATAGATTTTTGTGGTGTAATCATACAAGATATGTAAAATATAATATTTTGAACCTGGAACTTTAAAAAAATTGCATTTATAATTCGGTGAAAATTATCACTATATGATTTACATTATTTACTTAGAGGAGTAACGAAGAATTAAAATTTTAAATTTTTTTAAAAATAGTATCGCTATTTACCACCAAAGTTATAAGGCGCTAATAAAATATGGCTAATTGGGCTTATGTTATCATTATTCTAAAGTTCAGTGAAGTTTTTTTGTCAAATTTATTTCGTCCCAATAATTATGTTAAGTAAAATTTTGTTTCAAAATAATATTTTAAATAATAATATAAGAATATTACAAAAATTATCATATGTAACTGCCATAAAACCAGATGTGAAAAAACAAAATGTTAAAGCTTTTCGTAAAATGTACGGATGGCAAGTACATTCGTATGGCGAATTGGAAGAGCTCCAGTATTCGGATAAAATCAGATTACCTATAATTACGACGCCTCATGAAGTTTTTGTGAAAGTGCTGACTTCTAGCGTTAATCCAATCGATTTAGCAATGATGAGTATGTTGGATTCTGTATTCTATAGATTATATATTTATTTTGATCTCTATTATGGCAGGAGGGTATGGCGCGAATCTCTTCAATACTATGAGATGCAGTGACATCGAATTTCCATTAACATTAGGTAGAGATTTTTGTGGTGTAATCATACAAAAAGGATTAGGCGTACAACAATTTGAAATCGGTGATATAGTGATGGGTGTGATATCCGTTCATAAACAAGGTTGTCATTCGCAGTACGCATTGACTGATTCTAGTCATGTAAGCTATCTCTTCCAAGATTTAAATATATGCTAATGGACCATTATTTCAGATAACAAAATTACCAAAAAATCTATCTCATATCGAAGCTGGTTCAATTTTATACGCTGGATTGACAGCATGGTCTGGATTGTTCATAACCGGCTTATTGGCCGGCGTTCAAGGAATTCTATCATCTAAATGTGATACTTCTATAAGTAATGGCAAAAAGGTATTAATTTTAGGAGGGTCCGGCGGAGTTGGGCTTATGGCTGCTCAAATCGCATTAGCCCAAAATTGCCATGTCGTAGTAACCTGTTCAGCGAACGCCACACCTCTCCTACAAAGTCTTGGAATCACCAATATCATTGATTACAATTCCGAGGATTATATTGAACAAATTACCAGTTATGGCGTATACGATATTATTCTTGATTGTGCTGGAAAAGGAACTGATTATGCAAAACTTGTACCCTGGAATTTTCTTAATTATATAACATTTTCATCGCCGATGCTCCGGAATATAGATAACCACGGTCTTGCCAATGGTTTAGCTCGTAACATTTATAATATAATAGATTTGAATGTTACAAGTATTTCTACGCAGAAGGGTCTTGTGAAATGGGGATATTTTATACCGGCATCTCAAGGCATTGAATACTTGAAGAATTTGGCGATTGAAGAGAAATTTAAACCGATAATACAGCAAGTATACAGTATTAAAAACTTGGTTGAGGCTTATAAACATGTGAGCGAGGGACATCTTCGTGGGAAGATTATGTTAGATTTTCAGGATTAGTAGTAGAGTTATTAAACAATAAAAAATCTTTGATAGAATTGTGTTTTATTTCTTTACTCGCAAAATCATGTCAACATGCCAAATATGGTTACTTCATATATTATGATTATGTACTTGTATATTATGAATTATTCAAATTCCACAAAAGAATTTATGAATTAACTGAATTAAATAGACACAAGTTTCAAATTGGCAGGTCACAAAGAATATACATATATGGTGTTTCTGAACCTAGGACAGTAACTTCACCTGCTGGTTTCCTAACCTGATCTTATTGAGATTTTACTACTTCATCTCGTGGTTTGTAAAATTTATTTCATAACTCGTGTTCTGTTGTTCCACAAAATGAATCAAATAAATAAACGATAATTGATTTATTTTAGTGATTTTTCGATTTTAACATCCAATATTGAAATGTTGCCCACTCTGGTTTAAGACCATCGAGCCGCTACTGTAATTGAGAACTGTTGAAGTTATCAATATTCATGAATTGAGTTATTTCAAAGTCAACTAATATTGGCTGGCATGTACCAATGTAATGAGATGATCAAATATAACGGACCTGTGGCCGTGGGATCTCCAGTTGGCAGGTAATGAGATCTAAGGTAAGTAAAGAAAATCGCGATAACGTTTAGAGCGCCTTAAGCTCGAGGAAAAGTAAACCAGTGGAATAAATTATTCCACTGAAAACCAGTGGAATAAATTATTCCACTGGTTTACTTTTCCTCGAGCTTAAGGCGCTCTAAACGTTATCGCGATTTTCTTTCCTTACCTTAGATCTCATTACCTGCCAACTGGAGATCCCACGGCCACAGGTCCGTTATATTTGATCATCTCATTACATTGGTACATGCCAGCCAATATTAGTTGACTTTGAAATAGCTCAATTCATGAATATTGATAACTCCAACAGTTCTCAATTACAGTAGCGGCTCGAGGGTCTTAAACCAATTAAAAATAATAAGTACATATAAATTATAGATTTACTCCACTCTTTTTTTAATTTTGATTACCTAATCAAAATAACATTCATAATTTTTATTTATCAGTTCATAGATTTGTGACTTATTGGCTTTTGCATATAAAATCATTATAAATCTTGCTTTTAGAATTATGTATTTCAGTAATTTAAGATAAGTAACACAGATCACGGTACAAATTTATAAAAATCAATGTATATACAGGTATATTTTACTGCCATAATAGTATTAATATTTTACTATGCAGGCAGTGACGTCAATTTCGGCCCGTAGATCTTTAATGTTACTTGTTGTATAGCGGCGTAACAGTTAATCGAAAATAAGTAAATTTTTACTTAATGTAAAATTGGGTATGTTGGAGAAAATTACATCTTTATTTACATATTTATTAAATAATAAAAATGAATTTACTTATTTATTAAATAATAAATGTAATTTACTACATTTATGATTTTATATGATAAAAACAAAATTTTATAATATCGTTCCACAAGAAAAACTCCTTTTAAAAAAGTTAAACCAAAAGTTAAAAATAAATAACAATAAATTTTAAAAAAGGTCTTCAAATTTTTTTTGAAGTTAGTCTTTATAAATTAAAATCAAATTGATCATCAGCTATGGTGAAGATTTTGCTAATCTGTTGATTGCATTATTTTCGCCATAATTGATGGAGTGATGTACTACTACTAGCGCTAAAAATTGATGATTACTCAATGTGCTGATTGGAACATGAATTGAGATGTTTTCCAAAACGTACGTTGAATCAATGTGACCGAGAAGGACGTTACCAATAAATGCAGCTTCCACAAGAAGTCTTCTATTTGCGATGGTGGAAACCTTATAAGACTTGTCTAGTATGTATGGAGGTAATCGAGCCACATGTTCATAATTCTATGTTATTGATTTTGTATCCAGTAAATAAATAAAGGATGCTTTTTACGATGAAAACACATAATTTTTGAATTTCTTGATGTTAAAGTGCAGTGAGTTTTGATACATCTAACATCTCTCATTCAGTCTACTGATGTCTTCTTGTAGTTTGAATTCTTTATTATTTTGGTTATCTGATCGATACAAAAATAACTTTGATAACTTTGGATTGCCCGTTTCTAATTATTACATATTACAAACGGTTTGTTGGTTCTGAAGTTCTTTATGATGACAGCTTCTGAAATCCGTATAAAATAAACTATATCCCTTGATAATGTTTTTCATAACTTATCTATTTTAGATATTTCTTATATAGGTTTGGTAAGTTTTTTTTATCAAGGTTTATTATACTGAATGACATTGATTACATATTGCTTGATTAAGATAGCATTTGTGAAGCAGTATTCAGAACATCAAGAAAAGCTCTATTATTTATTGAATGTATTTAGAGTATTTACTATTTAGACATATGACGTACTCGCATTAATGAATTTTGTTTCGTTAGTTAAATATAATATGTTAATTCGTTCCTTATTTTGCTGTAATAATTATAGATCATAACTTAACTAATGTACAACAATTTATATTCAATGCAGAGGATTATTCATAATACTCTGTGGTTTTAACTATGTAATATATCTAACCAACAACATTTCTTAAAGATGAGACACAACACGTGTCATCATTTAGTGTTTAAAAATCAAAAAAAAAAAAAAATCGCGAATAATTTTATATACCTATACATTTATAAAATCAATAAACCATGTGATTGATATATTTTATTTATTGTGGTAAACAAATAAATCAACGAACTTAAAGAATCTGCATTTACTAAGGCGTATTTATTGGAATTCATTAATTGGCAAAAATTATTTTATTACTTATTTTTAATGTTAAATAGATCGAAAGTCTCGTATTATAATATGTTAGGGTGCGAAATCATAGAGCACATTAATTTATACTCTTATATACATGAGCAATGAAACTCGTTATATTCTTAAAGATCAACTAACAAACCTATCCAGAAATTCCTTCTTAATCTTGATAATAGTTTTGAACTTTGCCAATTAAATTGTAAATGTTAGTTGATTTGATTATTTGAGATCAACTGGAAGTGATTATGGTTTTTATGAAGTCAGGGTGCGATAATAATTTATATATCTAATCGAATTGCTTTATTTTTTTATAACTAAGCGTTTACAATGTTGAAGAAATCAAAATAACGAGTCATTAAAAGAAATAAACAAAAATTTACCAAAAATTGTTAAATGAAACTTTCAAAGTATCTTCACCTCTGGAACCACAAAATCCAGGTATAAAACCTGATTTTTACTTAAATTTTGAATAAAAACAAATCGAATTAATTCTTTAAATGGGTTTTCGTTACAAAATGTATCAATTTTAACGTGCATATCCCCAAATATTGGAACATTTCTATTAAAAGTTTCATGTTAGTGTGCTAATTTCGCAAATAAAAAATACGATTGTTGATACCGTCTACCGTGTACATCATTTTTAGGGAACCATATACAAATTTCTCTTGTTTATAATTATTATTGATAACATTTTATTGAAATACCAAAAGTCAATAAACTTTATTTGAATGAAGAAATGTGGTAACTGGTAAGTGTCGTGTTTTGTTTTTACCATACAGTAAAATTTTTACTCAAAATTAAAATTGATTTGTTTTGGATACATAACACAACAACAACTTAGGAATTCTAAATATAAAAATGGAATTATTTACTTTAATTATTGGTCAACTTCTTAATATGCTTTTTTGAACTTCTTAATACTACATATTTTGTTTATTTTTAATTTCGATTATTTCACTCCTACAAAAAATGGTTCCATGTTAAAATAAATCTTGTATTATAGGTATGTATAAGAAAATGCATCATTGTAATGTAATTATGTACGATTACTTTGTCTTTGAACTTGAAAATTTATTAAAGAAGGTAGAGGCTGTATCGTGTATCTGATTAAATGAGATAGCCTTGGTTTTGTAAAAATACGAAGGTTGGGCGTCTTGCTAACATTATAGATAATAATTCATTTAGGCTTGTTATTTTATGTTCTACCCTAATTATGTTGTATTCTTGGGCATACTATCGGTTTACTGAATTCGGTTAATTTGTTTGGAATAATCGGTTACTCAAATTGTGTTCATGGACGTTAATATAGTTGGTACCACGGATTAACGAATCTCCTTAATATAAACACCATTGACATCTGTCATTATCTTATATTCATAAAACAGGAAACATTCAGTCCAGGAAACTTATACTAATAAACAAAAGTACCAGAATTCGTCGTAATATGTTCATTTTATAAATATACCATGAAATATTACATAATTGAATACAAATTTGAATTTCAAAAAAGAGCTAACATTTGGGAAACCGTTATTAACAGATTATGTTTTCCGAAAGAGGCAGTACGATCAAGGTATAAAATTACTAGACATTTACTGCTAGGTCACAAAAGACCAAAGATTAACGTATATTTACAGATGACATCAATAGACAATAATATACTACGAGGGCTGCTAAGTAACCATGATTTTTTTGTTAATGGCATTTTGTTAGTCTTTGATAATTATCGTTATAAAAGAGATCTAGCCAGTCACTATATAGCAAAAGTGATAGTTTCTTGACATGAAAATCTTTATATATATGTATAGAATTTGGTTTGGTACTCGTTTACTTAAAGATTTAACATTTAAACAAATATTTAATTTCTTTCCAAAATCACATTTGCAAACAATCTCAATTACACATTTAAATATAATATTATTTACTTAGTCACTTCCATATACGTATACATAAATATATATATATATATATATATATATATATATATATATATATATATATATATATATATATATATATATATATATATATATATATATATATATATATATATATATATATATATATATATATATATATATATATATATATATATATATATATATATATATATATATATATACATATATGTATAGCACTTTCTTCATAATACCAAACAATCACATATGTAAATAAGAATTTCATTACACCTCATAATGCGACTTATTCTCGTGTCTCCACATCAGTTTTGCTCCCATTCGATTTTATATTTCTTTCATTATGGCGTATAATAATCATACATGTATTGTTAAGAAAAATATAAAACCGTTTGTCACCAAACTTGTTTATTGTTTATAAATAATATGAAGAACAAAACTGAAATAAAAATTGTCTTGTGAATCGTTTGGGTATAAAAGCACATCGATTGATTAAAATTAAAAACAGTTCTGAATTTTTATTCTTGATGTTCAGTTCGTTCTTAACTTAGAGAATATCTAACCTTACCCAGTGGATTTAAGTGGTATAAATAATACTAAAGTGAACTTTTGTGGACACGCGGACTGATTACGGATTAACACACAAGTTCGTTTGGATTAATAATTAAGATAATATAAATGGATTATATTGGTGGTAAATTTATTCTAAAACTATTTTTAAATATATAATAACGGCATTTTAATTTAATACTCCTTTATGGGACAAAGTGAATAATAATAATTATAATTATTATAGTTTACCATATTTTTATATTCAAATCGTGTAATGTCGTTTTTTTTGTATTATTTCATAAATAGAGATACCTTGAGTCACTTGATTTAAGGTTTTATATTCGCGACGTCTTAATATTTGTTTGTTGTGTGATTATAAAACATAACACGTATGACCATTGATTGTGTGATTTAGATAAGATGCATGTGCATTTAGCATTCGGAAATTCATTTAAACTTATAATTTATATATATAGATAATGTGTTCTAAACTCAATAATGTTTTCGGTTATCTTCTAAGTTATAACATTCGAAAGTTGTGTATAAAATTTCTCAAAACGTGAATAAATTATTAATGGATATATTAATATAGAATTGAATATACAGTTAGATTAAGTCATAAATTACGAGACTATATATAGTGCAGAAATCAAATTGTAATCAGATAATGACCTCTTCAGATCGAAGGAGGTTATTCACATCAAAGAAATACTATAAAGAAACACCCACACCTATACAAATAACAAAAATTAAGCTCATTAACATATTTTATTCTCAACCATATATTATAATTTGATACCCGAGGTTAATAACCATCATCAAAAGTTGATAACACAGAATTTCTTATACACTAATATGCAATTTTCATAAAGATGTAAATTAAATTATTCTAAATTATTCGATCAGATATTTTAGTTTTTAATTTATTGCGAGTATTAAAATATCGACGAAGATGGGATTCGAACCCACGCGTGCAGTGCACATTGGATTAGCAGTCCAACGCCTTAACCACTCGGCCACTTCGTCCTATATATTTAGGATAAACCGTGTTACTAAACAAATATTATAAATAAGAATATCAATAGATTATAGCTTATCTACAACAATATTTTCGTAGTCGAGTGATCTAAGGCTCGAGTTTTAGACATGCGTCAGTAGATTTTTCCTATTTGATTAGACCAGCTATATATATTAAACCCGTTATGAAGCCGAAAGACTATTTAATATGTATACCCAAAATTTTATATTGATCTAACTTGATTGGTTTTCAAAACTCGATAAAATCAATAAAAAAAATAATGATCTGGTTATACAGAAGACTTGCTTGCATATTTTATGCATTAAATGTTATTTTATTAATTCACTGTCATCGACTCTCTTCGAAGCTTTCTGAATTATTTATTTTGATGTAAATTATAAACTTGTTTTATTCTTATTTTATTTACAAATATTTTAAGATTGGTTTATAAAAATATACACCGATAAGACTATAAGAGGCATTGACATTGACACTAATATATCGATTTTATATATATGTTTGGTAGGTGTTGTTATAATGAACTTTCTGTTTGCCTTCCTTTGAGACATGTTGTCCTCTTTCACATCGTATTCATAAAATTATAAAAAGAAGACGTAATGCTAAAAATATTCCATTGATATAAATTTTACTTTTTTGCTTACCTGCTTTGTGGTATATTATAGTAGTATGTAGTAGAAAAAATATATTAGCGCGATCATTAAAAATAATGTGAGGTTCTTCTTTTATGTTCGCGTGGCTACATATATAATATGATGATTATAAATTATTGATGATTCAATTCAATGAGCAGAAATTATTTAATTTTCTAGTAAAATTTCACTTTCAAGATAGGAAATGTATAATAAAAATATATAAACAAAGATGTTTAAACGATATAAAAATTACGTTACTTCAAGGTTATAAGAAAATGCTGATTCTGAAGGTCCATGTATATATTCTTCAAGAACTGTTATTTAACAATTATTTGTACATGTATTTTTAACTCGATAATTATCACTCTAATATAGCTACCTTAGAATCATTTAAGAGGAACTAAGGCTTTGTTATAATTTAAATATTACAGGCGTAAACTAATTTTAAGCTTTGGGTAACAATTTCCGACAACTCTAAAATTTTCAAATTTATTTGAAATTCATAGCTAGTTTGAAGCATTATTACTTCTAAACGTCGATTGAACGTGAAACAAATTAAGTAAAGTCAACCAAATATTATTTTTAGAAATCCCTATCACAATCTTTCGCAATTCTTTATAAATGCGATATTGTGAAACGAGTGGATGGACATTTGTCGGAATAATTAAAAAAAATTACTAAGATCATTATTATATTTGAATATAATGAGAATACATGGTTAAAATACCGCCATATCAGCCATCGATGGCATATCACATAAAACAAATTAATGAGACAAAATGTCGGAGAAGTTCTAGTGTTATCCTATTCGATATCTCTCAACCATTGAACAAATGTACATAATAAAAAGTCCGCAAAGCTCAATTTAAATAAATCATCCACTTTTGTTTTTATTTCAGGGAAAGACAGACTTTAATAAATTGACATCCATTGTGGTCTGCACATATGAGGAACGACCAATCATTGAAGAAAAATTGGAAAGAAGTTCTTAATTAATGAACGACTAGAAAAGCAATGAATAATTATATTTATTACATTTTCTTCTCATTTGCCATACTGCATTCGCATGGGCAACATGAACCTCCACCTAATACACCATCATTCATTCGTTCGTCGGTCGAAAGTATGCCACGCGAAGATAAATTGAAATATACCGAACCCGTTGAGTATGGTGACGAATACCTCCCGCTGCGAAGCGCTGTTGAAAGTGAACCTAGCATCGAGTAAGTATTATAGTAAACAAGTAATGTTTTCTATATATATATATATATATATATATATATATATATATATATATATATATATATATATAAATATATATATATATATATATATATATATATATATATATATATATAATATATATAAGTATATATATATATATATATATATATATATATATATATATATATATATATATATATATATATATATATATATATATATATATATGTATATATATATATATATATATATATATATATATATATATATATATATATATATATATATATATATATATATATATATATATATATACATATATCTTCATAGCGGTAAAAACATAAATAATTTAAATAAATTAATTTAATATTCTAATTTATTCTAACGTGACGCACAACCCCGTTTAACATAAATAAAATAAACTAAAAAAGTTCAATAAACATAACATTTGTGTTTACATTTTATTTTATTTATTTATAGTTTATCGTCAAGAAAACCATTACGTGATGCGGTCGAATTTCGACCGATTGATGACGAACTAGAATTCGCTGCGTCTGATTTCGATGAAGTTTACCGCGTACTCAATGATAACGAGAAAATCGAATCGGCTGTGGTCGAAAAAATTAGCGAATATAATCCGCCACCTTTTCGAGTAGACTC
The DNA here is from genome assembly GCA_951394425.1 of Tipula unca. Classification (NCBI taxonomy): domain Eukaryota; kingdom Metazoa; phylum Arthropoda; class Insecta; order Diptera; family Tipulidae; genus Tipula; species Tipula unca. Next base: position 185,557,083 of record OX596381.1, on the reverse strand, counting down.
ACCATTTCAGGAAATCGTTGACTTAAGCGCTGAACAACATGTGCACCTAAAATTGAGCGAACCACTTAGACAAATAATTAGTCATCGTGATAGTCCAATAAATGATTATAAGGTTTTATGTTACATTACAAATTGGTCTTATTACCGCAATGGTGATGGAAAATTTGTACCTGAAACTATTGATCCACGCCTTTGTACACATGGAATTTATGCATATGCATCATTAGACGCGAATCTATTAACTATAAAACCATTCGATCCATGGATTGATGTGACAAATGGATTATATAAGCGTGCCACCTCAATTTCAGACAATTTACCATTTTTACTGGGATTGGGTGGCTGGACGGATTCAACTGGGGATAAATATTCCCGATTAATTAGCGATAAGATAGCACGTGCCAAATTTATTTCAACAGCCATACCATTCCTAAAAGAATTTAATTTTAAAGGACTGCATATCGATTGGAATTATCCCAAATGTTGGCAGAGCGACTGCAAGAAAGGACCAGCTTCTGATAAACCCAATTTCACAAAATTTATTCAAGAATTGAGAGTGGCATTCAAAAGTGAGGGATTATTACTTGGTGTCGCAATTTCTGGGTATAAAGAAGTTATTGCCGAAGCTTATGACGTTACGGCATTATCCCGTGCTGTTGATTTTATGACCGTGATGACATATGATTACCATGGTGCTTGGGAATCTCAAACCGGCCATGTTAGTCCATTATATGGCAAACCAACTGATCGCTTCCCACAATACAATACGGATTATACCATTCAAAGTTTAATTAAATTGGGGGCCGATCGTGAGAAACTTATCATGGGAATTCCATTTTACGGGCAATCATTTGTTTTAACAAACAGTTATGATAGTGTGTCTGTGGCAGAAGGTATTTCGTCTTATGCACCTGGTGATGCTGGTGAATTAACGAAACAACCTGGAATGTTATCATATGCCGAAATTTGCATGAGAAGTAAATCTGTCTATTTTATTTACTATTTCCTTTTACACATTACATTTTCTGTTCCATAGTTAAAAAACAAGGATGGCTAGTAGGGCGTGACAATTCGGAAAAAGCGGGACCTCACGCTAATAATCGTAATCAATGGGTTGGCTTTGATGATCCAAAGTCTGTCATTATAAAAGCCAAATATGTGAAAAATTCTGGATTAGGTGGTGTTGCTGCATGGACCATTGATTTAGATGATTTTACCAACGGTTGCTGTTCCGGTGCTTTCCCATTGTTACGTGCTATTAACGAAATTTTGGGTGAAATTAAAGTCCCGGCAGCGAGACCAAATGACTGTAAACGTCCTGCAGAACCAGTAACCCCACCAGCTGTGGAAATGACAACTCCAGCTGATAATGGAAATCCTGGAATTCCTGGTAGCAATAGCAGCCATCACGAACATAATCAATGGGAGTGGTCTAGTACAACTTCAAAACCATCAAGTAGTACATCATGGTGGTCATCATCTTCATCAAATACACCAACACCATCAACTCCATCAACACAACAAACGTGGTGGCCAACTAAATCCACAACAAGGCCGACAACAACGACAACGATCAAGACTAGCACAACACCACGACCGACCACTACAACACGTACAACAAGTACAATTACTACCACACCACGCACGACTACACCATCTTGGTCTCAAACTACGGGCACTATTATCCCTGGTGCAGTTAATCATCGTCCAACAATTCTCCAAGGTGAAAAATGTGAACTCAACGAATATAGACCACATCCGGAAAATTGTAACTCATACTATCGGTGCATCAATAATGCTTTCCAAAAAGAATATTGTGCTGGAGGTTTACACTGGAATTCAGTTATAAGTAACTGCGACTGGCCCGAAACGGCAAAATGTAAATCAATGGCGGCAAAACCAACAACTGTGATAACTCCAACCACATCGGGATGGACTACTAGAAGAATGACTCCATCAACTTCTACTACTACAACCACAACTACACGAAGACCAACGACTACCACAGCTCCTTGGACTACTAGACGTACAACCGTGGCATGGGTTACTACACCAAAACCATCAACTACCACCACAAGAACCACTACTACTACACCTAGGCCTAACCGTCCAGTTAGAAGGAAGTGCAATAATGGGCAATATTATCCACACGCAGAATGTGATTCATACTACATTTGCGTAAACGGTGTGAAACTATCGCAACAATGTGACTACGGCAATCAATGGAACCAAGAAGAAAAGGCCTGTGAATCTAAAAAGAAAGTACGGTGTATCTCAGCCAAACAATATTTACGTTGGACCAAGTTACGGGCTTCGCTTAATGATCCATGCAAAGGTGAACAGTTTGTTCCATACCCAAGCGATTGTAGCCAATTTTTGAGATGCGTATTCGATCATCTTGAAGCTCAAGATTGTCCACCTAAGTTACACTGGAATGCAGAGAAAAAGGTTTGTGATTGGCCAGCAAATGCAAAATGTGAAGCTAAGGGAAATGACGAGTCTGGACTAAACGATGACGATCAAGAGAGTATCGTACAAAACAATAGTGTTGATCAAGATGTCATTGAAAAGCCGGTGAGTCAAAGGCCAACAACTACGACGACGACTACTACTACTACACAACGAATTCCAATCGACCCAGCTGATATTGTCCATGATGACGATAAAAAAATTGATGGATATTACAAAGTGGTATGCTATTTTACAAATTGGGCATGGTATCGTAAAGGGCTTGGAAAATATACCCCAGATCATATAGATCCTAATTTGTGTACCCATATTGCATACGGATTTGCTGTACTAGATTATTCCGAACTCACAATTCGCACACATGATTCGTGGGCTGATATCGATAATAAATTCTATACAAGAGTGGCTGCAATGAAAGAAAAAGGATTAAAGGTTGTATTGGCGTTAGGAGGATGGAATGACTCACAAGGTGATAAATACAGTCGACTGGTGAGAAGTCCAGCGGCAAGGGCTAAGTTCATAAAACAGGCCATTGGATTTATCGAGAAATATGGATTTGAAGGCTTAGATTTGGATTGGGAATATCCAGTATGTTGGCAGGTCGATTGTAAAAAGGGATATCCAGATGAAAAAGAAGGATTTGCGACACTTGTTAAAGAATTGTCAGAAGCATTCAAACCAAAATCTTTACTTCTCTCTGCCGCTGTTTCACCAAGCAAAAAAGTTATTGACGCCGGTTATGATGTACCAACGTTGGCTAAGTATTTTGACTGGATCGCTGTCATGACCTACGATTATCATGGCCAATGGGATAAAAAGACCGGCCATGTTGCACCTTTATTTCAACATCCTGATGATGATATCAGCTACTTTAATGCCAACTACTCGATTAACTATTTCATTGAAAAGGGCACACCATCACGAAAACTAGTTATGGGTATGCCACTTTATGGGCAATCTTTCACATTATCCGATGTTAAGAAAACTGGACTTAACTCACAAGCACCAGGACCAGGAAAAGCTGGTGAATTTACACGAGCGGCAGGATTTTTGGCATACTATGAAATTTGCGATCGAATTTATAATAAAGGTTGGCAGATTGTGAACGACGAACGGGGTAGAATGGGCCCATATGCGTATAATGGTAATCAATGGGTATCATATGATGACATAAATATGTTACGTAAAAAATCACAACTTATTCGACAATTAAACCTTGGTGGTGGTATGATTTGGGCACTTGATTTGGATGATTTCAATAATCGATGTGGCCAAGGAAAACATCCACTTCTTAAAACGATTCGTAATATTTTGGCTGATCCGCCAAATAAGAACGATCATCAAAATATAATTGAACCAGATCCCGAACCGCCAGTTACAGAAGAAATTCAAACTGCAGGAGTCGAAGAAAGCGTCTTACAAGACATTGAAGATCCAGAGAAAAATGCTGAACAAGAAGCATCAGCTGAAGTTGTAAATGAGACCAACGAAGTTGATAGTGTAGTCGAAACTGATGGTGACGAGGAAGGAGAAGAAGAAGAGGAAGAATTTCAAGATTTCAAAGTAGTATGTTATTTCACCAATTGGGCTTGGTACAGACAAAGTGGGGGAAAATTCATTCCTGAAGACATTGATGAAAATTTGTGTACGCATATCGTCTACGGATTCGCTGTATTAAACCGAGGCACTTTAACGATTAAACCACATGACTCGTGGGCGGATATAGATAATAAATTCTATGAACGTGTTGTTGCATATAGAAGTAAAGGCATAAAAGTAACTGTTGCTATCGGAGGATGGAACGATTCGGCAGGGGACAAATATAGTCGCCTTGTAAGAAGTGCGGAAGCACGCGAACGATTTATCAAAAATATTGTCCAGTTCATTGAGAAATACGAATTCGACGGGTTAGATTTAGATTGGGAATATCCCGTTTGTTGGCAGGTCGATTGTAAAAAAGGATATCCAGATGAAAAAGAAGGTTTTGCTGCTTTAGTCAAAGAACTCGCGATAGAATTTAAACCAAGAGGTTGGCTATTATCATCGGCAGTCTCGCCAGCTAAGAAGGTGATAGATGCCGGTTATGATGTTCCCACTTTATCAAAATATTTTGACTGGATTGCTGTTATGACATACGATTTCCATGGGCAATGGGACAAAAAAACTGGACACGTTGCTCCAATGTACGAACATCCAGATGATTTTGATAAAACATTTAATGCTAACTTTTCGATCAACTATTGGATTGAAAAGGGCGCGGACAGAAAAAAAATTATTATGGGTATGCCTATGTACGGTCAATCATTCTCATTAGCAGATAATGTTAAAAATGATCTAAATTCACCAACATACGGTGGAGGGGAAGCTGGAGAAGCAACTCGCGCGCGTGGGTTCTTATCATACTATGAAGTAAGATTTCTAAATTTCAATAATATGTTCTGTTTTTAAATTAAACTACCTTCCAGATATGTCACAATATCCGCGAGAAAAATTGGAATGTTGTACGTGATCGTCGTGGCCGTATGGGGCCATATGCATTCTTACGGGATCAATGGGTTTCATTTGATGACATTCCTATGATTCGACACAAGAGTGAATTTGTTCGTGCTATGGGATTAGGTGGTGCTATGATATGGGCTCTCGATTTGGATGACTTCAAAAATGTTTGCGGTTGCGAATCGTATCCACTGTTGAAGACCATAAACCGAGTATTGAGAAATTTACGTTCAAAACAACCAAAATGCCAATTAGAACGAGAAACTTATGGTATAAGCTTAGATTTATTCTATACAAAGTACTATAAATGCTAATTAAAATGCAATTTAACTTCTAGAACGACCAGACCAGTCGGAAACAACAACAACTACAACCACGACCAATAAACCATGGGAGTGGTCACCTTCTACAACATCAACCACAACTTCAAATCCAACTAGAACTACTACAAAGGTAACTACGACTACGCCTGAAGCCACTACAAGTCAAGCTACAATAACGAGAAAACCAACAACAAAGAAACCATATAAACCAGAAGTTCACAGTCCCAGCGAAGACAAGAAATGCGATGACGGTGAACTCTTCAAAGCTCATGAGATAGATTGCAACAAATATTATATTTGTCAACACGGGTATTATCTTGAACAAAAGTAAGTCTTTTATATCATATACATAATAATTTCTGAATTATAGTGGATATTTAATTTTTACAGCTGTCCAGCAACACTCCATTGGACTAGAGATCACTGCGCCTTACCAACAACGTGTGTTTCACAATTAGCTGATGACGCAGAAAGTGAGGAGGAAGACACCCCAAAACCAGTTATATCAACAACAACGCGTCGCACTACTGCAAAACCAAAACCATCTGCTCGACCGCCGGTCTCCAGCCATAAACCTAAACCAATCAAAAAACCAGTTAAACCACCAGTATCGACTCTAAATGACGTATTTGAACGACCCCCAGCCGATTACAAAATGATTTGTTACTTTACAAATTGGGCTTGGTACCGTCCTGGAGAAGGAAAGTACACACCAGATGATATTGATCCAACATTATGTACCCACATCGTATATGGTTTTGCCACACTTCATCCAACCGATTTGGTCATGCAAACTCATGATTCATGGGCCGATATAGACAATCGATTCTATGAGCGAGTGGCTGAGTATAAAAATAAAGGTGTTAAAGTTACATTAGCACTTGGTGGATGGAATGATTCGTTGGGTAGCAAATATGCCACACTTGTGCGAAGCGCTTCAAATAGAGCTAAATTTATTCGACATGCCATTGAGTTTATCGAAAAATATGGATTTGAAGGTTTGGATTTGGATTGGGAATATCCAGTGTGCTGGCAAGTCGAATGTGATAAAGGGCATCCAGAAGAAAAAGCTGGATTTGCAGCTCTGGTTAGAGAATTGTCTGATGAATTTAAACCACGTGGATGGTTCTTGAGTGCGGCAGTTTCTCCTAGTAAAAAGGTAATTGACGCTGGTTATGATGTTCCTACATTGGCCAAATATTTTGACTGGATCGCCGTTATGACATACGATTTCCATGGTCACTGGGACAAACAAACTGGTCACGTTGCGCCATTGTATTATTATCCAGGTGATACGTATGATTATTTCAATGCCAATTTTACCATGAACTATTGGATGGAATTGGGAGCTCCAGCCAAAAAGTTAATTATGGGCATGCCACTTTACGGTCAATCGTTTTCGCTTGACGATTCAAGCAAACGAGGATTAAATGCCAAAGCAGGTGGCCCAGGTGAAGCTGGAAAATATACTCGAGCTGGAGGTTTCTTGGCATACTACGAAATTTGTGAAAAAGTTAATGCTGGTGGATGGAATGTTGTACGCGATCCAGAAGGTCGTATCGGTCCGTATGCTACAAAAGATAGGCAATGGGTGTCATACGATGATGTTGAGGATATAAGGCGTAAAACGAGATTCATTAAATCGTTGAAATTGGGTGGTGGTATGGTTTGGGCTCTCGATTTAGATGATTTCCGTGGGCGTTGCGGTTGTGGGAAACATCCCTTATTACGAACAATAAACCAAGAATTGTTTGGTTTGCCAGGAGCAAAGTCAAATGATTGTACGTAAGGATTGAAGTTTCTTATGAGGGAGATTTCTCTTTTATTATTTTTATCATATATTGACTGCCTTATTGTTTTGTAATAATGTAATCAATTTTTTCTAGATTTAATGTAATACAATAATATATAGTTGTAATTTAATTTTAAGGAAAATGCAATAAAATTACGAGTAAATTTTATAATAAATTGAGTTTGATCTACTCTTCTTTAAGAAATGTTATAAACAGAATTTAATAAACTTTTTCAGAATGTAAAGTTCATCTATTTGCAACATTTTAAAAATTGTTGAATTCTACCCCTCTAAATTCTGGAAACGTAAAACTGAATTCACAAAATTTATAAATCATTGGATTCTACCAAATATCTTAATTATTTTTCAAATAATTATCTAAATTCTTCTTATTATGTATCCAAAATTGCTGAACCATCTTAATAGAGCAAATCCATACAAAAATCTAACGAGTAAGTACATCGTACGAAGCCACATTACATATTCTTTTATATTGGACAAGTGTCTGTATAACGTATAGTTATGCCGTATAGTGCTGGTATTTTGTAGACATTTGTATTATAGTTTTAAATAAATTCAAACTACGATATTGGTGTGATGTTTCTTCACTAAATGTATGTGTTGTGTTTTAACTATTAAATTTCTACTTTATACATATGTACTTTCATGTTATTTAAAAAAATGATTTAAAAATTCTCCACATTTTGTATTATAATCGTATTCCATAGTCAAAAAGTTCAAAATCAGATGTCGCACCAGATCAATTTTCCAATTTGACACATTTGTCAAAATTGGTATTTTGTTTTTATTTCATTTTCATATGAAAATTGAGTGCAAATCGTACATAACTCGCGTTAGACCAAACCAAATCCGTAAAGAACATAAATAATTAAAAAAAATATTTTCTTAAATTTTAATAAAATAACAAAAATGAATTTTAATAGTGTGCTAATAAAAGTGTTGACACGAAATAAAAATAACATCGGAAACATAAATAAAAATTTAATTTCGTTGAAAAGTTCGTCGTCCTCGTATAGAAATTTAATAACAACATGTTGTAATATAAGTTCAATTAATAATCAAAATAATAATAGTTTTTTACCTAAAATAACAAAACGTTTATTATATTCATCAAAATATGTAAATACAATAAATAAATGGTATACAACAACCGAATTAAAAACAGAGATGAATGAAACAGAAATGTACGCGATAATTTCGAATATGACCGAGGAACAGAGAATTTCATTCGCCAAAGCGCTAACTTTATGGGAGTCTCAGAAAGTCAAGGGTCAACTAGAAGGTGGGAGATATTTTACATATCCTGTATTTTATATGATTTTCATGATTTTGTATTCTATTTTATACGTCCTTTAATCTTTAAAAATTCCATAAAATTTTTTTCATTCAAATTTACAGAAATTCATTTCAATCTTGTATCCCCCTTACCCATCTACAAACATATATCTTAAGCCCTTATTTTATTTGCGAATATTCCGAAAGTAAAAAAATAAAATAAAATTAATGCACGATTTTTTATCTTCCTACTTTAAAAATCAAATCAAATCAAAACATCTTTTCTATACAATTATACACAATACCTACATATTATATATTATAAATTGTAGATATATATATATATATTACACCTTATTACACAATTATTCATTCATTTATTAAATACATATATACAAAACAAAATGTGTGTGATGATGTAAGAAAATATTATAAACTTTGTCTGTGTGTTTAGGAATTTGCTAATAACGAGTTCAAAGCGGAATATTTAATTTTAGAATTCCAGCACCGATACGCATAGCTATATAGAGATTACAATCAAATACTATAATTTCATTAATTTTTTGAATTGTTTAATAGTTTTCATTTAGTTTAATATCTAATTAATAAATTTCTCGTGTGATGATCAAAATAAAATGATGGGTTTCTAGTATTTCCGGTAAATTAATTAAAATATTTATTGGTGATATCATTGTGATTCTAAATCTTTTTAATGAAAACAAAGTTGTATAATTTGAAAGTATCTACTTATCAAAAGTTAATGTTGCTTTATGAAATTTTAATTTGTTTCGTTGGGTGCTCATCCTATATTTAGTGTTTATACATTTTTTGTTAATCCATCGGTATTGGAATGCTTAATAAGTAAAAATGACCGGAGTCTTACTCACTGCAATAATATACTTGAGGCAAACGAGTGCTTTTTACGAGCCAAATTCTTGAAGTACAAAATAACAACATGTTTTAAAATTGTGCTCTGTTCACCAGCCATATTCCATTTTTTCCAATATATACTACGTAGTCAGTTATTCGCAAAGCTTGGAAAGGGCGCTCTGCTTCACACTAATGCCAATTGCATATGGAAACATAAAGCAAATTGTACCGTTGATTTCCAATTTTACTTCTTAAAAATAGTTTGGAACGTAATTTTTTTAATATGCTTTAGTTAACCCTATAAAATTTTCTATAAAATTTGCTATAAAATTATGCAATGCGAAAGAGGTCTTATGCATTTCTCATCAAACATTTAAACTACATGATTATTTTTACATTTCGTTTCTTTTATTTTGCGAATCAGGCATATACAAATATTTAATTTAAAATGTCAGAGCATGTTCGCCAATTAATGCTCTTTTCGACGAGGACAGTCACCCAACCCAAGGTGCAACATTTGCTGATGGAATTGAACGGCGAATGTGATCTTGTCTTAGTATTAACCAAATAACATTGCTATATTAGCAGTTAATTAGTATTAAAAATATCTATATACAATATATATATTTTAACCACCATAACCATTAATCGAATTTAATTGAATTATTTTAAAATACTTTGAGATTTTGATCGTTAATGTTTTTGTTCTATCCTATCTTCTGTGTAACTCTCTTATTACACAGAGCTATACAGAATAAACAGAATAAAGATATTTTTCACGTTATTTTGCTGTTAAAAAGATATTTAGTTTAAAGTTTAAACACTTGGGATTATTATCGTTATCTCGAACAACTGTCCTATTAAGAACTCGCCTAATTTTATTCTGATGGGTATATGCTATTATGTTGATTCACAAAATCTGAGTTCATCCATGGACTGCAAAATTCATGTCTGACACGATATATAACTATTCTAAATATTCCAAACTATAGTTAATTCTTTTCGCACAACGAAATCAGCAAACGAATAAATCCACCTAAATATAATTAATCAAATAAATTTTTATTAAATAGAGTTAATGTATTTTCCAAATGGAATTTCAATTTTATGGTCAAAACATATTAATATACATAACATATATTTGTATATTTTTCGCAAAATGATATGTGAGAATGAATTGAATCGAAATATGAAAATGTTATCATTTAACATAAAAAGGTATGTTTTTATTCTAGTCAACATTTTATATTTTAAAAATGTGTATGTACATTGTACATTATGTATCAGTAGTTTTGTTCGAAAATAAATCCGAATGTTCATTTAGATAGTATGTATAAGTATAACGTTCAATGGTATTATGTAAATGCAAGCACTTAATCGTGTGTTAAAAATATTTAGGCTGAAAATAATTACAAAAATCATCTGTTTGTTTAATTTTATTTATAAATAGTACTTGGTTTATAATTGTAAACAGTTCATAATTATGTAAGTTTAGTTATTAAATATAAATAAATAACAATACAATTTAAAATAGAAATAGTTCCGTACGATTCAATAAAATAATACAATTCTAATTTTTGACCCTCATTTGCTTGGAAAAATGTTTAATGAAACGTAAATTTTTCGTGTTTTTTCAGTGAATGAAGGAAGATGGAAAATTATAAAAATAAATGTTTATTTTATAGCAATAATTATAGGTGCAAATATTTCTATATGTATTAAATTCTAATTTACGCTCAGTGGAAAAGAAAAGCGTATTGATTTTTAAATAAAGGATGTTATGTTGTGTATTCAAATTTTTCTAAAAAAGATAAATGAAAAATTGAAAAATCTCTAAGCTAAGAAATCTTTATGTAACTAGAAATATATCAAATGTTTAGGTTATATACATGTTCCCAGAGTTATATACCGGAGATTGTTTTCCGCAATACACACTATATACAAATCTCAATTTTTGCTTTTATTAAACGCTATTTAATTTGTTATACATACGAGATTTATCTTGAAAGATTTAATTTTCTCAAGAAAATTCCATTTTCCCATTATGTTATGTTTTTGTGTGCTATGTGAAAATATATAAATGTTATTTATGTATACTTTATAGTTATATTTTTATATTATTTTGAAGTAAAATGGGCTACATAACCGATCTGAGATTTCATTCGAACATTTTTAAAATTATACATACACACTTGCAATGCACATATAATGATTAATTTAGAACTAAGATTTCCTTTTTTATGCAAAATAGTTTCAAATTAATTCAATAATTGGACATGAATAGTTGTAAATGTAGCTAGTATTGTACATCGAGCGCAGATTGCATGAAAAAACGAAGAAAATAATTGCAATAAACGGATTTGGAAAATTGTTTAACACATTTAAAATTTTAGGAAAATATAAGCTCAAATCAATTTACGATTAATTTATTATATTTTAGCGGAACGAAACAGAAATAGATGCAGTGTATATTGTATTTGGATGCGTTGCTATGCTGGCGGCTTCACAGCTATATTGCATTTCATGAACTCGATGTACACAATAAGTCTAATTTAAACTATGTAGTTGCCATGACAACTAATATGAAATGAAAGTTGAATACAATGCACTGGACTTACTAACCAATAAAAGTGACACATTTCATATTTCTCGTAGACAAAAGTATTTTAAAGTGTCTAAACTATGCGGATGGTGGAGAAATATAGAATTCCCCCAACGAGTACGTCCTGTCCATTATAAGTTATTAGTTAAATGCAAATATATTGCATTGTTTAAAAAAGTTTTCAATTTGAAGAGATGGACGATGGGATAGTTTACATTTTTGAATCAACTTAATATTCAAACAAATCGGATGTTACAAAATAAATAAATACATACACAGAATTATTTTGAAAAATAACAGGATTTTGGGAATGAAGATCGTGAATATGAGGTTTTATTAATCAAGATTTATTTTTCATGAAACATAAATTTTATATTTTTGCTTGGTAATGGAAGGTGAAAATTAGAAATTTGTATTAATTAGTTGTTGATTTGCTTTTGTATCTTAGTTCTTTTCTTAAAGCATAATTAAAATCTAAATACTAAACGTTAAGTATAATAATAATTAAAATGCATGATTTCCAGACAAAACTGTTTGTTTTCATTAGTCTATTTGGTTTATATTTAGTTTATTATGTATTGATATTTTGCAGAATGACTTACCAAATATTTTTGTTTTTACGATTTTAACGAACTAATATAAAATTATTATACTAATCTAAGCTAGATTTTTTATCCTTCAAATGATTTTTTTTTACTGTATTAAGGCATAATTAAATTCCATGCTTATAATATGCTATGTAACTTTGTTTGTTAATGTTGAGTATAATATCAATTACATATAAAATTTTTACGTTTTTACGATTTTATCCTTCCAGAAATCTTAGAAACGTAAATTTCGTTTTATTATTTATTTCAAAAAGACGTATCCTAATTTATATTTTTGCATACAATTTTTCCCAAAATTAATTTTCTTAGTATGTATGTAATGAAATAAAATTGCTTGGGTGTTCTAATTTCAACTTTAATGTATTCAAATTACGGTATTGACATACCGTGATTGTGAATTATACTCGTACAAGTCGTGGGAGGTTTAATTTAGCGCCTCTTGTAAATTTATATTCTATATAATGTTCTAACTTTACTGAAAAACACTTTTTATTCCTATTTTGTGAGTCTCATTATTCACAGCAACATGTGTATGCATATGCAAACGATCAAACTGATTGTGATAAATTGAATAATCAAACATAATTTTTTATCTTCATATATATAAATTTTGTTTGTTTGTTTTACAAAATTACCTGTACGATTAAAATAATAAAAATTGATGAATTTAGAAAAATTAAACAAAAGCGTTAACCAAGTTCAAAATATTATTATCGACATAAACAGGATAGAATCGTTTTATCAGATCAATCTTTAATGCTTTAATAAAATTTATTTATTTGAATATTTTTTCTACGATAATAAAATAAAAATAGGTTAGAAAATTAGATAAATTTTAATTTTAATTTTCGATTGAATAATTTAGAATAAAATATTAGGGGTATTAGATGAGTGTCTAAAATGAATCGGTTTGGAAACAATGGTAGTTAGATAATTAAATTAAATCTGAATACAACTTTTCCATTGAAAATTCACAAATATGAATCGAGTATATAAATATCAAGATTGGATTAAAATCTTATGCTTGAAGAAAATGCTTTACATATACTATGACAAATTTATGTATGTATGTATATTTTATCATAACGGTTTAATAATATTTGTTTTTGAAGTAGGATGATATCATGATTTTATTAAACAAATTAAGCTTAACAAACATATAATGAGGATGAACGATATAGAAGCTAAATATCTTTTATTACTTATTTTATATTGATACGATGCCGTAATTTATGAATGTGCATAAATTTGTCTAAGCATACTCATTTTAAGATAATGAATTTTTTGTTCCAAATACCCTTTGCAATAAATCTAGAGAAACAATTAAAAAAATAATTAAAATAATTTTCTTAATTAATTCTTACTATCAAAATGTTACTCAAAAACATTGGAAAGAGTTTAAATAGAGTTGTGTTTTTAATCTGTTTTCCGAATCCCTCCATTCGCCCGAATTTCTTAAATGACTCTATTACGCAAAAAGGAAAGAATGATGAAATATTAATCAATTTTGAACTAGCAATGACAAAATCTTGTTTCATTGGAAGATTTGTTTAGGTTATTAATTGAACCTTAAATTATTCAATAATTTAATTAATTTTTAAGCTTTTTACTTAGCTTGTCAAGAAGAGAGAATTAGTGGTTATACGAAGTTATGTTATATTACAATTATTTATGATAAACTCATTAAATCTCTCACAATTAAATCCTGTTAAATTAAATTTTCAATGCTTAATATTGAGTACGTACAAAACAAGAAAATTTTCAAAATTTAATGCTTATGGCACCATTTTTTGGAAACATTTAAACTTAAAATATTAATCTCAACCCGTTTTTCAAATAAGTACATAAAAGTAATTTTAATATTTAAATAATTAAAAGTTTATTGATTGAAACTAAATATTAATTCAATTAGAAAGCCAATATCAGAAATATTATTATTATGTGCCGTAAACTTCGATATTCGGTATTCCTCTAAAAGTTTCAACATATATTATTTGCAGCTTGTACATTTGTACATAGCTTATTTCTACATGGATTTCGTGAATCCGAAGGAGCTAATCATATTTTTTTATAATTTGTCTGACTAAGCGTTCCGAATATAAACACGATTCTTATCGTTTACGTTTTATCTTGAATTCTAAAGAATGATACGGACATTTTTGAGCACTTGAAGAGCTCAATGTCGTTTAATGTTTCCAGGACTAATATACGTCATCAAATTTGGAATGAAATTTATTCTTATTCGGTGTTTAATTATCTGTACATTTTTTTAAATTTCCAAATGGATTGGCATGGAATCATGGTAACTGAATAAAATGCACTAAGAAGCTATCGCATTAATTTTGTAAATTTATGTTTTTGCGTCAAATGTAACAAGAAGTCATAGAATTATACATTAAATTTCTTACGCCGACAGAATTTAGGAGTTCTACAGAATTTTTCAATTATGTATGAAAAAATCACTAATAATTTATCCAAAGAAAGTTCTTAACGTCTTATACATAAAAGCTATACGTACGCTCTTGTGGGTTATCTATCATATAGATTATAGATTATAACATTAAAAATAAGTATGTATGTGTATATACAACCGGAAGGATTATTATTAAATCTGTTCATCTCAGCTAAAACACTTATTTGCTTTCTTTGAGAAAAATAAATTTCAGATTATGTTTTGATCATTGTGTACAGTAAATATAATTTTTAAATGCTTATCGATTATAATCGTATAGTAGATATTTCACGTTTCGAATTAATTCTGGTTTATATAGTTAATTTTGATTTTAATTAATAATAATTGTCGTATTATAAGTACTACTAATTAAATGACATTACGAAATGAGTCCGAAAATTAATCAAAATAATAGAATAGTAGTATGTACATATACAAGCAGAAGTAGAACCCATAAATCTTTCTACTACATATACATATAAATTTTCCATCAGTATTTCTATTATTATTTTCCTTTGTCTTTCTATATAACTATAAGAACTGAGCATGTCCTTATGTAATTCATCTAGGTAATACAATTCAAGTTTTTAATAATAGAATACAAGATACTAAACCAGCTATGCAAACTCAATTAATCAATTTGGTAAATGAGGAAACTGAAAATTTATTTCTGTTATACAAATCATGATAAACAAAACCCATCTTTTTCGTTTGCATACAACTTAGACTGAATATATATGACGAACGTTCTTCTGCCTACGTAGTTTTTTAATCAATCACTGTTAGTAAAATTTGGCACAGTAATTAATTATGTTTCATATATTTATTAAAATCGATAAAATTGTTGACCTTTCTCTCTAATCAATGACAATGGTCTCTAATTATTTCCAATTTAGATTTATTTGTACTATCCTTAACGCTAACATTATTCACGGTAATATGGGATAGCGTGTACTGGTTATATAATGGTATTAATATCAGCAGGTTATCACTATTTATAACCATGCTTTTATTACCATGCACAATTTTGTACGTCTTCTGGGATATAGTTTAACATGCAGTCTAAACTGGGAATATATTTATATGGATATGGTATAACCCATTATTCACTGTAAAGTACAGCTCTGACACTCAACATCTGATCACTCAACAAGATAATAATATTCCATTATGTTCGTTGTGTTGAATGCTAAGCTTTTATGAAGACGCTTTCAACAAGCAAACAATTTTGGAAATTGGTTTTTTGATTTATTCATGATTTTCATATGTATGTAAAAATTTGTCCTTGTGCTTAACACTTAAAAGACAATAGAATTTAATAAAAATTCTCATTCACGTGTATGTTTATGTCCTTTTCTATATTGATTTTCAATCATAAAAATTGGTTGTGTTTGTTCAGAAAAAGGATTTTGTTTCTAAGTAAATTGCCTGTTTTTCTTAGGGAAGGGAGTACACTAATAAGTAAATTTTAAAGTTACTTTTTTTAATTTTCGTCTTATTTTGTGTTCCTTGTATTTTCGTTTTCATTTCGCAAAAAATATTTCTATATGGAAGATGTGCCTTTTTAATAACTTATCAAGAAAAGCTGGATAAACATTACATTTTTTAAATTAAGATTTTCTTCTGATAAATGTATTGTTTAAACATAAAAGAAAGAGGAATAATTAATATTTAAAATTATAACACACATAGCTTTAATATACTCGCAAGATATAAAATGTGTTTTATTTGTTTTAGTTAATTAATTAATAAGTTGGTTTATTAAGTACACAAAATTGTTGTAAAGAAATTTTACCTAAATTCTAATGAAAAATCAATAAAATAATTTGGAACTTTTTGATAGTGGTTTTATATAATACATATATACCCCACAATATTTGCGATATTTAACCGTGTTATGATTACAAAATTTATCGTTGATCTTTAATGGAAATTTTTTGCCGGAAAAATTAAAATTAAATAATGAATTTGTGGTTAATATAGAAAAATGCTGTCGATTTTTGGAGAAAACCCAATGTATTGGGTAAATAAATGTTTAGATTTATCATAATTCATAGATATCATCCTATATTTTGTAATACATTTTTGGGTTTTATGACATAGGCGATTTAAGTTTTAAGATTTTCTTATACTAGCTACCAAATACAGAATGATATTATCTATTTTATGAGGCTTTAAAATTGCCTTTGAATTAAGTTCTTTGTCGTTTTCTGTGTCTATATAAAAGCATATTTTATGTTTGATTACGTGTTCTTTAACATTACATTTCATCTTTACATGGATAAAATCTCTCTATTAAATACGTATCATCAATTTTAACTATATACATATATAATGTATAAAGTATATGTATGTACCATACACCGCAAATTGAATTTCGAAAAACCAAGTTTTTCCGATAAAAAATGTAAATTGTTTCGTACGTAAGTCTCTGCTGTAAACTAGTTTTCGATCATCATTTGTTTATCACACAAAATTGAATTGAACTAATCAAATTTAAGTTACTCGATTTATTTTTATTGAACGTAAATCTTCTTATCAGATAAGAAAACGTTTATACAAATTCACAATAATCGATTAGAAAACAATTTAGTTTCAATCGTATATAGCAAATTTCTTGAAATCAAACACACACACACACACGATTTTTATATTTAACCAATTTGCACACAAATAATTAAATAAAAATAAAATATAAAAAAATTATATTCCTTTTTAGTTTTTTATTCGTAAAATACATATTTCAATTTTCTTAAATCTATTTTAAATACAAAAATATATACACACAATTAAAAAAAATAATAATTTTATAATAATAAATAAATATATAATAGATTTTAATTTTATTTTCCTCTTAAGAAGAAATTAAATTGTAAACTATTTCTTTTCTTATTGTTAATTTTTTTAATTTATATTTCTTTATATTTTACTTGTAAATTTTTATAATGTATAAAAATGCCATGTTTAAAATAAAATATCTATAATAAAACTTTAAATTCAAAATTTAATATAAAAAAGACACCGGAAGTAAAAGTAAAAGAATTTGTAGTAAAAAACCACGCGATGCGATTTAATGATACAAAAATTTTAATTAATTATTATCACAAAGACACCGAATAAATGAAAACAATTTTTGGTTTTTGAATCTTAATTATTTGTATATTAAAACCGAGCTTTTAACCAAGCGGTGTTACTTATAACAAACTTATTTCTGCCGCTATACCGCTTATTTTGAGCTTTAGTGATTTTCTTATAAACGTGTTGCGATTTATTAAAGAAAGTCTATAACACATTTTATGTCGGTAAGTAACTTTGTTCATGCTTTAGGGACATTCATAAATCGCATAAATTTATGGTGACAATAATTTTTTAGTAATCGATAAAGTTGTAAATGCATTTGAAAAACGCCAGTGTAGAATATAAATTATTAATCAGAATTTAATGTTCCAACAATATTGGATTTAATTTTAAACAACTAACAAACATGTTATCTACCATAATCCGTTTAGGTGATATATGATCTCATTTTATTTAAAAAAAAATTATTTTTAGACTGGAAAATCGATGAAAATGTTATCTCTAACGAAATAAACTTTCATGTAAAGAAATGTACATACATATACATACATAAAATTTAACATCGTCGATTTAATAGTCCAATAGATAAAGATCTAAAAAAGTGTTGTTTATTAGAGAGTATGTACAATAAAAAAAATGTAATCGATCTGTGTGAGTCTCATTTGGATTTTTATTATTTTATGAGACCATATTGTAATAAATGAGATTTGGTTAGTTCGATTCGAAGTATTACTTATTTTAAAATAACTTTCAAAATTGATCCATTATTGTGGTACCTAATTCATCTTAGCAAAGTAAGTATAAAATGCCTAATTGGCTTTAAAACATTGATTTTCAACAAGGGCAATTGAAAAATTAATAAATTATATGTTTACATGTTGCACTCATCCTTGTTACAGTTGACTACTAAACCTTCTACACATTTGCAAGCAATAATTCGTTCTATTTTTAGTGGATAATTAGTACGAAGTTCATGTTTCTTAAATCGAATTTTAAATATCGATTTCGCAGCATTTTTTCTAATGTTGAATTTTGGGAAATACACTTTAGAATATGAGATCGAATGATTGGTATCGCTAAATATTTCAAATTTAATATATGAATATAATTATTATGTTAATAACATAACAAATAACATTTAGGAATGCTTTTGGTCGACATAACGGATTAATGTTAGTTACTGTTTAAATTTTAATTATAAGCTTGGAAAGAGTATAAGACCGTATTTGTCATCTTGCTTCATTAGATACATCAAATTTGAATATTCCCTAAAACTGAAAAAAATTGCGGCTTCATGAAAAAACTGTTTTTTTTGCCCCTTATGACATCTAATTAAAAAGGGGTGTACTAAAAATTACACGATATTTAGTTGAATCCTAAGCCACTTTTACATCGAACACACATTTTTTCAATAAATTGATTTGTCAACTTATCGATATAAAATAGATTTCAATTAAATTTTAAATTTTCTCGCTTATTAGAACGAATTTTTATAAAAACGTGTATTAATCGCTAGGTAGTATCTTCCTGAACGTACCCATATATACAACTTTTACAGATTAGTGGAAAAATATTGATAAATTTGGGTTGTGAGGAAATGGTTTTTGTTAAAAATTCATCGACTTTGTGACGTAATTACGAGAAAACTATAGCGTGTTTTAAAAAAACGTGTATTACTCGTTTGCAGATATGTATATTTAATTTTGCTATAAAAAATTAAGTCAATACCTAAGTTTATGTAGCCATAAAACGATTTGTACGATACACAGGTTTTCGCAAATTGAGTAATGTAGAGCCTTAATTAACTCGACGGATTTTCAAAAATTCTTGGTTTTGATCATTATTTTCGGTCTAAATTTCTAGTTCAAAGTATATACATACATATCAGATGCCAGATTACTCTGATCTGTTTTCTTTCACGATATCGAACGATTAAATTGGCAAAATATAAATATAAGCGTGTGTACCAATTGAAATAAAAATCGCATAAAAAGTTGGAAAAAAAAATTATTCACCCTTTTTTGTAACATATTGATGTTACAGAAACCTTTGCCTTTCGATACAGAAGAAAGTTCTTTATTTTGACATACATTAAATGAAATTTTGAATCTTAAAAAATATAATTTTGAACAAAATCGCAAAATTTCGCTGACAGCAAAAATTGTTAAACGTCACAAATTTTAACTGGATCCAATTGGCACAGCAAACTGTAAAAAAGTGAGGTAATTAATTTTTTTTTACCACATTTAAAATATTATATGCCAATTGGCACACATACTAAGTGTGTAATATTTATTAGCTATTCCATGATTTCCGCTAGTATTAGCATGTGCTAGTTTCTAAAGGACGGGCTCAGGTTGTGCAGGATGTGAGA
Organism: Tipula unca; assembly: GCA_951394425.1. Taxonomy (NCBI): domain Eukaryota; kingdom Metazoa; phylum Arthropoda; class Insecta; order Diptera; family Tipulidae; genus Tipula; species Tipula unca. The sequence continues at coordinate 185,536,723 of OX596381.1, read as the reverse complement.
ACTTATCGGTCAGCAACCAAATACGTAGGCAGCGATCATCATTTGGTCGCTGCAAAGCTACGATGGAAGTTTTCGTACAAGTCTGGGAACACAGCGAAACGCATGGTACGTTTCGAGTATGAAGGTCTGATAAATGAAGATCAAAAGAAACGATATCAGGATCTTGTCAGCGACAGCATTAATGAAGCTAATTACCAGTCTGAGTGCGTGAACTCTGTCTGGGAGGTACTGAAAACTTCGGTTGTCAGTGCTGCTCAACAGACTTTAGGTATAGTGAAAGTCAGACCCAAGAATGATTGGTTTGATGACGAGTGTCGTCTTGCAGTTGAGCAACGAAATATAGCCCATAATGAAGTGCAACAACGTCTCACAATCGCGAGGAAAAACAAGGCTGCTCTTGCAAGAAGGGCAGCTAAGCGGATTTGTAGACGGAAGAAGCGAGAATGGTGGAAGGCCGAGGTTCTGAAAGTACAACAACTCAGCAATGAGCGCAGTTCGCGTAATTTCTTTAAAGGAATTACTGGACTGCACCATACTTTCAGGCCTACGTCAACCGCCATTCGGGACCTCTGTGTCAACATCGACGCAGTACTTGACGCATGGAGTGGACACTTTACTGACCTGCTTGATGTCCATCATGCGTCACAGACTGTTGTTGAGCCACCTCTAATACAGATTGCGGAGATTTGCACTGAGGAGCCATCACAGCAGCCATGCAGAGATTGAAACGAAACCGCTCACCTGGAGTGGACTGCATTAATTCGGAGCTCTTGATATTCGGAGGGGATACTTTGTGGAACTGTCTTTTCTACCTTATTCGATTAGTATGGCGAACCGAAGTTATGCCTGACGAATGGAAAGTGGCCGCGATATGCCCCATCTTCAAGAAGGGAGATCGCTTGAAGTGTGAGAATTATCGCGGTATAGTTCTCCTTTGCACAGCATACAAATTACTGTCGTACATTGTATTGGATAGAATCAGGGTTCTAGGGCTTGGTTGGTGATTATCAAGGAGGATTTCGCCCGAATCGATCAGTCACCGATCAGGTCTTTTCGCTGCGGATGATTCTATCTAAATATTATGAGACATCCATCCCCGTACATCAGGTGTTCCTGGATTTCCGGTAGGCCTATGACTCGATCAATAGAGAGAGTTTGTGGTCTGCCCTAGAATACCTAGGAATACCAACAAAACTGGTACGACTATGTAGGATGACAGTGACGCAGTTTCAATGCTGTGTTAAAGTTGAGAACAGGCTATCGACAATTTTTGTAGTTAACTCGGGTGTTCGGCAGGGTGATGCTCTGTCTCCGATACTCTTCAATCTCATGTTGGAGTACATCTTTCGTAAAACTGAAACACCTCAGCGCAACATCTTATATCGCCAGTCCAATCAGGTGCTTGCATATGCAGATGACATATGCGTGATTGGACTGAATAGCAACGGAGTGAAACAAATACTTGATCCGCTTGTAGAGTTTTCAGCTTCAGTTGGACTTCAGATCAATGAGTCCAAAACGAAATACCTGATCTCTGGTTTTAGGGACAATGGTACACCAGATTTTAGTAGTGGCCGCCACACGTTTGAGGGAGTGAGGAGGTTCAAATATTTGGGTTCTCTTATCACTCACGATAACAGTGTGGGTGAGGATATTAAAGTGCGGCTGGCAGCTGGCAGTCGTTCTTTGTATCCTCTAAGGCCACTGCTAAAATCTAAACACGTATCAAGTGCCGTGAAGCTGAAGCTTTACAAAGCGTTGATCAGGCCCGTTGTTATGTTTGGATGTGAAAGTTGGGCGCTGACGGATGAGTCCGAGAGATGGCTCCTAACATTTGAGAGAAGAGTCATGCGTGTGATTTACGGCCCAAAACGCGAAATAGATGGTACCTACCGAGCTCTGTACAATATCGAGATCAGAGATCTGATGAAGATCCCCGATATTGTACATGAAATAAGATCTCAGCGAGTACGCTGGTTCGGGCACGTTCTGCGTGCTGATCCGGAACGAATTGTGCAGCGATCTCTGAAAGGAGAGCCACCATATGGTAGGCGCAGAGGTCGTTGCAGGCGACGATGGCTCCACGGTGTAGAGAACGACTTAGCGTCTTCCGATTGTCTTAGACAGTATGAAGACCATGCTCGGGATCGAAACCGCTGGAGCCAGATTGTTGACTCAGTAAGGGGCCAGTATTGGCCTTTAAAACTGTTTTAATTAATGTAACAAGATTATTTTCCCATGTCTGTCCTTGTACGTTTAATTGAAAATTCTTGTAACACTATCTAAAACAAAAGCAAAAACAGAGAACATTAATAGACACCATTCTCTATGAATTGGTACAAGACTCTTGACGATTATATATAAAACTCGAATTAATTATATTTAATTACATAATCCATTATAAATTACTTTATATTCTAAAAACCTTCTTAACCATTCGCCTACACCTCTGACTTGTATATTTAAACATAATTGATTTTTTTAGTCCAAAAATATCAAAGTCATAGATGTGGTTCTTATATCCAATTGGGTAAATATCTCAAATGGGCTTTAGATAAATTCTTGCTTGTGAAAAAGTACAAAATTTCAAATGTATTCGTAATATGTGTATATATATATATCTTAGTCCTTACACATAAATTTCGTTTACAAAATGATTTGGGGAACAAAAAGATAATTTATCATATTTGTCTGCAGGTGACGATAATCTATTATATAATAACGAATATATACATACATTATCTATATAAAGATTAAAAATATTGAAAGACAAGTATAATCGTATTTCATATTATGTGTACTCGTATATATACTTAAGATATTGAAATTTTATATATTTTCCTTGTTTAGGTATATGTATATATGTATTTATATATGCATGCCTACGCTATACGTATCAACGAAAGAAAATCGATTCTGAATGAATTTTTAATTTTCAAAACGAAAAAACAAAACCTTGCAGTTTTAAAAATTGAAATAAATCAACTTATGCGCAATCCTTTATTGGCGGTTACATATACGAGTATAGTAAAAAAACTGACTTATACAAGGGGTTGATCCTGGTTTATTTCCTTATAACTTTTTTTCATTTTTATATAGTTTTTGATTAAATTTACATTTAAATATGGATTTCTAACAAAATTGTAATAATAGATTAAAGCTTAAAAAAGACCAACTTTTTGTTATATATAATATGTACTTAAAACAAAGTTTTTTCATAAAACTTTATGTGTTATAATTTTTGCATAATTTATGCCGATGTATGTAAAGTTTGTGAAAAGTGGTTGGAAATTTATTGGTCTTTTTAAATTTATGAATAAAATGTAGGACTAAGCGAATTAAAGCCACTAGCTATTTTAAATTACATGTTAAACATATTACTCAAATCATAATAGGTTATATATGTATACATTTGATACTACTGAAGTTAGCAGACAATTTGAGCATACACAAATCTGCAGCAACACAGATTATGGTTCATCAGAAAAATTTCAGTAGTAAAATTATTATTGAAGAATTTCATCAGAAAATTTCCCTCATAATTCATAAATATATATTCGTTTGAAATTGCAATTAATTTAAAAAAGAAAATATTTTATGTGGGATCAGATTGAAAATAATTAAAATCCCCATTCACTTTTTATACGTATGAAATGGCCCATATTCGAAAATTGTCTACATGCATCTCGTTAAAAATGATTTACAATATCTTTTCCGTGTAAACAATGTCATTATACATTTTCTTGTTCAAAAAGTAGTTGAAATTTTAATAGATTTTTTTCTGTAGCTTAGAACGTGTAATTTTCAGTGAAACTGTTCAAGGTACTTTTTATTATGAATATTTTGGGAAAATTTGTGATGCTAAACGCCGACTTTCATCTTTAAATTAAACAAAACTTTTAAAATGTTGTCAATAAATGTAAGAAAATTTACAAAATATGACCTGATACGAATCATGGAAGTTCTCTATTAGCCCAGTAACCCACATTGATAATCCTGAAATTTACACGACAAATCATAAGTGCCAGCTACTTGAATTTTCGAATATGGGCCATTGCATGATGTTAAAATGTGGAGTATATTTCATAAATCTTGAGTTAACATTGCAAAATTAGTTGAAATTTCATATTAAAATTATTTAATAATTATTTTAACATTAGAAATAACCCAAAATATGAAATCAATAACTTACATACTGCAATAATAAGTTAAATTTGCCATATCTAAGGATTCCGTTTTTTCCGATAGTCAATTGTCTTTAATTCTATATGTACATTCATAATACAGTGAGTGGATTTAAAATTCGGACAAAGACCGATTTTGTTTTTAATATGAAAATAAGATACAGATAAATAGATTTTTATTTCAATTTTTATTTATAGTATAATTCATCGATATGGTAGGTACAAAATTCATTCATTAATCATGCTTAAAATTATTTTAAATTCAATAATTATTTATTTCAGTCCTGAATTTACGCCGATTAAATATTCGGACAAGCTCGGATACCAATTTAAAATTAGTCTGATATTTAAAATTTAATATTTAGGTGGTGTGAATTTCTCTTTCCGTACAGCTTGTAATCGCCTCGGCATTGAGTTAACTAAGTTTTGGGTAAAACTCGATTTTCCCCAATTCTACTTCTAAACACGCTTGAGCTAGATTTTACTCCGAATAATTTGTTTCCGCACCCTTATATCGAGCTCATTCCACAAATTTTCGAACGGATTAATTTGCGGTGATTGAGGTGGTGTGTTGAAAACTTTTGGGCAGTTGTATAATAAATAGTACTTTACTATGTCGGCTTTCTGTTTGGGATCGTTGTCCTGGTAAAAACTAAAATAATCAAATATTCCTAATTTTTCAGTGTTATTCTTCAAATTATTACGTAAAATTCCTAAATATCCGTTTTTATCCATTATGCCATCAATAAAAATAAGTTTTCCGACCCCACTTGCAGCTATACAACTCCAAACTAAAACACTTAATTCATGCATTTAGTTTTGCCAACTGATCTCTTTATCATTACCTAACTAGCTGATTAAATTCCATTTACACTGTAAATCTAGCATTTTAAGTATGTTTACACTAAATACGAGTATATCCTGGCATATTTCAGTGTAAGAAGACGGAATATTATTATAACTATAAACATTAAAAATCTTACATCGACAGTTAAACACGGAGGCGGCTCTGTTTTAGTTTGGGGTTGTATAGCTGCAAGTGGAGTCGGAAATCTTGGTTTTATTGATGGCATAATGGATAAAAACGTATATTTAGGGATTGTACGTAATAATTTGGAATATCTGGGATCGTTAGGAATTAGGGATCGTTGTCCATGTAGTAAAGTCCCATTTATTATACAGCTGCTCACAAGTTTTGGAGTCACCACCTCAATCACCGGATATTAATCCGATCGAAAATTTATGTGAGGAACTCGATATGGGTGCGGAAACAAATTATTCGGAGTAAAATCTAGTTCAAGCGTGTTCTAGAAGAAGAATGGGGGAAAATTGAACCGAATTTTACCCAAAACTTAGTTAACTCAATGCCGAGGCGATTACAAGCTGTACTGAAGCAAAAATTCAATCCAACTAAATATTAAATTTTAAATATCAGACTAATTTTAAATTGGTATCTGACCTTGTCAGAATATTTAATCGGCGTAAATTCAGGACTGAAATAAATAATTATTGCATTTAAAATAATTTTAAGCATGATTTTATTTAATTTTGTACTTGTCAGATCAATGAATTACAGTTTACATTATAAATAAAAATTGAAATAAAAATCTATTTATGTGTATCTTATTTTCATATTAAAAACAAAATCGGTCTTTGTCCGAAATTCAAATCCACTCACTGTATGTACATTCAAAATCAAGTTCGTTCAAAACCTAATCGAACACGTTTGGAATATTATAATATCGCGGATTCGAGTGAGCAACAATCCACCCATATCCATATCAACGTTTATAGAAGCAATTAAATTTGTACTGGATAATTTTAAGTGGTTGCAAAAGTTGCTCCTATTTTGTTTTGATATATCATGTAGATAAAATTATGTTGTTTTTGGTGCACACACTTACAATTTAAATTGTTATAATTCAAATATGCATACGTATTTCCGATATGTATATATAACAAAAACATTTTTCCAATACCAATAATTTCTCATCCCTCACACACAGTTATCACTACTTTTGCAACAGGCATTCTCTCGTGTTGTAACCCAATTTTCGTATATACCTATACTCGCACTATATACAAAACAAGATCAATAATACAAAAATAAATTGAAAATTCTAATCAACTATTTTATGTAGATATAATATGTTGTTGTAAATATAAATTTTATTGAATTTACAATTATATTTAAACATTTTAAATTATGTATTACACCATAAATTTTAATTAACTATCGATTTTATCAAAAAACAAAGAAAAAAAGACGCCGCTCTAATTACGTCAAAACTTACGTAATAAACACGTCAGATTGCGGAAAAAATTTTAACGTTGAAATCTTAAGTCTATATTTAAAAGATATAGGAAAAATGTTTGATAGAAAATATTATTTCCTTATCAATTGTACGACGTAGCATAGACATTCACAAAATCACCTAAATTTATGAATCATTAAATCGCATCCATTTAAGAAATAAATCAAAAAATAATAATATGTATCAAACAAACAAATAAATAAATAAATTAAAAAATTAAATAAATCAAAATATCAATATGGTTAAAACCTACTTAGGGCAGTTGGCAGCCAATCGATGGCGAAGTCGTTTTGGTCGTCCGACAAAACTAACTCCTGCGTTGGGAGCAGTCGATCCATCGGGATCATATTGTGCAGTACCAGAAGATTGGCTCCAGAAAAAATTTGGTACGATTTTTTTTGTTTTTTATTTTTTTTATTTACTAACTTTGATTTTTATTTTATGGTTTAACAAATTAATTTTTCTTTAAATTTTTAAGTTTATACTAACTAAAAAAATTAACAACAAGAATTAGAGAGGGTTGGTTATTTTGGGATTTTAATGTTTGTTTTAGGATTAATACTTAGTTTTTTTTTGGAGTTTAATTACTTTTTATGTTAGATTTTAATTTTTAATTATTTTCATTTTTATTTATTTTTATTTTTTGATAATAAAAGGGCAAAGCTTTTTACATTTTGATATTCAAATATCCAAGATGATTATGAAGTTTGTTGTTTTTTTATATACAGTCAGTTCACATTTATTATGCCATTTGTAATTTATAAAATTTTAAAGTAATCCAGTCTGATGAATTGTTACAATATATTTTGTATACAAAAGGTGAGTATTAACTAGCCCTAAAAAAATTTCAGATGAACATGTCACAACCAATACATAATATTATGAAAACAAACATAAATTACGTACACCGAGATTTATATTTCTTCATTATCTTCTGTTATATGGCGTTTTTTTAAATATTTATGATCAAACACAGTAGAACTGGCTGTATACACAATAAAATAACATAAATAAAACTTATGGTTGGAGAATTCTTAATTATTTTTGGTATATATGTATGTATGTATATTTGTGAAAGGCGGTACAAGTAAAATAAAAAAAATTAATTTACCACCTGTACAAGTAAAAGAATTTATCTCTACTTTCGGATCATTAAATAAAAAATATATGATTTTCGATCGATACAAACCTAAATTTTTAAGAATTACCCACGATACAAATTTATATTAGTTTTTTTATATATTTTGTTATACTATCTTAGAATTTTTAGTTTAGTTATAGCGTTCTGTTAACGGTTTTATACATAAATGTATAAAAAGCTAATTTAAAAAGTTTATATAAGTAGATATTACTACTGTTGCTTGGGAAATTTCAGGTTAATTGATTGAGTTGTTATTGCCAGTTTGGTCTGAATTTTATAGAAACTATTTATGATTCTTGTATTTTATGTGTTTGTCGCGATTCAAAAGATTATTTCCTTCTATGAGCTTAAAATTTTCTTTTAAAGTTTTTATATGATTCTGTGTAAAGTTAATGTATAAATACATTATTTGAATTTTATACTGAGATTCTTACGGGAAAGTGTTTTTCTTACGGCTATAAAAAATCTATAAAACAAAAATTTTTTTTATTTATAAGAAATTTGTTAACAATGCATTTCATTTGTACTAATTACGTTTACTGTTTTATAGCAATGTATATAACTAATTGTTACAGATGACATTAGTCGCATACACAACATATAAAAGATATCAACAATTCGAGTGTAAAACTCCATCCTTATTATGTACGTGGATTTGAAATTATAAATTCTTTACCACATTTCCGACCTGTGTCATCTGTTTTTTTATATTTTTTAAATATTCAATAGGTGGAAAAACCAAATTACTTGAACATATCTAACATACAAATTTTATATTCTACCTTACAAATGCAAAACAGAATGATTTTCATTGTACTTGAGGTTTTTTCTTCTGTTTCGCTTGTTTGTTTTATACGAGCTTTTTGTAGTAGGAATACCTAATTACGTGGAAAACAAAATTCGAGCTTTAAAAAACTACTTTCAAACTACTATACGAGTAGTCTAAATCTCTGGGATAGCATAATATATTTGCTACTTTTCGTTTCTAGAAATTACCATGAATTGTATAATAAAATAATTGAATATTAAAAATTTCAATTTATCCTATTCAATTTTCACATTGATGGAGATTTTTTAAGAGCCTATTAAATGTTTTTTTTTTTTATAATTTCATAAATCATACCAGAAATTTTACGAGTGATAAAGCAAGTTGTGATCTCGCAACATTGTGTGTCTGCCTTATTTTAATAAATTTTAAATTTCTCCCTTTTATTCAAATTGAATGCCAATTTTTATCTTGTGTATATAGTCAGCTGAGTTAGTAATTCATAGTACGAAATATAATATTCAAACATCATTAACCACATGAAATGGTAAAAAGATAAAAGTATCATAAAATTGTATTGTGTGGTTGAAATATTCTGTGGTTGTTTAAGACATTGATGTAATCATATAAATTATATTTTAACCTTGGTCAACTAATTAATTCTCGTCAAAAAGTAAATTATTATTCAAATATTGCCGATTAATTGATTTTTAAGTATTTCTAAGATTTCATTCAAACAAATATTAAAATTTAATTAGTTTTAACGAATCTTGATAGCCTTAAATTTAGGTAATTTTTAATGTCTGGCAAACCTCACTCTTTTTTTAATTTTTTAACTTTCAATACATCGTTTAAATTCTGTGTATGTGCAACATAAATGTGTGTAACAATCACTGCGTGCAGTTGAAGAGATGTTAATATCTAATGGAACTAAAAATACGTATTAAAAACTTAAAATATGTGTCAAAATTTGTAAAATTTTACCGGCTCTATCTGTCAACATTTTGGTTGAATGCATCAAAACATCATATTTGTTTATAATCTCTATAGGTAACCTCAGTATCATGTACAATCATATAGTTTGAGATTATTCCAAGAATTAGTTGATAAATTATTAAAGTTAAAATTTGGATCGGTGAAATTGTATACAAATTTTTATTTTTACACTTATAAGCTCTTACAGTCGGTCACCTTTCATTTCAATATGTAAATTCATTCATTTCAAAACTTAGGAGATACTGGCATATGTTTATCAACTTTATATGAAATTGACCAATTTACAAAATTATAAGAATATTGTGAGAATATTATAAACTTACGATTTGCAAAATTTTCAATTTTAATGTCCCATTCGCTCTACTTTACCAAGAACAAAAATTTAAATTGATGTCAATATTTAAATGCCCTAAAATGTGTCTAATATTAATTTTAAAACAGTGTAAATCTCCACTATCAAAATTTACATAAAATATAATATGAAAAAAACTATTTTGTTTGCCACGTATGACATCTATAATTAACTATAGGTGAACTAAAAAATTCACCATTTCTTTCTTCACGAGGCGTACACCAGTATTGTATTGCATTGAAGACCCAAATTTATCGATAAATACATCACCAAACAGCAAAAATAATATTTTCCTGAACTAACGCTCCAACAGCATAGTGAAGAACATATTAAAGCAACTACCATATGTTTGGAAGTAGGGACTGGTAAATGCAATATATCTTCAGTTTATTGCCCACCAAAGCACTCAATTAAGAGCGACCAAAATTCTGCGAGATACATTTTTTGCAGGAGGTGACTATAACTCTAAACATTCTCAATATGTGTCAAGATTAGTAACACCAAAAGGAAAACAATTGTGGAAATGTATGCAAAATGAAAAATTGGGCCGCATATCTCCTGGCCATCCCACCTACTGGCCAACAGATAAGAAAAAAATTTAATAGATTTCTGTGTACAGATAAACAGATAAGAAAAAAATTTAATAGATTTCTGTGTAACCAAAAGAATCGGTAGACATCAAGTAACTGAGACATATTATGATCTATCGTCGGATCTTGCACCAGTATTAATAAGACTAAGCACAAAAGCTCAAAAATCACCATAATCTGTACACTTAATAAATAAACATACAAACTGGGCGGGCACAATTTAAAGATATAGTAACAAGAGAATGGTTATTAGCCATCCCATTTAAAACAGGGGATGAATTTGAAGAAGTGGTTCTAAACCTAACACAAGTATTTAAAAAAGTTTCAGCGGATGCTACACTCAATAACACTCACGAGAAGGACCACAATCCAGCTCAGAACATTCAGCAGCTTTTAGTGTTAAAATGTTCTATATGCAGACAATGGAAAATACAACGATCACCAACACTTAAATCAAAACTAAATAAAGCTATCAAAAATTTGAAAAATGAATTAAAAGAGGAACGAGATGAAGGAGTACAAAGCTATATCACCGGCCTATTTACACCTAACGAACAAATGGAAAACCCAGAATTACTTCATGACGAAGAAGGTACTTCCAAAATGAAACAAATTAAATACAAATGACGCAATGTACAAAAAATACAAAAAAAGTAGCTGGGCATAATTTGATAGGTGGTAAAATACTCAGAGAACTACCGAAAAAATGCATCAAATTAATAACAATCATAATGATTCCAAAACCTGGCAAAGCTGAAACAAAAGTTAACTCTTATCAGCCTGCTACCAGTACTATATCAAAATTTTTTGAAAAATTCTTTCAAAATTTGAAACCAGTTTTCCATGAGAAAAATATTACACTAGACCATCAGTTCGGATTTAGAGAGAATCATGGAACAATTTCATCGAGTTGTATCTGAAATGAAAAACTCGTTAGAAGAAAAAATTTACTGTTCAGTAGCATTTTTAGTCAAGCTGTTGATATTTGTATGTATGTATGGCACGAAGGATTTGTACAGAAAATTAGAACACGATTACCAATAAGTTTTTGTTCAATCATTAAAAATTATCTGCTACAGCGAAAATTTCTCGTGAAATTTAACAGTACATCATCCAATTTACACGAAATTCACGCAGAGGTTCCACAAGGTTGTGTGTTGGAACAAATATTGTATTTGATATACATATCAGATTTACCAACTTCTAATTATCTAAAAGTATCAATATTTGCAGACGTATAATAATAATATATAAATATATATAAATAATATATATATATAATAGTATAGCAATAATAGCTATACGCATCCATATTCAAGAATAGCGTCAAGAAATCTGTAAGAACATTTGCATGCAATTAAAGCCTGTTACATATTACATTCACACTTCGTAAACACACCTGTCCAACACTAAAATTAAAGAATATGAACCTATCGCAACATCGAAATGTAAAATATCTAGGTCTACACATGGATAGAAGGCTGACATGGTAGAAACACATTGAACCTAAATGTCAACAAATCCAACAAATCAAATTAAGGTATTCCAAGATGAACTGGCCGATTGGCAAACATTCAAACTTAAGCCTAGACAATCAGGTTTTGTTATATAAAGTGATACTTAAACCAATCTGGACGTATGGTAATTTGTGGAGCTCGGCTTGCGCTACCAAGATTATAAATCTTCAAACAATACAGTCAAGGATATTTCAAAGAATCGTAAATGCAGTTTGGTATGTACGCAATACGACCATACACAACGAAACAGTATAGCAAATTATCGATAATCTATTGTTTGATAAACCGAATTAGTTGAAAACATAACTAAATAAAAATAATAACAAATTTGTGGAAAATCGAAAAACACTTCAAAACCTATTACTTTTTTTTGTTCGATAATTACGGTTCGGAAAATGGATATATGTAGGTAATGAAATTATTTCAATTCAAAATTGTTTTAATCGATTTGTTCTATAAATGTAAGTAACAATATAAACACATTATTAATTCGACAAACCTATAAACAAATATCCCAGTTTACAATCGAACCATATACAAGGTGTCCTAATATTCGCTGGCACGAGTTGCACCGTTGGATTCCTTGATCAAAACGAAGGTAACTTTACATATATGTATCACTTCGCACTGATAACCTTCCTTTGAGTTATAAGCGTTTAAACAGAAACCTTCCGACATAGCACCCTGTCTTGAAGAACATCTATAACAGAATAACTGGTTACTAGAATCTTAAAATATTACATTCATATTTTAAGAAAATTTTATAAGCTTTATAAATTTTCCTTTCAAATAAACTATAATTATTAGCGTTATCTGAAAAAAATAATAATAATATCCAACGGTACCATCCGTGTCAGCAAATATTGGGACACCCTGTATATATACTCAACTTTAATGACATAATCAAACATCTATAAAGTGGCAATAAAAATATTGAGCGTAAAACACTTTTTTTGTTGTATGTAATCTAAGATAATATCTCACCGTAAAAAAGTTAACTTCTAAATATCATATCTACATCCTCATTTCTTCTCGTGTGTGTTTAATCGAACATTTTTATTTAAACAATTCTTTTTACTCGTGTATGAATTTTTACACACATAATAAATTTCATCCGCACATCATGTTGAGATGAAAATCTAGTGGGTTACTACTATACAATTGATTCACACCAGGAATATAATTTGCTTGTTTACCGAATTACTTAACTAGAACCCTTAGTTTGGAAGTGTAGCATCGTATATAGACACCATGTATTCGAATTGATTAAAACGTCTTGGTTCATTGGATATATGCCAAAATCTTAATTTTTTCCAAGTGGTATTATATTTTATAGATAGATGATGAAATTGCGAGGAAATGTAATATTTTTGTTTTATTTTGATAATGAACAAAATTCAAAATTATTCTTCTGTAGGTATTGTGGGGAAAATATATAAATTATGGTGATTTAATTTAAGTGTGCCGATTTGTTAGATTTAACTTGACTTGATTCGGATCGAATCAATCAATATATACATAGTTAAAACGAACAAAATATTTTTAATGGTAGTACTAACATAAATTATAATGAAAAATTAAAGTAACAATAGATTTTTCATTCCAAAGAGTAGAGTTTTTAGTCTGTGTTTCCTACTTGTTTTCAACTACTAAATTGAACATTTATTTTGATTAAAAATTGAAAAGAATTTGATGAAATTGAAATTAAAAATATCAAACCATTTTCAAATTTGATTTAAATTGAGTTGAATAAATTTTTTTTGTTTAATACCATTCGAGTATGTAACATTCAAATTTAATACTTTTAAGTTTTTCAAGCAATTTTTTTTAAAACACATTTATTGGTACGGCTACTACAATCTTAAACATTATTAATTCGTTTAATCCATTATTAAGGTTGATATTAGTACTTTTGCTGCACCAGTGTCCAGTTTCCATGAGGTATGATATTCATTCGGTTAGCTCATGTGGTTTGGTTCGTTTGAGCCGCCTTACTTCGTTTGTACTATCCAGTAGTTGTGCGGCCTCAACGTTGGTGTGGATGAGCAGCCTGTTTTCATGTTTGTTGGTGATCATTCTAAGAAATTTATTTTAGCTACGTTGGATAATATCTCTATTGGATTTATGAGTACAACCCCATAGCTGCGCACCATATTGGTTGGAAGATGGTCTGGTAAATTAGTATTTTGCAATACAGGTTCATTTTGGAATGATGCCCAATTAACCAGTACATTTGACGTTGTTTTAATTGTATCTGTTCAGCTTTTTGTCTCACGTGATGTTTCCAGTTTAGCCTTCAGTCTAGATGCAGACCAAGGTATTTGGCCGATTCAGCCTGCGCCACTTGCAGGTATATGTGCTGGTTGATATTTTTGGGTCGTAGCATAAATGTCACACGGGTTGATTTAAGTTCATTGAGCGCATCAACAAACCCTATCAAAGGCCTGAGACTTGATCTATTGTGGTGGTTACTCCTGAGTCCAAATTGAAAATCAGGAACGTTTCAGAAGTAGTTTTTCAAACAGCTTTGATAAGGTCGGAAGCAGTGAGATTGGTCTGTATGATGTTATTTCTTCATCTAGTTTGCCTGGTTTCTTCAACATAATTATTTGGACCGTTTTGAAGCATCGGGGTACATACTTCAATCTCATACAGGCATTAAATAAGTATGTGATTATGATGATTTCTTTACGTGGTAGTTCCTTGAATATTCCCTCATCAATTCCTGGTGATTTTTGTTGGTTTAGATTTTTGTTTATTTCTTCGTCAATTTCCATTGGCGTGACCCTTTTAAAATCCTGAAATGGTTGATAAACGATGTTGGATTGAATGTCATGGGGAAGTTTAGCGAAGAGTTCTGGTTTTTCTTTGTCTTGCCGAACCCAACTACCTTGATCATTTCTTATGGGTGGTATCCGACCTACAGGTCGTTTACATTTTCTGGCGACTTTCCATAACGAGTAGTCCTTATCCATTTCTGGACTTAGCCCGCTTAAGTAGTTGTCGAAGCAATCTTGTTTAAAGATTTTGATTAGCCTATTGTCTTTGACTTCCATGTTCGCTTTTTCCTTTTATTTTGGAGTAGCGCATGAACGGCATTGGACGGAGCATTTCCAGGAGAAATTAGCCTGGAACCCCAAGCTGTATGTTTTAAATTGTAGTTCCCTCCAATGATAAATCTTGGACCGAGTTTATTGAAATCGTTATTAAATTGTAACTTCGTTGGTGTATGCCGTGGAGGACAGTATGCTGCCGCCATATTTAGATCTGCGCCATTATATTGGATTGAGATAACCGTTACTTGCATGTAGCTTTTTCGAATATCTTCTTGTTGATTATGTTTGATATTATTTTTAATTCTATATATTGTTTGTATGGAGAAATATTTCCGGTTCCTGGGCTCGTTGGTTGAGCCCATTGGCGTTCCAAGTTACAATGCATATAGGAACGAGTTAATCATTTATGTGTATGCTGACTTTTTTACTTGGTGGATAGAAATTAATTTCCAGTTTTGCCACCCTTTCTGCTAAGTGACCAAGCGTCTGTTGAATTTGACTGAGCATTTTAATGATTTCAATGTTATTAGACTCGTTATTAACTTTTGTATGTTTATTGTGATGGTTTAATTCATCAGCTTATTTGGTGATTTGCGCATAAGATAATCAATAATAATTTGCAGTATATCCTTCTTGATAACAAAGAGCACATGAAGGTGCGCTATTTGGTTGTTTTTTGCATTTTGTTGTGTGATCTTCAGCAAAAATATATAGCAAAAACTCTTGATATGTCCGAGTTGTTGATAATTCGTGCATTGTGGAATGCCCCTTGTCTTGTTAAGTGGCTCAATTTTAACTGTACAGTATGCAAGTTTCTTGATGTTGAATACTTCTTTATTGTTGTCTTTTTGTTCGATGTAAAACAATGGAAAGTGTTTCCTGACTTTTACACCATCAATTGTCACCATTTTGAATATGTTGGTAACACCTGCGACTTCATGTCCCATTTTTTCTAAGTCTGCTTTAATTACATGACCAATGGATGATGGTAACCTTTGATAACCACTCTATAAGCCTTTTCACTCTTCAGCTGACAGGTGTGATATTCGATATTTTCTAGTTGGTTGCTGGGTTCGTTTTTTAATTCTTCCAATAGTTTTTCGACTTTTAAGTATTTTAAACAAATGTCGATGAAAATTGTAAGAAGTGTTAATAATTTGAAGTATCGAAATTAGTTGAAGTTTGATGGTCTTTAAAATAAACGCAAATATTTTCGAGGACCACGTCGCATAAATATAATCGAACACGAAACTCCGGTGAAAAATCACTGAAATCTTATGAGATGTATGTACGAGTACATACATACATACACACACATAAGTGTGTTGTAATCAAAATTTCTTTTATATTAATCCTAATGTGAAATGATATATGTATATGTTTTATAACCCAATAGAGAATGATACGACTGTAGTCGAGATTTCATTAAAATATTAAATTTAGTTTTCGTTTAGGGAATAATACTAGAAATAATTTAGTTTCCTTTTATAAAGATTTTTTATAGCCCATGGCTAAATAATTTAATACCAACATATGTTTTCATGTCCGCCTATAAAATTAAAGTGGGATGGAAAATACCTTAAAATGCGGGAGGGTGGCAAAATAAAATTGATTGCGTATGGTTATCGTCGATTTCATTATCAAACAAAGTAAAATCATTTTTCAATCCGTATTTTTGGGTAGAGAATTTTTCTGAAATGTTGTTAACATTAGATTCCTGTAAACGGTGAATGAATAATTTATGTATTAAACAACAACATTTTTCAGTTTACACCAATGTATATTTATTCAGACCAACTGGCATGCAATCAACCAAACGTGTCTTTTATACAGTATAGTAATTAATTGGTAAAAAATATAATTTAATAAAATCCAAGTGATTTAAATAGGTTAGAAATATTTATTTTATATTACGTGATAGGCACAAATATTGTATTTTGCAACAAATAATCTCTCTAAATAAGACGTTGATAATAATCATATTTCGATATAGGGTAAGTAATAAAATAAAACTAACAAATTTAAAAAAAAAATCAACATAATTAACAAATATTTAAATAATTTAAACACTCTACTAACATGGTCCTAACCAAAAATACCACCTAACACAACTTTTTCTGACTTATAACTAACATAATAATATATCTACTTAACTCTACTAATCGTTTCTATTGTATTATTTATTTGTTTAACTTGTTGTAACTTGCTTATGTTTATTAATTATACATTAATTTTCCTATTTATGATTTTTTTTTATGTTGTATCTCTTCTCTAAATCTTTGTTTTATATATACAGATATATGCATGTCTTTCTCTAATAACATTTTTTTGTTGCATGATTAAATTTATTAAAAATTAACAAACATTTATTATTATCATTACATATTTCGTTTAAACATAATACATAAATTTAATTAAATTAGAAATTATTATTAATAATTTTTATTTTGTTTTATTTTTCCTAAATTTTGGAACATTTTTCCAAATTATACGATAATTTAGTGGAGACCACACCGCCACCGTCGAAAAGGATATTACTGAAATGTAAGTATATTTATGTTTAAATATTGTAAGTTTCTTGTGAAGCTGTTGTTTTTATTATTGTCATAAAAAATTGTTTAAAATTAAGATGATGTGGAAAAATTCGAATTTTATATACCAAATTTTGTTGTTGTATTTCTTATGGTTTTTACATTTTTTTTTATTTATATTTTATATACAACATCAGTTTTTCCCTGTTTTGCGGTGTCTTAAGTGTTTTGAGAATTTTCAATTTAATTAATTTATTTAATAAAGAAACAAACAAAGTTTAAAGCGATGACATTGTCTGCTAATAATTTTTTTTTAAGTTCCTAATAATCGATTTTCTTAGCATTGTTTATGGTATTTGGAATTAAATGAGATGGTCGTATAAAGAATTTCGTAAAAAATGTTTTAAAATGTGTGTTTAATGTTTATCGTCAGGTTATTGCTTTTAATATTAAAATTTTAATCGTTGAACTTAGATTAAATGTTATAACCGTACAGTGCAAGTTTCCTCAGATTGAAACAGTCAAAATATCAAAAATATTAAATTTACTTTATGAAAATCAATATTTATGAGTTCATGACCAATTAAATGTTGGTATATAGGTTGAATTTATGTTTGTTAGTTGGGACATCTGATAAATTGAGTTATAGGGAAGACTTTATTAAAAATAAAATAGATTGTCACTTCTGTTTTACTCATAACTATAGACAGTCGTATTATTATTTCCACGTACCAAAAATCTGTTTCCAACAGGTTATGGTCCCAGGTTTTTGGCAGTTTTATTGTGGAATCGGGTAAAAAACATCTTTGTTAAGCGGGAAATTCAAGATCATCATGTGTGTGCATTCACATGTTTATGTTCATATCCGTAGATTAGAAATTTCAAAAGAAGTGTGGGAATAATTAAGGAAAGTATTCCAGCATGATGGACTGTCGAATAGAATCGCTTTAATGCGAAAAATGAACAACACCAAACTTGAAAATTCTCCGTCAATGGAGCAGTATGTAACAACAATTATCTGTGCTTCGCAAAAATTAAACGACATTGGTTTTGCAGTCGATGAGTAATGGATTGGCACGTTTTTGCTTGCGGGCTTGCCAAAAAAATTTCCACCAATGATTATGGTCATGGGAAGTTCTGAAACGAAGATTACAGGGAAGTAAGTAAAGTCAAAATTACTCATTAGTGAGTACGGTGATACCAAAAGTCTGGTAAATACAGCGTTTGTTTCGAAATGAAATAGAAAGCGGTTTAAACCGCAAGATGCTACAACTGTAATCAAATCTTTCATTTCGCAAACAAATGCATGTCTCCGCTCATGAAAAAGAGATCGAAAATAAACAGGCTTTGTTATCAATTTTTGCCGTAAATGAAACAAAAATTCATGTTGAATGGTATATTGATGCCGGCCTATCGTCGCATTTGACAAATAATATGCAAATTATTACAAATTGTTCCAAATTATCAAAACCTAAAGAAGTTATCATGGCTAACAATGAAAAGGTGCCAGTCAACTGTAAGGGAACGTGTATTCTGGACATTATCGTTGACAGTAAAAACGCAAATGTCACAAACTGAATCAAACAAAATCAACAAACTTACTTTCCGTGGGTCAGATGGCAACAAATGGTAAAGTGATAGTTTTCGATGACCGCCAGTATAGAATTTTTGACAATTGCAATCAGCTAATTACCACAGCAACTTGGACATATGAACGTCCATTATATCAAAGAATTGCAAAAATCGGCGGGCATAGACATTGTCGAACCAAATGACAAAAATGACATTTGCGTCGTTTGTTGTAAAGGAAAGCAGTCAATATCACAGTACGACCAATCAACGTTATCATCGAGCCAAAAATTGAAGTTGGTTCATGCAGATGTGTGCGGACCCAAGGAAGATAAATCGATTAATAGATCGCGTTATTTTTTCCCCTTGGTTGATGATTGGAATGCACAAGACGCTTGTTTATTTCTAAAAATCTGATTATTTCTAAAAAACTCCAGATTTTTTCTCAGAGTTCAGGGAATTAACTCTAGACGACAAATCCACAACATAACGGATTGTGTGAGCGTATGAATCGTATAATTGTCGAAAAAACGAGATGTCTTCTGTTAGATTCTGGTTTATCGAATAGTTTTTGGGCCGAAGCGGTGAATACTGCTGTGTATTTAATCAACCGTTCACTGACAAAGGTGTTATCAAATCGGATACCAGAGACACAACAATGCATGATGGTTGGCACAACAATGCATGATGGTTGGCACAACAATGCATGATGGTTGGCTATTATGAAAGTCAAAAAGGGCATCGTATGTACAATCCAGCAAATGATGAGGTTTTCTCAGCCCGTGATTGTATTTTTGATGAGTCCTGTAAATATTTAAACAACAATGTAGACGTCCAATTTTTCCAAATGCTAAATAATGTACAAACAGTGATAGGGGTGCCACTTCAGTCATGTCTGATTCATCAGAGATTCATTCGGAACGTATTTCTTGTGATGAAACGATTGTTGATGCACAAGTAAATAATTCTGATAGCGAGTATTGTCCAGACATTGCAGTAATTCAGAATAGTGAAAGTCGGCGTTCAGGCACCAAAATCAAGCAGGAAAGAAGATTTCGTTTATTCGTCAATTTATTATCGATAAACAGTTATTGACAAATGATCCGCTTAAAATCCGTGGTAAAGGATTTTGAAATGTCGAAGGTCTGGATTATGAGGAAACGTATGCACCAGTAGTGAAGTATAGGTCAATTTGCTATCTATTGGCATTGGCTATTCAATACGATATGAATATTGAGCAGATGGATGCAGTGTCTGCGTTCCTTCGAGGTGAAGTGAGGGAAACTGTGTATATGTTGCAACCAGAATGATTCGCGGATGAAACAGGGACATTTTGTAAATTGAACATTATGGATTAAAATAAGCCGACCGTGCCTGGAACCAAAAGTTGGACAAAGTGTTAATAGAGATCGGCATGACACGATCTAAAGCTAATAGGTGTATCTATTTTAAAATCGATGGAAACTTCAGGTTATTTGTTGCGGTCTACGTCGATAATTTTTTGATTTTAAGTACCAATAAAGTACAAAGCACGGGTTTGAAAGACGAATTACAGATATTGGGGAATTTCAAAGCATTTTAGAATTACGAATTACAAGGGATCGATAAAAGGGAATTTTATCGCTAGATCAACAAGATTACATTATCAGAATTTTGGAAAAATTCAACATGTCTCAATCTAATCCTGTTGTGACACCAAACGACATAAACGTCAAGCTAGATAAAAATATATCACCAACCAGCAAAGCAGAATTTGGGGATGGAAATTTCTTTCAAGAAGCGGTAGGCAACCTTCTGTATGCAGCCTAGGGTAAGCGACCTGATATTGCCTACGCAGTGAGTTGTTTTTCCAATAATCCCGGGAAACAACATTGAGTTGCGGTAAAACGGATTTTCCGTTATTTGAAAAGCACAGGCGAAGCTAGAATATCGGAAATCAGAATAGCCGTATTTTTATTTCCACGTACCAAAAATCTGTTTCCAACATTAAAAACTTTCTCGATTAAATTATTTTCCTGCTCCATATTATATATGTATATTTCATTAGCCTTCTTTTAAATTTTAGGATTTTTTACGAACTTTACTCAAATACTATAAAATCATAAATACATATATTGTTTTCAAAAATTCACTATGCTGGAAAATGACCATATATACGAAAGTGATCGAAATGATTTTGAAATGTCGCTGGTCAGTTACATTTAAAGTTCATAAATCGTCTTAACACCTAAGGTCACACCTATGTGCGAACTGGAAATACTTGTTAGCCTTTTTATTGGACGTCACAAAGTTATCAAATTAACCGTTTCATTTTTGTTTGTATATTCGATAATTTATTCCATACAACTTGAATGTCGTAATTTCGAAATATTTTTATCGTTTCTCTGTGTGAATGTTATTCCAACAATTATTCGAAGAAAAATCAGTAATTTACATAGAATTTTTTAATTTTAGTGGGATTAGCTAACGCTTTACCGTTTATTGGATTTGGGTTTCTCGATAATTTTACAATGATAATTGCGGTATGTTGAATGTGTATAAAAATAATATTCTGTAAATACAATCTATAATAATTGCTTTGGCTATTTAATATTTACCTTTCACAGGGTGATTATATTGAAAATTCACTTGGTGTGTACATGTGTATATCAACTATGGCGGCTGCTGCATTGGGTAATACAATAAGTGATGTACTAGGAATTGGATCCGCATACTATGTGGAACGAATAGCTGAATCAATTGGAGTCAAGACACCAAAATTATCACCAATACAACTCGAAATGAGTTCGACTAGGCGTTATGCTAATTTCGTAAGTATTTTGCTAAGGTCCAAATCGACAGACGGAATTTTTATTTTATTTTATTCTGTTTGTATTTTAAAGGGACGTGTGATTGGTATTACAATTGGTTGTCTGGTCGGCATGGTTCCATTATTATTCATGAACGAACCAAATAAGAAAGATAAAGAGAAAAAAGCTGCTGCTGCGGCTGCTGCTACTGTGGCTGCTGCTAGTGGTATAGATGTAAGTAAAATTGAGAATGTTGTTGAAAATAAAGAAGAAATTATTTTAGCTAAATAAAATAAAAAACTGTATTCTATATGAAAATTTGTTGAAAATCTTTTTTCATTCCTTGTTATCTATTTATCTAAAAGAGAGTCTATAAAAAATAAAATTAAAACTCCAATAATTATTAAAACTTTTATGGAACTTGTATATAGTAAAATCAATTAAATGGCCTTCTACTATAAAATTACTATACATTTAAATTGTTAATTTAATTTATTAGTGTGAATTGAATAATTAATTTTTTTATTTATAAATGTAATTGTGATTTATGAATTAAATAATTCTGACTTCCGAAATAATTATATAGTGTAGTGAATCAAAAAATAATTTTCTTCCAAAATCGAATTTTAATTTCATCATTTTAATTCGGATATAGATTTTAAGAATTTTAGAGATTTAAATAAGATTTACTAAATGCTTTACCGAATTATTATATTTACGAATATTTTATTTCTGTAATTCTCGGTATAAATTATGATATCAGTTGCCAAATTAAATTAAAGTTTATATAATACTACAATATTTGGTTGCGTGTGATTTGTAATTCAAATTATTTACCGATTATAATGTAGATGAAAATTAATCCGTCCATCAAATTAATCGGTAGTCTATTCAGACGATTTAATATCGCATCTAAATCACGCACAATCGAGTTAATATATTCTCAACAACATATATGTATGTATATTTAATTTATACATTATAATTTATACGGTTGTGTTTAGTAATTGTTTCTATTAATTAAAAAACCTAATTCAACACTCATATGGAAAAAAGTAATATGTACATCACAAATTTTTAATTAATTTTGAATCACTAAATGCTCATAACCCATATTTATTACAAAAGTTCATTTTTTCTATGTCTGAAGTTATTTGTGGACCGATAATTTGAAAATTTAAAACTCTCAAGTTTTTTTTTTGCAAGGATGAACTTTATTTTGAATGGGCACCACTACATTATAGTTGATCTAAAAATGTCTAATTTAAATTACGTTAAGTAATTTAGATAGTAGAATTCCCCATTTTGATTCGATCAAATTTTCATTATACAATAATAATTATTATTATAGAAATATAGATTTCGTTGCCATAATTGAATAAAATTAATTAAATTAAATGAAATTAAAAACGATTTAATAAGCAATAGTACGTATGGGAGAAATACATACCTTAAAATAAATGTTAAGGAAGATATACTGCCCAATTGAATTTGTCTAATATTTAAAAAGTACAAATTGTTAATAAAATATTTGTTTTTGTAATGTATTTAATTGTTACGTAAACTAATTGCCAAAAATTCTTGGCGTGGTCATATATTTAATGTGTTTTTGGGTAAGTGGAGAACCATTCATCTTATATTAAATTTTAGTAGTAAAGCTTATCATTTTTTCACATCATATAGACTTCCATCCACCTATTTTATAATAAATTATTAAATCCCAACACAAAATATACATATATGCCCCTTTATATACAATTTGTTCAAATTTTAAATTTAGTAGATGTAGTAGGTTCAATGTTGTGTAAATTTATTAGAATTAAATAAACTGGCAAATATAACAAAACTTTATTTACAATTTTAATAATAATAACAATAAAATCGATTTATATACATAGTAAATAATTACCAATTTAGTATTGTAATTAAAAAACAAACTGATGAAAAATATTAAATATATAAAATACAACTAAGAAGCTTTAAATCAAAATAAATAAATTAATAAACTTGTATAAGAAGGAATTGTCCATATAAAAAAATAAAAATTAATTGAATTTAATAACAGAAAAAACATTATTATTCTTATGAATATAGAGAGCTTTTATTTAAATAATAATTAAATTAATAATTAGTGATTAAAAATATTAATAAACATTTTTTTCAACAATTTATATTATAATTTTTGTTTTAAAATAAAAATGTTAAACGATTTTTTATTTTATTTTAATTTATTTTTAATTTGGTTCTATAATTATTTCATTTGTTTTATTTAAATAATACGTTGTAGGTAGAACTATGAATAAATAGTTCTACATCACATGGCTTCGTCTCTTCGGGAAGAAGAAGCGTAGAATAGAGATTTTACCGAACCGAATTCTGACGGCAGATGAGGTTACGCAGAATTGGTAAGTATCATCGTTTTATTTCATGGTAAATTTCAGGTGTTATGCTATCTCTAATTCTCTTGTATTATAATATAAAACTGAAGTCATAAATACATAAACGTCCAAGAACATGTATTTTGCTTGATAGAATTTTAATACAATCCTATACTGAATTGAAACACATTTAAACAGAATTAGTAAACAATCTTGTATATAATCTCGACCTAAATTACTATTTCAGAGTTTATCTAATATTTGAGTCGAACAATTGAATCGATTAATTTTCTATTCTTTACTGCTAGAATCACATGCAAATAGCTTTTCCAAATAAATTCAATTAACACTATTTTAATTAATGCGACAGTTCATATATTATGACCTACTCAAAATTATGTTAAATTTCTTTAAAGTTTTGATTGAAGTACAATCAAATTATGAGTAATGTTTAAAACTTTATACAAGTGAAATAAGTTATATGATTTTTCACGAATAACAAAATTAAAAGTATTACGTGAAAATTTCACTAAACTCAAATTTTCATAATTTCCATTTAAATTCAAATTCATCACACAGATATTGGTTTTGAGCGATAAGACAAATTCATTAAAATACTTTGAGTGAAATTGAATAACAATATTAATTATACAAGACTCTAGTTTGATGTCAATTGTGAATAAAATTATTGTCAATTTATTTAAAATAAATACTTTATGTATGTACAATTTGAAAACCTAACTTTGGCAACAACTACTATGGAAATACGATATGGTTTGCATAAAATATATATATATGTATAATAAATTATTAAAAAAAAATTGGGCTCAACCGGGATTTGAACCCGGGACCTCTCGCACCCAAAGCGAGAATCATACCCCTAGACCATTGAGCCGCTGTTAAAATTGTGAAAGGAAAAAGTCCAATTGGAATATTATTATGTATATGTGTTAAATAATTTTATTTACATATATGTATGTACAAAATTTAGTATAAATTCCGGGGCTAAAATGTGTAAATGTTTTATTTTCAATTCATTTATACATATTATATAAAATTTAAATACCGCTATATTCTTTTATCCAATTCGAAACGGCTGCGACTCGTGAATAGACTCCCGGATAGCTTGGTTGTGCACATCCATATCCCCATGACACAACACCAATTAATTTTTTGTCTAAAACCAATGGGCCACCTGAATCCCCTTGACACGAATCTTTACCTCCTTCATTATATCCAGCACATATCATTCGCGGAGTTATACCACCAAAAGATTTATACGCATCATTACAAACGTCTTGATTAACAATTGGCACGACCACTCTTCGCAGTACATCTCCAGATTGACTAGAATTTTTGGTTGCACCCCATCCCGAAACTTGACACTGTGTACCAACCTCGATATCTTCATCTTGGTCCGCAATCGTAATCGAACTAGCTTTCTCGTTTAAATCAATATCACTATCCACCTCGAGTAGTGAAAAATCAAAATCTATTGCTTGCATACTAAAATTTTCGTGTTGCACAATAGATTTGATATTATATAGAACACCGCCACGGCCATGATGTGATGAGCCAACTCGGATTTGGAATGATCCTGGATGTCCTCCACTAAAAAGTTTTAGATCAAAAAGTTACCGACATATGAAAAGTTTGATAATACATTATAAATTACTTTGTACAATGGGCGGCCGTTAGCACCCAATTTTTGCTTAGTATCGAACCGCCACAAATATGGGCACCACGTTGGACAGAAACTTGATGAGGTGCATCTTTTATACTAATCTCAACACCACCAACGATGCGGCCATCCAGCATTGGTTTGAACGAATTTTTAATTTGGTACCCGTACACTAGCACTACTAGTACACTAGAAATTAGTAATTTTAATGCCACCATAGTTAGTTGTTACGATTTCAATTTCTCTACTCTATTTGATTAGTTTTGGAATTTTGATGTCTTTTATACATACGACAAATTATTTGTACAAAACCTCTTGAGTAGTCTCAATTCCTTATTGACAATAACGTACTACAATAACAACATCAATATATAGGTAAATAAAGTCGTTTTGTAAGTTATCTTATCACTTAGAAAATTGTAGTACACGAACTGAATTAATTAAACGATTTTGGCGCAGTATTATTGTATGTTAAGTATGTTAAATGCACAGCTTGTTCAATAATGTAGAATTGTGGGTGGCATTTGTGTTAGAATACTAGATTACATAACATTAACGTTTTATAATTACATATGTTAAGTAGAATATACAGGGAGAAGCCAAAAGATCTATTCTTTATTTAGAATTAAGAGCTTACAAATAAATTTCAATCTTGACACAAATTTCAAATTTTTATAATACATAGTTAAAATATTGAAATGTAACTAATTGAAAAATACTATAGCAGAGCGTAGTTTCGATCTACGGACCTCTGGGTTATGGGCCCAGCACGCTTCCACTGCGCCACTCTGCTTATATTTGATGTTTAGTTAAATATAAATAAAAAGCGACACATAGTATGATGTAATATGTATTTTTATTTACTCATATTACAAAAAATATACATATAAAATATAACTTATCTAAAGAGAATCCAACATTATAATCCATATTTAAATGTTAGCAATTTCAAATAAATAAGCTGCTAACATTTTTTTTCCTTCAGTAAAACTGCGTAACGTAATACATTCATTTGCTCGATTCTCATCCATTTCGTTATTTCCCAATGGCAAAAGCATGATATTCTTTTGAATCAACCCTTTGAGAATGTTAACAACTGGTATTTCGGTCGTGTCCCGTATAAAATTCGGTTCTTGTTTGTAAACAGTGCGAATTGCAGCTCGTGCCGCATCATAATGTTTGCATGCCACATTTTCTTCCCAGGGTCTTGACGAACTTGGGTTATAGCACGTAATTTTATTTTTCACCTTTCCATCCTTTCGCACCTCGATCGTTAATTTTAATCCATTTTTGGATACATTTGTTACAACCTCGTTATTACATCCAAATTTTTGGCATATTAAATATTTTATACGATCCCAAATAAATTGCCGACATCTATCTGGTATTAGAGCTGATACTAGCTTTAAGACAAATCGTTGTTTCTTTTGATCTACATTCTTGTCCTCATCAATATTGTTATAGGTAAGACTTGGTTGTCGCCATAATCTCATCAGAATTCTTCTCTTACCCCAATCCTGCATATAATCGGGCAATTTTTGTTTTAACTCGTCAAGATCCAAATAAACCTGGTCCATTGTGTATTCGATTAGAGGATTAACATTCGATACATCATTATTGAGATTGTTGATTAAAATATTTCCGTGATTATCAACCAAATTAGTTGCCAAGAAATTCAAAATATCTTTACCATTTGCTGAACACATTACGTCATAAATGCAAACTCCGACTGTTCCAAAAACAATGCATGGTACTTTTTCTGTCAGCCATTCCGATTCACAAAGTGTTACGTAATCGATATTTCGCAAAAATGTTAAACGCTGGCTGTACAACAATTTTTCCAGTCCTATACTACCCGATTCGAACATACCTTCGATAATAAATTTTAAATTGATCGGTAGATCGATTTTTAGTTTTTCAAATGTTTCGATGCAATGAAACCAACTTAGGAGGGTGCCTTTACCTTTTAATGCGCCTCGACCATATAGACGACGATGTCGACTCTGTAGTTTCCATGGGTCCGAGTTCCAATTTTTATCGGCATCCGCCACATCATAATGACAATATACACACAGAGTTTTCTTTTTTGAATCCTTACCAAAATGGGCTAGAATGACCCAAGGCAGTTCAATTGTTTTTCCGTTTAATTCATAATTTCCTATTGCGTGACACTCGTAGTGTGCTTTAACTCGCTTGAGCCAACCTTCAACCCATCGTATAGTTCTTAATATTTCGTTTACGTACTTTAACGAACCGGATACAGATTTAATTGCAACGGCTTCTTCTAAATCGGCGATTTTTCGATCGCGACAAGTATCCAAAGAATGTAAAATTCTTACTAGATTTTCCTTGACCATCGTGTAGCGGCTTTATTATGGCAGTCGGATATTATTATTGGAATTATGTTACGGTGCGGTGCTAACCAGAATTTCTAAATAATTTTTTCAATTTATTTATTACACGGATTACTAGATTATTAAAAATTTAATTTACAAAAATTTAGCTGTGGTGACTATGTTCAAACTAGACCGATGACCCAATCCCTAATTAAATCAATTTTAGAAAAAATCATAAATCCTTTGCCATCTTCATCACTGCCCTGAGTTAGCAAACCCCATAGTACATAATGACAGACAAGCGGATTTCCTTCTTCAGTTGCAAACTTTTGGTTATCATTGTATTTCGCACAAAATACGTGCCGCGGACTAAAATCGATTATTTGCCCGATAATATAAAGCGGTCGACACTGAGATAACAATCTTACGGAATCAATTATTTGTACATTAGTCCGAATTAGTTCATTGTTTAGTTTCCCATTTGTGTTTAATTTCCATCCGGTTACTGAACAATCGGATCCTCTTAGCAAATCTTTCTGTGGCAAAAGTATTGTATTAATATTTGGTCCATACGCCAATGTTTTTTCAAGCTGTAACGCGGCAAAATTAAACATAATACGTTCGGCCGTATATTTCGGATGACGTTCGACATGCATAATTTTCAGTCGTAAGCCACCCTTTAACGAAAGTGAAGCCAAGTGAATACGCATATTTTTATAGTCATCATTCTCATCCATACATGTTCCGGTTGTTAAAACCCAAATTGTTGTTATCAGAGCACCAGAGCAAACATGATTGTAGATTAATATGGCCTTTCTCATTTGGTGTCGTTGTATTGAAACGTGATATCGCACCTCGGCAAATGGAGGTACGGTTTGAACTGTAATTAATAGAGTACGTTATTTTTTTTACTTACACATAAGTTAACTTTTTGCTTACGGAAACTTGGACCAACTAAACTTAAAACAACCATCACACTAAACACCAAGCTCATCAGCACGGTTGTATTATTTACTGATAAATTCATAACCAATTTAACATGAATCTTGCGTTTGAACAATTAAATAACCGATAACACTGTATATAACCATTAACCAACATGTTATGCTTTGCACAAAATTGATTTTAGAATTTGATACGGTATTAATGGGTGTTAGTGATAAAAAAAATTTGAATGCCAGCTTTCGAACTATGTACAGGCGGACATTGACAATTACGCGCGCGAATTTATGCATTTTTATTTCATAATGAGCTGCTGTTCATGATACAGATTAATGTGCGTATGTTGCGAACTTGTATAGTTATTTGAAAATTGAAACAAAACCCTGCATGGAACAGTTATTTTAAACCTGATAAAAGATAAAAAAACTCAACTTTATTTTAATAGTCATTGTAAATCGTTGTTAATAATTATCCTTTTAGCGACAATACCGCCAAATTCTTAAAATGACCGCCATTTGTACCAAATAACCAAAGTAGCGAACCAAATTAAGTAGGTACATTCCTAATTTGTATAAAAATAATTGAGCAAATATTAAGGCGCACTCCAATTTTATATAGGTTTGAGTCCAGAATTCATTTAAGTAAATTAAATTGAGCTAAATAATTTAAACGAATTAATTAAATTTTTATTACTTACAATGATTATAACATTTATAATTTTATTATATAATTTATAAATTAAATAATTTTTCTTAATTTACACTTATACATACACAATACTACTTATATCTCTATATTATATATTTAACTTAAATGTTTTTTAAACAAAACTTTCATAACGCTTTTTAGTGATCGTTAAATGATTATCATTTGAAATATTTGTCACAGTTATTATATTGTTACTATCAATATGAGTACTACTACTACTATTACTATAATTACTATTAGATGATTTGTATACCATTATGTGGTTATTTTTGTATGTTAAGCTTTCATTTAGTTTTTTATTCAAGAATTGAATATCGCTCGAATACATTTGATTATTATCGCCGCCATTGTAATGATTACCGAATTTTTGTTGTGTCTCAATTTTTTGGAATATAGGCAGAACATCATTTTCTAGTATTTCCGGATTTATGATCGACTCATGAATTAAATGTGATATTATATAAAGGATATTTTTGATGGTTTTCTTCTGCGACACCGATTCGGACGCCGATTGGTATTTTTCGTAGAATTTTGTTTGGAATATTTTTGTTATGAAATTAATAATGATTTTGTTGCTCATGTGGTTATGACATTTTTTATTTGATGCCATGTTCAACAACATTGATGTTATTTGCTCCTGAAAATATTCAAATAAAACTTTTAGGTTGCCTATTCTCGTCAAGTTAAAATCGATTTAATACACTTACAAATAAAAATATTGACGCCCCAGGCCCACGATTATCCACAGCTCTATTTAGTTTGCACACGGTTTCGTGCGACATTAAAGAGTATATGGATGTCGGCTCAACTTTCGAGAAATTATTCAAACATGCCGCGCACAACAGTAGCGTTTGGCAACAATCTGTTGTTGATAATAGATCTGTTATTGCCTCCACAAAACACTCGACACAATCTTTAAGTCCCTTAACTTTATGATCATCGCCATGCCATGGCGCTGTTAGTTGTGTCAAAACTGATACAGTTTCCCTAAGTTCTCGTTCACAACGAATTTGTTTCTGATCTGTCATAATCTCTTTTAATATATCTAGTCCGCCACATTGTTCAAACTGTTTAATAGCCTCTTGAGTAGAACAAACCGTTGCCAACGATCTGAGTGCCAATGCTCGTATCGACGACAGTTTAGAATCGAGTATCTGTATGAGTAGTATTTTTACAGTTTCGTTAGCCAAAAACGCTGAATTTAATGAAGCAAATCCACTATACTCAATATTTGATAACATCGATAGAGTGCTCAAGCTCGATCGTAATATTAATTCGCACTGATTATCTTCAATCGAATTGATTATGATTTTAATTAGTTTTTCAAATATTTGGCGCACCGTAATCAAAACGTATCGTTTCAGCACGATCACATCCTCCCGAATCAAATCAAAATCAAACTCATCAAATTTGACTGCGGCACATCGTAAATCGATCGACATTTCAATAACATTAACGATATTTTCGCTGAATTTTTTTAATTCGTGACTATCTTCACAGTAGACTTGCGATCGTAATTTCTGTTTTTCCATAAATTCGATCAGAGATGACGCTAAAATTTGTAGTACGGTCGAAATTTCAAATATTTCGATATCCGTTTGTAACATTTTTTCTAGCTTCTCGAAATCTTGTTGCAGCGTCATGACCCGAGTTTGAGTATTACGGATTAATTTGGCTGCGATCGATGCCGTTACTTTAAGATTTCGACCAGCCTCGACCGCAATAGATTTGGTTTGTAAGGTGGACAATACTTCATGATGGTATGAATTTCGCAGCTCGGAAAGCCATTTTTGTACGCATTTAGGTATTTCCTCGTGCTCGGTTTCAATATCGTACGGCTTTGGTGTAGAGGTGCGAAATGGTTGATCAGTGTCATCCAACGAGCAAATCGTATGATTACTATCCGCCATATGATTTGTCTTTTTTAATATACTTTTCTTTGGTTGGAACGTATTCTGTTCATTATCATTCTGATCATTATCACTATCGTCACTACTCGCGTCATTTTCTACTGTCTTCTTCCTAATTTCGGGCAAACAGCGATTGGTAAATTTGGATGATGATCGCGAAATTGTACGGCCACGTTTAATCGATCGATCTTTATCACATTTACACAATGTCATATTCGACTGAGATTCGTTTAGTTTATTTTCATTACGAATATTGTTATCATCATGACTAGAAGAATTACACATTTTATTGTCGTTATTATTGTTGCCATCAACTGGCGAGGTTGTACTGTAGTTTAAACTGTCGATCTGTTGGTTAAAATTATTTTCATCGTCGGGCGTTTCGTTGAAGGAAATGCGCCGTGAAACACAATTTTCACGATTTATTATATGGCTATCCGGTCGACGGATCACTGTGGGTGGTGTTACGGGCGTATCACATGCCGTTGATGGAGTTAATCTTTGGCTTTCTTCACTATTTAGTAGAATTTTCTTTGGTGTTAATTTATCCGGCGATTTATTCTCACTGTTCAGCAAATTTATCGACTCGTTTATGGTTTCGATTTTGGATTTAGTGTGATTATTATAATACGAGGGTGGCGATATTTCTGTGTCACTAAATCCAGAATCTTGACTTTTATGACTAGATGGGCTACCTTGTCGCATCCAAGTAAAATTTGTTGTGGTTTTACGCTCCTGCATGGTGTCAAAGTCAGACCACCATACCTTACTTTGGCTACGTTGGAAATTTGATGAATGCATTTGTGTATGGGAATTCTGTGATTTATATGTTACATCCATAATTCGCGTTTTTCTTTATATTTTGTTGCTGGTTGATTTAAATCTGGAATAATAAAAAATAATAATTATTATTACAATGTATTCAATTTGAGTCCAATTTGATTTATATTTATTGCAGATTGTGTATATATATGTATGTACATCTGTACATATGTATAACCTTATAGCATACCTGGTTAATACAACAAAAAAACACTATTGTGGATAATATAATAATATAATATGATGGTGGTGTTTTGGTCGAAATATGTACGTCCATATTGAAAAAAATTGAGATATAGCTGGTGGGGTCTTGACCATCGTGATGTATAGAACAGAATTTAAACACAAAAATAGCGCTGAAAGCTGATTTATTGCGATCGCATTATGATGCTAATCAAAAGTCAGCATTTTGCAGTTCAGTTACACCAAACTATGGCGCATGTTTAAAATTAGATTTAACATAAACAAATATTTTAATATAATAATAACTTCTTGTGTCAAATCTGTGATTTATACATTCCATCAGTAGTAATATATACAAACTATCAAGTTTCAATTGGATTAATGCAGTTTTGTTATTTAAATATACTCATGATTTGGTTAACTAAACATAGCGAAGTTCTACAAGTTTTATCGATTTTCTATGCATTCTACTCAAGGTAGCTATACTTTATTAGATACATTATATCTATATACTAAATTAAGATAAAATATATTAAAAATCGATGAACTAACCCACCAAAAACGTTACGAAATTCCTTTCAACTGAATTGAATTCGCAAAAAAAAAAAAAAACGATAAGCATAGATAGAAGAAAATAAACAATAAACCAATTTAAGAAAATAATAATTAAATTAAAATTTCAATTACTAAAATGATAATCGCCGGTACACACGAACGGTTTTGTGTATCTGTTTGCTATTCTTAGATTCAATTTTTGTGTTGTTCAAAGAAAAAAAATAAACTTTAATATAAGAAACGCAAAAGACATTTTATTAAAAAAAAAAATAAACTGTCTATAATTTTCAAACCAAAATATTATGCCTAATACAGTAACAACACATATTTATGTTTAACATATTTTTAGCTTATACATACATTTATTATAAGTATTTCATTTTGACATGTATTTAAAAGAATTCTTGATACGGATTTTGTAATTAAATTATGAGTTACAGAAATATGGTGGCGCGTGAAACGTGGCTAATTTAAAAATTTGATAAATTTAATATAACATGTGCTCTGCCATATTTGGGGTCGCGCTTGGCCAAAGGATGTTAACCATTTGACAAGGTTGGTACATATAATAAAATATGTAATATAGTTCTTGATTACGTAATGTCAAAATTATCATCTGTATATTATATGTACATAATGTATGTTAGTAAATTGAAAATCAAAAACCAGTCATTCAATTCCGATTACCTATTATATTGTGATGATTTAAATGCAAAAAATATAAAGGTGCGGTCGTTTTATTATTTATTTCTATAATATGTAGTGTACTTATGTACAGTATATATTAGTATATATACATGTATGTACACGAAAATTTATTTTTATAGCTAGTTGTGAAGATAGTTTACTTTCATTACAAAATACTGTATGTACTAACCATGTATAGAGATTTTTTTTTTAAATTTTACACAACGCAGGTCATCCCTGTTGAAGAAACAATATAAATAAATCGTATTTTCTCAACACACGCTTACCACAAAACAAAACTTGTTAGCAACAATACAGTTTTATAAATAATTAAACAGCTTGTTACGAGTTATGTAAGTTGTATATATATGTTTTGATTTAAATTTTAAATTCAATAAACATTTACACGCTGTTAGAATGTTACACATTAGATTCCAATATTCACATTATAATAGCGAAACTAACTCATACATATAGCGTTTATTATATTTGCAATACTGATTGGGCAAAATGTTTTTTTAAATAAATGTTTTTTGCTTCATTCGCAACAATCAGCATGTTTTTAGCTTTCTAAAATTTTTTAGGGCAATATTACTTAGGTTAACACAAAAAATAATCCTGTTTCCGAAAAGCTATATGCATTTATATTTCTTTCGAGCAGTATAGACTTAGATATTTTGACGAATTTTAGGTAGGTTTTACCGCTAAAACGATTTTACGCCTAAATATTATCTATATAATTGATTAGGAATATGTGCGTTTTTTGCCTAAATTTATATGTTATAAATTGTACTAGTCGAAGAAAATTGTCTACTGAATATCCCTCTTATCACACCAGCAGATATTGATGCGGCGGCAGAAAATCTAAAAGATGTCCTGGCATTATCAGTTGAAAAGGCTACAGCTGTCTTAAATAGTACTGAAAAAGTTAATAAACTGTCACATAATATACTGGAACTAATCCAGAAAAAGCAAAAAATTCGCCGCCGATGGCAAGAAACAAAATCACCGTTGTTGAAATGGAAATTAAATCGAGCTATTAAGACTCTAAGATTTGCATTGAGGGAAGAAGAAAACCAGAGCGTCCAGAATTATTTAAATTAACTCTTGGCAACCGAGAGGACAGATTATTCTTTGCGGTAGGCAACAAAAAAGTTAAAAATGCCAACGAACTCGAATCACCCGTATAGACTACCAACTGGAAATTGGGCGAGAAGCGATGAAGAAAACCCAATGCTTTTGCATTGGCCGACCAAATGGATGATGGTTTGTCCTTCAGGCCCATAAAATATAATTGGAACAAAGTTGTATAAGTCCAAAACAGGCACCAGGACATGATCTTATTACCGGAAAAATTATAATGGGATTGCCAGACAAATGCATAAAACTAATACCATCCATATTCAACGCAATCACGCGGACTGGTTATATTTTTCAAAAATGGAAGATATCATTCATCACAATGATACATAAAGCTGGGAAAAATGAAACACAGATTTCATCATATCGTCCAATAAGCAAGCTGCCTACATTATCAAAGTTATTTGAAAAAATGCAACAATGAAATTGAAACCAGTATTAGAATTACGGCACATTATTCCAGACCAGTAATTTGGGTTCCGAAACCAACATGGTACCACAGAACTAGTACACAGAATTGTAAATGCAATCAAAAACATCTTCGAGGAAAAGAAATATTGTTCTGCTGCCTTGTCGGACATTGCACAAGCTTTTGATAAGCTTTTGACAAGCGTTTGGCATGATGGGCTAATATACAAAGTTAAAGGACTTCTGCCGAAGAAATTTCACTCAGTTCTGGAAAACCATCTTCTTCAAAGGCAGTACATGGTTAAACAAAATAATGCAAATAGAATTGTTGTTTAAATGATATTAACGCAGGTGTTCTACAAGGCAGCGTTCTAGGATCAATATTACACCTGCTGAACACAGCTGACTTACCTGTAATCAACAAGGTAGTCATATCAATCTTTCCCGATTATACGGCTGTCCTGGTGTCACACAATAATATCGAAACTGCCTCAAAGGAATTACAGAATCATTTAAACAAAATCGAGAACTGGCGCATAAAAGTGACCGAAAACAAATCAACTCACGTCACATCCACCCTAAACAAACGGACTTAAACGATATATATATATATATATATATATATATATATATATATATTCCTCTACAAACCAAAGTCAAATACTTAGGCATGCACCTGGATAGACGGCTAACGTGGAAGAATCATATTGAAGCAAAGCGCAAATAAATAAAAATAGAATTTTACAAAATGTATTGGTTGATGGGAAGAAAATCTCAGCTGTCATTAGCCAATAAAGTTTTATTGTACAAAGTGATAATCAAACCCATATGGTCATATGGTATTCAGTTATGTGGATTCATTTTGACGAGCGCGTCAGACAAAGAACTCCTGCAACGAACCCAAGCGAAAATACTTCTTAGTATTACCAATGGTACATTCGAAATAGTAATATACATGATGATCTTGGAATTAAAATTATTAAAGAAACCATGAGAGAATTCAGTTCGAAATATTACTTAAAACTAGAGACACATCCCAATGAATAGGCCAGGAATATATTAAAACAGCCGCGCTATAGGCGACTGAGAAGAGCAGATCCACTTGGATTGATGAACCTGTAAATATATTAAATGTTTAGATTTTACATATAAATGTAATCTAAATTAATTAAATAGTGAACACTAATAACAAGTATTAACATTGGTTAAGACTTAAAATGTGTAATAATTTTAGCTTAAGATTTGAATACTTTTTGTTAGTTTCTTTTGTAGAAAGATTCAAGAATAAAGCCATGGGCAGCATTTAAAAAATAAAAAATAAATGTTTACCAAATTTGTATATCTACATATGTATATGCATTGATGCACAGATAAGACTTAACAAATCAAAAGATAATTTACACAAATTTAATGGTTAGTATTGTATTACTGTTTTTAATTTAATATTCTCAATTATGGTAATTATGCGACTGCTTTTGGTCAAATAGCCAGGGCTTGTTCATAATCAATTACTAACAACATATTTGAATGTACTTTGGAAATGGCATAGATATTTTAATTTGTATCCCCAATCGCAAATTTATAGAATGACGCTAGAAAACAGAATAATCAAATATTCTCATAATTTAGAAGTAATGTACTTCAAATTGAGTTTATAATGATTCCAGTTGGCGTTTAGTCCAGTGAATTCGTTTACGATTTTCGCCTAAAACCCGTTTTGGTAATAAACGAATTCATTTATCTACAATAAAATAAAAATAACACGAACGAATTTTTCGATTACTTTTTGTACAGCAATTTCTTGGACAACGCTCGCTTATGTAACGGCGATTCGTTATAACGCTTTTTTGATAATTTAAAACTATATGTGTGAAATAATAATATATAAAAATTAACGTTTACCATAACGCTTATTGTTTTTTTTTGACACCAACTGAGCTTTGTATGAAATATTATTTTTAATTAAATTATAATCTTAAGGTCGCGTCCGATATCTGTAATATATATTTTTACTATAATAATTATGACAGCATTTTGTATGCAACCAAATAATTACAGCAGCTATATGTGTAGTAATTACGACATTTTCGATACAAGTTGCATTAAACGAAACGCACAAGTATACATTGTTTGTTGCTAACCAGACAATAAAATGTTAGCTTGAGTAGGTCATGTCTGATTCCAAATTCTTTGCGATATACATCGGTATACTTTGAAAAATTGTTCACCAGCACTCACGGGATAGCTAAAATGGTCCAGCCGCTAACAGAAATTTATAATAATAATAATTTGCCTTTAAACAACAGTACTACTCACCAACACATTCGAGCCAAGTTTTACTTCCATTGTTGATTTCTTATGCTGTTCACGTTACATTTCATGTAAACAATATCAATATTATTACAGAATTCGGAGAGCAATGAACTTATCGTAGAAAATAGAAGTGCAAATTATTTCACTTACTTTTGTCAAACTTATTACTACGGCCTAAATGTAGACAGATTTATTTAGGTTTGTACAACAAAAGTATACCAAAAAAATGTCTGTATTTTAGTAAGTTTTTTGGTCAGAATCCCTATACTGATCATTTTATAATTTTTTGCTGTAATGCTGTTCGGATTTAGTGACTAGCGTTGGATATGATGTTAATAATATTATTTCTGCTGAGATTTTCCATCAGAATAAAAATTTTGGCAGAGGTTATGCGTTTATATGTTTTATTTTTATAACTTTCCCAGCATCATTATACCTTAGGGCGAAGAGAGCTTTTGTAGTTGAAAATGATGGTTTATTTGGGATGCCTCGAACTCGATAGCCTGTGCTTAACGATAATTAGAAATGCGTTATTGGTGCATTTCAATATTGTTCGCTGCATTTTTAAATTTATTAAATCAGTTGATTCACTGCAACGGCATTGTCTGTTTCACAGGCAGCACAAATTGAAAATCAATCAACCAACCGACCATTTAGAGTAAAAACAATATGAAAATGAAAATGACAATTATGTCATATAACAATATATAAAGAAATATTTAATTAAAAATGGATAAAGAAAAATAATTAGGACGTTATTGTTATTTCATAATAGCTATACTGACGTATAAAAACAACATAAATTATAGCAACTTAAATTTGGATTTAAAAATTCTTATGTGTGCATCACATGACTTGACTACATAAACGTATGTGTGCGACTATAAGTAGGTTAAATTTTCGTTGCTCAGCAAATATTTCAGAATTTTCAAGAGACAATTACTCTATATAAAATGCGAATTTATTAGAGCTGTTAAAACTATCAATTGAGAATAATTTAAATTTTTAAAAAACCATTTGGATAAAATTTAGAAAAAGTCCTTTTATGTTATCTCGTGAAAATTAATATAAATTAATTACGAGTAGTTTAATTTTTAAATATAAATCACATGAGATAATCCAAATTAAAAATGATGACTGGGTCTGTGGTCGAGACAGACAAACATACTGACATTTTTCAAAAATGGTCAATTCGGATTCAGGGAACATGTGTAAAAAACAAAATATGAGAAACAACTTTTTTTCGATTACAATAATTTATTCTTACTACTTATGTGGCGTACGTAAGTGTGATTAAGTAAAACTTAAAAACACGATACTTTTTAACCTTTATCAATTTTATTAACAACTATTATTAAATTATAATAATTTTATTTGGTATACCTATTTTACCAAAAACAGAAACAATAGGGAACTATATACATAGTTACTTCAGAATTCTATACCTATCGTCTTATAGAATATAAAATATATTGTAAACATATTTCATTTTCTTGATGAATATCATCCATTTGTATCGAATTACTTAATATTTATGGAGCCATTATAATTTAGTGAAATTTATAATCCAATTAAATTGTATGAATATATGTATACACCTATGTATATACGGTTCGGGTCCTATCCTTGAAGTATTAACAATATTTTTAATACGACCCTAATCATAAAAACCTATAGTAACAATAATATTTTTAGTTGAAAATAATTTTACACAAAATAAAAATATTCCTATAGATTTAACTTTAAATTACATTATTTTAGCAACATTTTTTATATCCCCAGGATTATTAAGTTCGTATAAAATTCTACGAAATTATTTGTGCATAGATTCCATCGAATTTCTAAATCTCTATGGAAATGTGAACATAAATAGCCCAACAACATGTTTTCAAAATTTATGTAATAATATCTAACAACATCATAATAATATTCTATATATTAAGTATTATGTTTATTGATCTATATATTTATTTTACTTTTATATATGTATATATATATATATATATATATATATATATATATATATATATATATATATATATATATATATATATATATATATATATATATATATATATATATATATATATATATATATATATATATATATAATACATAATATTATTATATTAATCGAAATTCCAAACACAGAGACACACACACAAACACACACGCCTATTGATATAACAAAATCATCTTTAATTGCCAATAACGATAATAAATAAAAAAATATAAATAAAACTTTCACAACATATTAAGATATTGTAATTGAGATGACTTTTATGTTTTTCTTTAATTTCGCGCGAAGACAACAACAAGATACGAAAAATCAAAGTGTTTCAAATGTCGCTTTATTTATATGCATACGTTTAGCTGATGTATAAACGGAATTTAGTAACGGTGGGAAATTTAATTTAATTTTTTTTATTGCAAGTACGTATATATGCAATAATAATTTATGCATATAGTATCCATATGAAAAAGCACTGGCAGCAACAAAACACTTTATATTGTATTTAAAAAATTTGATGAATAATTGAAAATATAATATAATGGTTTTTATTAAAATTTATATTTCATTCTTTTTAATGTTTATAATATATACACACATGTATAATGTATGTATGTATGTATGTATATCGTATTTTGATAAGCTGCTGTGTAATATATATTTTTCTGCTTGTATGACAGTTTTTTTTCTCTAATCCATGTACTCGAATCATAATAATATGTTATTACAGTTGTGTGAAAATAAAAATGAAAGTTGAACTTTTCGGGGAAACATTTAAAAGTGACTGTTGTTTTGATCTTGATTTGACCAGCGTACGGACATCTTTTCAAGTTTTCTGCCAAAAAAATAAATTTAGTTTCGCTTGAATACATAATTTAAATATATATATTAGAATGTACGAGTACATAAAATCAAATTAAAATTCAACAGCCATCATCAAAATAAGCTATCGCATTTCTAATTCCAATTCCAATTAATTCTATATACATATACTCGTATGTACATACATTTATAATGTTTAGCACATTTTTGTGAAATTTCGACCATAAAATTTAATTTTAGCGCCATTTGAGCAAACACCACATCAATCTAACTTTAATTTTGTTCAAATCTATTGAACTATTCAATTCCCAAAACAACAGCTTAAAATAAAAATATATCGATAGCAATTATATAAAGTTGTTAACATATCACGCATGTCCAGTAAGGTTTAAATTGTAAGAAAAATTAACAAAAACGCGCTTTGAATTCCAATATATTTGTTTATTTGTATTTTAAATTCAATGGTTGATCACAGCATATATAGTGTTTTGTGTATACAACACAGGTATCGATCCTCTGCGAAATAGATTAATCAAAAAATTGTGTAAGCAATTGAATTTATAAACCAAACTATTTTCCAAGACGTCTGTCTTCAATAAACTTATTTCTTTCAACTTTTTATAAATAAATACATTTAAATTCGTCATCATAATTTTTATTTTATTATTACTCTATGTGAATATTAAATTACTGATGTCTGTCAATAATTTTTTTGTGTTTCAATTAAGTATACATATGTGTAAATTGATTGGGGATCATGGTGAGAACAAATAATTTGATGCATGCATTCAAATTCATAAAACATTTATTTAAATGGTTGAATCAAATTATTTCCTCATCAATGTTGTAGATTAGAAATTTTGAAAGTTATATCAGTTCCATCAAATAAATTTTCCATAAATGTAATCTCAATAAAATATTAAAAATAGATTCAAAAAAACTAATAAATTTCGTAAAACAATAGACCACAAAATTTTTTACAAACAAATCAGGTTAAATGGTCGTTTCGTTGTTATTACATTTTATGATTACTAAATTATTTCTCCACTGTATATACACACAGTATACAGAACATGCATTGATCGTCTTTAGCGTATACAAATAACAAAACAATAACAATTTGATTTAGATTAGGAAATCTTACAACTTTCAAATGAATGTATACAACCACAAACGATAAAAAAAAAACTTTGTTGTTTCGATGGCGTTCCATCCAAGTGGCGGCAAATAAAATATGATGTAAAATTTATTGCCGATACACAACAGTTATATTAGGAATTTAGAACCAAAGTTATATTTGTTCTATCGCATCGCGATATTATTTAATTTATTCAAGTTTCGAGTTTCTTAAAATGCGCTATTAATAATCTAATGCTTTTATAATAATACATATAATCATCAGTATAATTTATTTAAAAATATTACTCAAATAGTTTAAAAGTTTAATCAACTTGTCGAGGTATAGAGTCACAGCTAAAAACTTAATTGTGAAGGACATGGTTCTATAAAAGTTTTAATCGCGTGTGTCATTATACATAGATAAGATGAATACCTTACAAAAGTGTCAAGTAAAAATATAATTATATTTAGCCATGAAATTCATGGGAACCTAACGATGACTAATTCACCTTATTCTTATCATATAGACACTGTGTATAGTATGTATATATACATGATAAGACACTGGCATATCTCATACCTTTTTTTTATCAGGTATATAAACACGTTAAAAAAACTCTGTAACACAACATAACCACTTGAGTTATGATAATTCAACATTCCATTACTTTATTTTTTTTTTGTATGTACATACATATATTATGATCTAATCTTTTAAAACCAACCCTTTTTCGAAAAACATATATAACCTTCGACATTTTCAATTTTTCGCGCCGCACATGGAAATATTTCACTGTTGTGCACGAGGATGGTGGAGATGATGGTGATGACAACCTAACAACGAACACCATCCAATTATTTATATTTCTTGTAAATATAAAATATAAAATAAAAAACCTTGTGTTTTATCTTTTTAAACGATCTTAGAATTTTCTTAAAACACATAAAATTAATGAGAAAACCTAAGAGCTTATCAGCGTAAACAGCCGACCATATATAGGTACATATATATTTTTTAAATTTTCTTGCTCAGAAGATATTAGATTTTTAATTTTATAAATTTATTGTTGAATACAATTTCGCGCACAGGTACATACTTATATACTTATACAAAAATAATTAGATTAAATTTTGTAATGGAGCATTTTGTAACTGCGTGTGCTTATAACCGGAAGTTGACTAAGATTTTAGCTGAATCATAATAAATTATGAACTTTGAAACCGCCATGTGAGTGTTGCGCATATATATATATATATATATATATATTTATACGTTAAAAACACAATCCATAAATGGATCAATTAAATTTCCTTACACGTGCAAGATATTACATGCATAACACATTGTGCATGTAATATACTATATAATCGATGCATTTTTATAAAATTTATTTTGTACTAAATAAAATGGAAAATTTCACAATTTCCCTTTACATACATATAACATATGTATATACATACATCCATACATATAAAATACAACAAAACCCATTTTCTTTTAATTTTAAATAAAATAACAAACAATGAAAATTTATGCTTAAAATGGAATTAAAATTTTATTTAATTAGTTTTTGTTGTTGTTGTCGCCGACGTCGTTGTTGTTCTTATGTATTTCTACATTTTTAATCGACAATAGAAATTTCATTAATGTTTTTGTTGTTTATGTTTCTCGGTCGTATCGAAATCGAAAAGACAAAATTAATGCGGTGTTCTGTGTTCCGGAATATATAAAATGCGCATTAAGAATATTACTTCATTTGAAAGATATGTACATAAGTATATATACTTATATGTATATAATGTGCAATATGCAGCATGTGACCTCATTTGAACCATTTACACAACATATAATTAAACATACTCGTATCACACTAGTTACTTATATACACTTTTTTAATTTTTTCGTGAAGTGTAGACCAAACAAGTGTTTCTGGTAATAATAATATAAAAGAAAAATGTCTCAGTGTAAATAAAACAGAGACGTAAACATATTTAATACGAGCACTTATACCATTGTATATCTGTAAACACATAATACATACTCGTATCACTAAAAGCGAAAGCAAAAAATAAACAATTTTTACTGACTATGTATATATACGTATATGATTCAGAAGTAACGAACAATAATAAATAAATACTTAACAATTTGTATTTGTAATTAAATTGGAATTTAATTAAAATTTAATTAGTTTTGATTTTAACTGATTGTTATACTGTATATACATAATTTACATAAAATGCTTGTTTTGAATCACATTTTTATTTAGCATAAATTACAAAAGGAATATAAATTTACAGCCATATGTGACATTTCAAATGTTATTATACTTTATTATAGGCCTTTGTACGTATATTACAATAGGGACGTATGAGTTTATAGAATGGAATGTGTTGTAGCCAAATAGTTTAAGATTGACTGTAGATCAACAACTATTTAATATTGCGAACGCATTTTTTAAAGAATATATATATTTCGACCCATGTTTAGTTGAATCAATGCTAGATTTAGAACTTAACCTAGTTTAAATTCAAATATTCATCATAAATCTATAGAAGAAACATTTATAATGATAAATTTTTGTTTGTTGTAACAACAATATTTGACCGTTTTTACCAATCATCGCAACAATCATCATATGCAACAATCAACTCAACGGCTCATATTGTATTATGGAAATATTATTTTTGGTTTTAGTTACTCTTTTGTCCTTACATTTTAAAATATGAAATG
The DNA here is from genome assembly GCA_951394425.1 of Tipula unca. Classification (NCBI taxonomy): domain Eukaryota; kingdom Metazoa; phylum Arthropoda; class Insecta; order Diptera; family Tipulidae; genus Tipula; species Tipula unca. The sequence continues at coordinate 185,492,168 of OX596381.1, read as the reverse complement.
AACGATTGGAAGTTCAAGCGTTTACAATTTGATAAAGTCATAGGCGCTGACCATAAACGACGTCCGAATTTCCATCTGGAATACGTCTAGTAATGTTGCTAATCCATTCGACATCAAAAACATTTTCTTGATTTGTAATTATTGCCATTAACTAATTTTAATAAAAAAATCTTCGAACCGTTAACAAATATGTAATTGACAGTAGTAATAAAACATGCTGATTCACAATTCAGCAAAAACGGATTACAATTCACAATGAAATTTTTAAAGGTAAAATGTTGTTCGCAAATCGCAATATAGGAATTTATATAATTTGGAGAAGAATTCTAATATTTAAAAATATAAATTCTATAAACTTCTGAAGTAACGGGTGGGGCATTTAAAAGTTTAAATTTAAAAATGCAATAGAACAAAAACGGTTTGAAATTTTGCCAAATTAATTTTTTTGTTGTGAAGTACAATTGTTCCGATTAGAGATGGAATATTATTTTATTCATATGCCTGCCGCGGCTGGTCTCACCGTACCCCATTCGATCGGACCAGTTTTCGAGCACTTTTTCGAGTGTAAAATAAAAAAATGTAAATGTGTAAAATTGCCGTATTTGGGGTTCAGAAAACTCACACGTGGTCTTACAGAAGCCAATGCACCCATTACGAGTGACTGTCAAATGTTTAATGGCCGTTTAATTAGCCGAAATGGTGATGTTAATTGGCCGGCAAGCATAGCTGCGATTTAACACCATTGGACTATTTTCTGTGGGGCGCCGTTAAAGGCAAATGTTATGCCGACAAACCAGAGACAATTGAGTATTTGAAATTCAAAATGCATACAAGATTCTATTAATTCTTACATAAATGTCTAAATACTAAATTAATAAATACATAGTTAGTTTTTTAATATTAACTGAGTTAAAAATTAATAAATTTACATACATGATACAGATGTCAACAATTATCCAATGTACATGAACTAAACAAACGAAATATGGTTTAAATTAAAAATGAGGCCAGTTTTACAACATGCTGAAGCTACATTAAACTTTTGTAGACGGCGATTCATACTTTTAAGCGAATTGTATTTTGTGCGGTATAAACGTTATTTGTGTGTATGTGACATTTTGTTCTAATATAATCTGTTTTATACATTTTATTATTTATTAAGTATATGTATAAACCCTATAACCAGTGAATCACTAACAACTTAACGTAATACTGCTTAATATGGAAAATCTTATACTGACCTACCTTTAAAGAGTTTTCTTTTTTTTTTGTTTACTTCATCGAAATGATCGGACAAACAGAAGCAAATATTACTAAGGCTCTGTGTGAAACGATTAAAAGTTGTTAAAAAGTGATAACAATTAAAATTTTGACAGCAAAATTAAATTTATTCACGGTCAGAACCGTATACAAATTTTGACAAATGTGTTAAAAAAACATAACCCTAATATTTTTATTGGATAAATAATTTAGATACGCACGTGTTTAAATGAGCAGGCGATAAATTAAACGTTATTTGACGAAAAAAATGGAATCTGTGAAATCAAAAAGCACAAAAAGAATTATAGATAAACCATATGATATATGCATAAATATTTATTACGATATTAAATATTTTAATTTTAGTATTAAATAAATTTCATTTATAAATTGCATACTTCCCAAGGTTTCCTGCGGTATTTCCGTTATTAAAATTATAAATAAGATGAAAATATTTTTTCACGACGCGATTCATTTTAATTTTTGACTGTCTAAATTTTAACAGATTCACACAGCAAACATAATCACCACGTTAAAAATATTTCACCATAAAAAAATTCTATTTCACCAAAGTTATAACTATTTTTTTTAACAACTTTTAATCGTTTCACACAGAGCCTAAATACACAATTCATTTTGCAAAGCACACTTTATTAAAAATTATTAAATTTAGTGTTCCCATTACCGTAACATTTAGCAAGTTGTGTTACTGATTCAAATAAATATGACAGCCCGAATAACAAAATTCAATTTAAAAAATGCATTATGTATGTGCAGGATTTTATCGCAGGAAATGAAAATTTTGAATCATTATAAAATAAAATTTAATGTAAAAGATTTTCTTTTACACGTTCATTTACGAGATGATAAATCAATGATAAATATTTTAAAAAATTATGTACTTTTATTATGTATTGTTTTTTAAATCGTACCTTGACAAACGTAATGTGGCTAAATAATGCCCGGAGTTGAAAATAGTTTAACACAGGTTTTGTATTTTATTTTAACTTTTCGTTTGGTATGTCGAAATCAAAATTTTTGTCGTATTAAAGCTATGGAAATCTATACGTGGCAATGTGACTTAAATATCCAGCTTTCTTTGAAAAACTTGTTTTTAAACCGTTTACCTTTACAATGTATCTTATTTATGTCCTGGCCTGATACTCTGATGTTCTCTGATTTTTGTACGTACCTAATAATTATCCATATCTTTCTTATTGCAGAATTTAAAGTAGTTCGTTCTTTAACAACTTATTCAATCCAACTTTCATACATTTTTGAAATAAAGTTGAATTTATTATCTGGTTTATTGATTCTAAATAATTTTGAGTTTAATAGTTTAAGTATCTTAAAATAAAATACAAAATTTATGTTAATATAAAATTGTTGGAGTAGCCTGATTCAAAATTTTCATTTCCTGGAATAAAATCCGGGAATAACTTCACATAATACATTTATCAAATTCTGTTAGATTTTTTACTGATTCGCTATGAAAAAATTTTGCATCCCCTTTTTCCTATATTTTCCGCTTTATCAGTGTTGCTTATATTCACGCTTAAGTCATAATAAAATTTAAGTGAGCTATGAGTGATAGCTATTCTCGAGAATACTCTCAGGGCTCTTGTCCATCTGAGAATATTTTTTTATTATTAACGTTGAAATAATTTTAATAAAATATTAAATTAGATTAATGTTTTTTAATTAATTGAGATTGCTCGAATCCGATATTTTCCCCAATTGTAGTACAAGAATTTTTTTTCATTCATATGATCAATTTTAAAATTCGGAAAGCTCATCAAAATACCAATGTTGCAAAGTTTGTTGGTACATTTTGTAAAATGAAATAGTTCACCAAATAATCGTAAAATTTGGCAATATTCTTAATGTCTAAATTCGTAAATTTCCTAATAGCAGAATTTAATAATTTGTAAAGGAGAATTGAAATTCGTCTGGTGAGCGATTAACTTTTCGAATTACTTAATTTTGGCAACGCAATCTGATCCTAGAATTTACAAATGTCATATATGCCAAGATATGAAAAATTCAAAATATTGTCAGTACATCAAATGTAAATTTAATTAATGATTAATCAGGAAGTGTTTTTGGCTCCAACATTCATTTAAAATGTATGTAATATTTACTGTATGGTCCACTCGCCACCGTCAGAAATGTATATTCCGATAATTTTGCGAAGAAATTCATACATATAAGAGCAATTTATACATATATAAGTAATACAATTAGACAAAATTTAAATATATATTTGCAATAACTTTTCGTTTTATTAATAATATTCCTTGTATGACATAAAATAATTAATTAATAAAACGTTCAGCGGATTTAATACAAAAATAATATTATGAATATTATACGTAGTAGGTTATAAATGTTAAACAATACAAGGGGTGGGCCACAAGCAAAAAATAGGTACGAGAAGATCAATCAAAAACATTTCAAGTCAAAAAACGAAAGTCATAGAATCATACAAATTTTATGACTAAAATTCATTTTAAAAAAGAACTTCAGTTTGAAAAATAACGTTTTTCGGTTACAAAACAGTTTGGCTGAAATGCTTTTTATGTATTTGGACAAAACAAGGTTTTGTTGGATTGGTTTCTTGATTTTTTTTTATTGACTGAAATGTGTATGTATGAACTTTTAGAATAGAAAATTTGATTTATTTTCATAAAAGTTTGAACTTGAAATAATACCTATACTCCCCAAAAAATCACTGATCTATATAACAAAATAACCTTACATCGTTTAACTTCTAAATCAATTTGAGACATAAAATTTTGCTCATTGAATAAGTAAAATGGTAATTGTATGAAGTGTTAGACATCTTTTGTATGACAATTTTTAAATTCAATCTAATTTTGCCATGGAAATTATGTTTAGAAGCCAGTTCGATGTTTTCTGAGTATACAAACTGATGTATAATAATATAATTTTAATTGGTTTTTATAACAATTGTTATAGAAGCATAATATGAACAATTTAATTGTTTTTATTTATCCTAAATTTAATTATTTATTCGTATTGCGTTAATATAAAATTTTGTAAACGCCTGGTTACAATTTAAACTCAGTTTTATATATATGGTTGATTAACAGTTTGGGCATGCGCCAAATTTACGCAGAATTTTTTTGAAAAAAAAATCTAGGATTGATTTATCATAAAAGCTTTAATCCCTCGTTCTATATATACCTTTATTGAATGTGGTGTGTATTGGGATTATCAAATCTTTATTATTTATGGTACAGAAATTGAAAGTAACTTGCTTGTTGAAACGTTCAAAGAGAAAATTCGTCAATGGAAAAGTATTTTATAACAAACCACAACTTATTACAAACCACAAATAATTTGTATTATATTTTGAACACAAATCGTAATCGCACAACTTATAAACAATAAAGCGTTTTTTTAAACTTTTATATTAAGTCGTCTGCTAAATAGTTCATTAAATTAAAAGAAAATATTTTTAATCTTATTTACGCGAGATTTATGCAAATAATCTGTTAAGTTTAAAAAAACAAAATAAAACTGAAAAATTAACAAATAAAAAAAAAAAAAATTCATTCATACGAAAACACGTTAAAACTGATACAGAAACTTCATAATATGAATGAATTCGCGGTTGCATATTATGATTAATCATAAACACAAAGAATTTTATTTTGTAGTAGTTTTGTGTGTTTTCATATATTCGCAGAATTCAAAGGTAGTTGAAGGTGAATCAAAATAAAATTATTTTTATTAGCGGAAATAATCTTTGTTGTTAATCATTAATTTTATGTTGAATTCAAACCTATTTACACATTCGTTTCATTATCAATTAGCATTTGTATATAACTAAATTTTATTTGAAGAAGAATGAAAATAGTAGAATATTATAAACTGGGAAGTTAGTTCAGTAGTGTATGTATATATATACTCGTAGACTTAGAAAACAATGCGGTATAATAATTTACAATATTTAAAGGTCATACCCATTTTTTGTTGTTTTTGTTGATGAACCTTAGCAATACGGGTGTAGTCAGAACACATTTGTATAATTGTTTATTTCCTTAAAGTACTTTGATCATACCTTTGTATATATGAGTAATACAAATTCGTTGAAATAACGGATGTAACAATTATTCGCGATGCTGTAAATCTTACGAAGAAATGAAAGTACTCTTTCTTTAAATCACACTTAAGTGATGATCAATAGAGACTACATTGTTAAAAATTATATTGATTGAGTTGAGTTATGTAAGCTTTGCAAAATGGATAGTTCGATATATCTAAGCAAATAAATCTAGATTTGTGAAAAATCAGTAAAATTTACCTCGAGCTTCCGATTTCATTATAGATACAATGATGGCTTAAAGGTTATCTTATATAAAATTATACGTCTATGTAAATTTATAAAGAAAAAAAAACTGGTCACGTTACACATTATATGACAAAACAATGGTCAATTACTTGAGATTCATGAAGCTATATAGTTAGTATATTATTCATAAATAACTGTGATTAGTTATTTTTGCGAACACGTGATTTTTATTCAGTATTAGAGCGGGGTTAAAATAACATAAAATGTACGGTTTGCGCACAATTGGAAAAAATGTTTTCCATGATTTTAAGTAGCTTATGTAAAAAATTTAAAAACATTTTTTTAATCCTTTCCCAGTACAACTTACAAGATCGATTAAGATCGTTAGGTTATCAGTTAATCACAACCGACTACAAAATGTCACGTCATAAAACATTAACATTATCAAATTAAAACCAAAAATGGGGAAGGAAGAAATTAAGTTCATTATTTTTAAATTATCACAAAGTACATATTTTACGATCATAATGACTGATTTATAGATATGATTATTAATTAGTATAAATATGGTCACATCGGTCTATAAAAATAAATTTAATACACTGTATAGACAAGACGACATTCCTTAAAAATAAAATAACAATCAAGACGCGATCATCTTAGGGTACACTATACAATTTATATACACACAATTAATAAAAAATCACAATTCCAATATACTACGTGATTCTATGTGGAAACTTGTTATCGGATGATGTCAGTTAGTTAGTTAGTTATGTATAAGCAAAGAAAAAAAATAAAAAATTCTTATAAAATTTCAAGAAATTTATTGATATTCCGAATAGGATTTACCAAGCGAAATTGATCGTATGAAGAATACAATAATTTTTTCTTTCATATGTATAATGTCTCGTATCCATCAATATTGCGATCGCGAACCTAAAAATGACGGTTGAACACATTTTTATTCATAATTTCCCCCAGTAGCACGAGTACGTACTCATCACTATATGGTTAATGGAATTTTATGCTTTAATAATTTCTAATTTTTTAAAAATAATTTAACCAACCCTTAAGGACAAACAAATGGTTATAACACATATATTGGATGCTTTCCGCCATCCACCACTTCACAGTTGAAAGAATTTCACATTTTATCATAATGTACATTAGGTACAACAATAAAAACAATAGGTCACGTGCCACTCATTTTAAATTAAAATTTAATTGTAATAAACATTAAGAGAAAATAAATTTAATAAAAAAAAACTAATTTCTACCTTTGGGCTAAATATTATTGTGGTGTTGGTCGATCACTCTCACTGCACTTAAGCTAATTAATAAATTCACGATTTTTTTTTCTTATGTTCATAATTTTACGAATTCACTATATTGATTTTTATACTAATCACACGTAATACATATATTCAAATCACTATAATACAGTTCATAATTTTAATTTTTTTAAGAAGTTCATTTGAACCGGCAAAATGTTTCAAAACAAAAACAAACCGAGATCCATGCGATACAAACGATAAACGTGATATGAAATATACAGAAAATAAATTCAGCTGCTTATGCGATGATACTTAAATGCTTACTGATACTGTTTGTGTTTTATTTTTTTTTACTTCTTGAAAATTTGTTTTGAAAGTGAAATATGAGTGAAAGAGACAAATATATATGCGATGGTTAACATGTTGGTTACCAGTGTTATGATGATATTTGTTAAATATTTCTGGAATTAGTTTCTGTCCCAAATCTCTTGAAATATCAGATAATCTTCAATTTTAGTTTAAGGCTGAAATCATAAAAGTACCCAGGCAGCCAGCTTGGTAAAAAGTAATGTTTATTTTTTTATTACGTATGCGTAGTATTACGGGTAGATCAACATTTTCAATAAAACCAAATCATATGAAGTAAAAATTTATAATGTTTGTATGTAGTTGGAATAATTGGTGAGTCACACTTTGATTCATTTCGTATTCCAACTTTTGCAAATGTCTCAGGTGAAAATGGTGCATGACTCACATTTGGATCGGAGATGGACTAGAGCTTACAAAAGATAAACGTGAGAATTAAATTTCATGCTAATGATGCTTCAAAACTTTTGTCATTGAACTGAAGTGATTCAACATTATTATATTTCGTCGCATGTTAGTTTTAAAGTTATAAATCGTTTAAGTGGCAATGTGTTTGAAATTATTTTGACAAGGACGGTGAAAGATTATTATAACATGATTAACTTTGAAAAATTGTGTTCTAAGAATCAATAGAAAATTATGTATGTACGTGCTTAATCTCGGTGCTCTGCAACTTTATGGTTCCCAAAAACGTGTGAAAGATCCTTTTTAGCGGTAATATTTATTCAACATTCCCACGGATAACAAAAAATTTGCATTTCATGTAACTATAGAATTGGCAAAACAACATTTGTCTAATTCAAATAAATAGATTTTGTTTACGTAATTATTTAACAAATGACTTGTTGTCGGGTAAAATGAGTTTTAGAGAAAAATTAGCATATCACTAATTATAATTGATTGTTTTCTTTCTGAAAATGGTAGCTTTAATTGTACGAAGAATAATCTAAATATAGTAATTATATAATATACAGACATACCAGTTAGTAACAAAACTAGGACGTTATTACTATCATAATAAACCTTGAACGAATAATAATTATAACTTCCTTTTTACACACGTTTCTTGGTAATGGGTATATGGTTTAATGTTTGATCAAGTAACGACTTTATCACGCAGGCAATATAAAAACGTTTAATGTTTTTTTTTAAAGAAATACAAAAAATAGTTACATTTTTTAAGGTCGGAAATGTCCTTAAAAAATCCACGGTTAACTTCATATATAGGTAGTGTACCATTAAAAGTTATATAGGTATAATTAAACAAACAAGAAATTTTTATCGTATACTGAATTAAAATCCTAATTTAAGTCACAATAACAATTGCGATTGAATTTCTAAAGTAATAAAAAATTTCCCTATTTCGCGGGGCGCTAAAATTTGGTAAATAAAAATAGTACACCATCTTGTTGGACGTTTTGATTTATTTAAATTTCAAAGTAATTCGACTCTGGGGGTCGAAATTGAGGTTTTTCGGAAAATTTGGATCTTGCTATACATATTTGCAACTTGTTCATCATTAAATTTAGTGACCACATTTTAAACTCGATTTTGTATATACAAACGTTTCGAAAAAGATAGTACAACGCTGTTCTGATAACTATATATGGGATAACTTCTATAGCCATATATTATAATAATAGTCGATAAAAGATTGAATAATCAGCTGTACTAAATTCTTCAATAAAGTCATTAGAAACATCAGCCGGTACATTTAAGTTGTCGATACATTTCGATTTTTATTGAAGGAACGTCAAGTACTTATTCTGAAATCGTTTCCAGAAATGACGATGATGCGGTTGCACAATTTTTCAACGTATAAGGTCTTAAGTAAGAGCTTAACCTCGCTAACTTCCAACTCAAGAATGTGTCTCAAATTATGCCCAATGAGGAAGTGTGCTGGAGTTATTGGATCAATTTAGTCGACTGATATGCATGTAGTTTAAACTGCTTTCCACCTCCGCTAATATCGTATTTATTTCTTCAATTATTAGAATACCAATCGAATCTCTTGAAGAAAAAATAAGAAAGATTCGCCAAATTTTTACGTTATTTTCCAATGTCTTCTCTTGAAACATTGTTAGCTCTAACGAAATTTGTAACATTATCAGAATGCACTTTGGGTGGAACTCTTCTTGCTGCGAATCTCTTTAGAGCTGCAATTGAGAATACACTTGTGAGGTGTCATCAAGTTTACTATAAATAAAATTTTAGTAAAATCTTCACTAGCAATTTTATCCCTATACAACATTTAATTAGTTTTTATACATTTAAAATATATATAATTTTTTAGATACATGAGCATTTAAATGATTTTTCGAATAATTTGAATCAAAATGAGAATATAATAAAACCTATGTATACGTTTTATGTATAGAGATTTGTTTAAAAACGGTTCACATATTACCTCTTATCGTGCACTTAAATGTCATCAAAAATAATAATGCCGATTTTACGACCAACTATATTGATTAATAAAAATAATACCAATTTTACCGTCGATGCAATTTCGACACGAAAACAACAACCATTGATGTGATTATTTACAACTTTTCACTTTAGATTTTAGATCAATTACGAGTTTATACTCCACTTATTCTTACCTACGGACCTGTTTTTTTCTTTCTAATGCATCATTATTACAATTCTTTTGAAGTTTTGGAACACCTATATTTTAACAAGAAGGCTTAAGTTTAAAATTAACCAGCTTACTTATAAAACTGATTTAAATTTATTAATAACATTATTTTGCGTAAGTAAAATTTTCATCGATTTGAGTAAAAAGCTGCATTCTAATCAGCAGTTTTTAAAGCCTACCGACGAAAACTTTATTTTAGTTTGATAAAGCGGCTGCTACTATATATATCATAATTATTAGCATATTTCAAAGATAAGTAAATATTGCATGCAAGATCCGAAATTGAGAAATAATAGTTTTATAATTAAATGAAGATCATGCAAACATCACCAATTCACCAGCTCGATATAGATTCATAACCTCGATGTATACCAGATTTGTTCCCATTTAGTGCGATCTCCAAAGACCCGCTTCATGTGCCGTAACTGCGTACAACTTCAGCAAGTGCTCACACTGCCTCTTCGTGTCGGCCGCTAGAAACTACTCTGTTACAGGAGTATAGGCTAAAGTGTGAGGGCTATGGTCCTCCTACAGGGGGTTAGTGTTGGGTTAACAGCCCAACCTGTCAAATTTTATTGTTACAAAACCTCAACATGAGGATCGGATATTTTTGGATTCACAACCACAACCTCGGACACGATCAAAGGACAACGATTTTAAATTTGGAACATGGAACGTACTTAGCCTAAATCGACCGGAGAGTCTCGATCAACTCTCCGAAGAAACATATAAGTATAAGCCGGAACAAATCAAAGACGCTTTCTACGACGAGCTTGAAACCGTCTTGAGCAAAATTCCACAACATGACATTAAATTTGTTTTTGGTGACTTCAATGCTCAATTTGGCAGTGCGGGCAACACTTATCGTAGCATCATCGGCCCAAACTCCTTGCACCCTACCTCAAACAACAACGGGACGCGGACCACTAAGTTAGCTTAGCTCTACAACTTGGTGGTCGCCAGCACATACTTCCCACATAAATGCATTCATAAAGCCACATGGAAATCTAACGAAGGGACAACGGTCAACCAAATCGACCACATCGTCTTGTCCAAAAAGCATTTTTCTAGCCTCAATGACATCAGAACCAAACTCGGAGCTAATATCGACTCGGACCACTTCCTGGTAGTTTCTGAATTCAAATTTAGCCTCTCCACCACGTACAATCATCATTTTCAGCGTATCACTCCGTTCAAAAACAGTGGGACATCATCAAAACGGCGAAAACCGATGCCTCAACGTCCACTATAAGCCGAACTCCATCCAGACCTAAAAATGTTTGGTTGGACGATGATTGTCTAGGTGCTATTCGGGAGAAAGATCGCGCTCATCAACAAAATCTATCTCAAAGAATCAGACAATCTCACAACGCCTACATGACTGCAAGGAAAATTTCAAATCGGCTATGCAGACGAAAGAAACGAGAATGGATGAACAACAGGCGCTCAACATCCAAAATTCTAGCGTGAGAGATAGATATCGCTGCATAAGAGAACTAGCTACCGACTTTCATCCGCGTAGCAGCGCTATTCTCAACGAATCCGGTGAATTATTGATTGACACTAAAACCATCCGCGAAGTGTGGCGGAGGCATTTTTCCTCACTTCTAAACAAACAGGCCCCACCTTCCGAGCAACAACCTCACTTACTTCAACGCAATATTAAGGTCCAGATGACTCCACCGCCTCCCCCAACATATGACGAAGTGCGAAACGTGATATCGGAGATGAAAAATTACAAGAGACCTGTGGAGGATGGTATCTGCAACGAAATGCTGAACTATGGCGGCGATAATTTGGCGGTATAGCTTTGCTGAATACAGGCTACAAGGTTTTGGTCAAAGTAGTCGCGGCAAAGTTATCATAGCATACACCGAGAAGATCTTGGGTGATTACAATGCGGTTTTCGCCCGAATAGATCAACAACCGATCAAATTTTAACTCTGAGGATGGTGCTAGAAAAATGCTATGAAAAGGACATCCCTGTGCACAGTGTATTCGTGGAGTTCCAGTAGGCGTACGACAGCATTAAGAGAAATACGTTATCGAACGTCTTGTTTTATTTGGACATACCGTCAAAGTTGGTTTCTTTGTGTCAGGTTTTAATTGATGGGTCATATTTAAGGTGCAAATATAAGGTTTGTACCTTCGGATGCCTTCGAGATAACATTTTGAGTCCGGCAAGGGTCTGCTCAGATTCTCAAAAACTTATCATTAGAAGAACATGTCATTCGTCAGCTCAATATAGCGCAGCGCAGCTGCCTATATTACAAATCATCCCAGTTATTAGCGTTCGCTGATGATATTTGCATTCTGGGTCGCAACATCTCCCTGAAAGAAGTCCTCCTTTCGTTGGAAATGACATCCGAACAAATTGGCCTTCAGATCAATGAAGCGAAGACCAAACACATGGTGATTGCCAGAAGACAGCTACGTGGTGATTTTATTTCTGGTGACACACTATATATAGTGAAACTGGCCATCTACAAAGCGCTGATAAGGTCCGTTATCACAGTACATAATCGTATTTTTGAGTAGCAAATGATTTATTTTCGATCGGTTTGAGTATATACCCCATAAAGTATTTAACAAAGCCGTTGATAATTATGAAAATAGGATTAATGTATTGAATTCACTTGGCTCGATCTAACCGTGATTCCATTGTGACTATTATGTATGCCCTCGTATAGCCAAAGTAAATTAGAGTGAAAGAGATGTTTTTCAGAATTTTATATTTTAGATTTTCGAATGTCACTATATGGTATTTCTAAGAAAGTGATAATTATTTAAAAATAATTTATTTTATTTATTAAATTAATTAAGTTTGCTATAACTAAAATTTTAATCAATGTTTTATATAAAGGGTTTTCCAATATAAGAGGTTTCATTTTGATATTTAAAAAAAACAGTATTTTTTTAAGAGAAATCAATGAATGTTTATGTCATTGTAAAGAGGAAGGTATTCACGACGACAAAAAAGTGCGATTTAGTTTAGCGAACTGTGACTGCAAAATGTTCACCATTCTTGTAGTGAATTTTAACAATTTCAATGCGTTGTTGAGGCGTGTATCGTACCATTTTTAGTAATGGCGTAGTTTTCACATGTCAAATGTCAAAAGATGACAGCTTCAAAATTGACAGCTGCCCAAATTGCAGGCTATTCAAAATGAAACCTCTTTTTTGAAAACCCTATACTAGGCTTCATCTTGAGTACATATCTACTATTATGAATTTCTTTCTGAAAATTGCACGTCTAATCCGACAAAGAATCGAATGATCGAAATCATGGCGGATTAGACGTCATATTTTCAGAGTGCCGAGTTAAAGTGTTGAAATTTGAACGGTCATGTTTCTGTCAAAAATATAGCCGCTACTACACAAGGAGTGTTTGAGGAGGCACATATCCTTCTTTTTTTCGGATATCGAATTATTTCACAATTGAAACTATATGATTTAGGAAAATTTATTGGCATCTTTTAATTATAATACCGGCTGCAAGATCGCTATACTCGAGAAGTTATGCCTTGTTGCACATTTTATCAAATGTTTAAAATGTTCATTTCTTGTGTTAAAAGTATTAATTTATCAATACTATCTTAAATTAATTCGAGAAAATAAAGTGCCATACTAAAATTAAAACCTTAAATAAAACAAGAACTGAAATTATGGAGATATATCTATTATCAAAAGTACTAGTTCAGCAGAAGAGACGTTTCATTCTTAATGTTCAATATTATAGATTTAAGCATATTTCTACAAATGATTTTTAGCCAAGTTTTTCAAATTGTATAGTTTTTATATACTTCTACTTTTCTATGAAGGATTATAATAATAATAATAACAGTGTTAAAGGCCATTACTGGCCCCTTACTGAATCAACAATCTGGCTCCAACGGTTTCGATCCTGAGCTTGGTCTTCATACTGTCTTAGACAATCTGAAGAGGCCAAGTCGTTCTCTACATCGTGGAGCCATCGTCGCCTGCAACGACCTCTGCGCCTACCATATGGTGGCTCTCCTTTCAGAGATCGCTGCACAATTCGTTCCGGATCAGCACGCAGAACGTGACCGAGCCAGCGCACTCGCTGGTATCTAACTTCATGTACAATATCGGGGATCTTCATCAGATCTCTAATCTCGAAATTGTACAGAGCTCGGTATGTACCATCTATTTCGCGTTTAGGGCCGTAAATCACACGCATGATTCTTCTCTCAAATGTAAGGAGCCATCTCTCGTACTCATCCGTCAGCGCCCAACTTTCACATCCAAACATAACAACGGGTCTGCTCAACGCTTTGTAAAGCTTCAGCTTCACGGCACTTGATAAGTGTTTAGATTTTAGCAGTGGCCTTAGAGGATACAAAGAACGACTGCCAGCTGCCAGCCGCACTTTAATATCCTCACCCACACTGTTATCGTGAGTGATAAGAGAGCCCAAATATTTGAACCTCCTCACTCCCTCAAACGTGTGGTGGCCACTACTAAAATCTGGAGTGCCATTGTCTCTAAAACCAGAGATCAGGTATTTCGTTTTGGACTCATTGATCTGAAGTCCAACTGAAGCTGAAAACTCTACAAGCGGATCAAGTATTTCTTTCACTCCGTTGCTATTCAGTCCAATCACGCATATGTCATCTGCATATGAAAGCACTTGATTGGACTGGCGATATAAGATGTTGCGCTGAGGTGTTTCAGTTTTACGAAAGATGTACTCCAACATGAGATTAAAGTGTATCGGGGACAGAGCATCTCCCTGCCGAACACCTGAGTTAACTGCAAAAATTTTCGATAGCCTGTTCTCAACCTTAACACAGCATTGAGACTGCGTCACTGTCATCCTACACAGTCGTACCAATTTTGTTGGCATTCCTAGGTATTCCAGGGCAGACCACAAACTCTCTCGATTGATCGAGTCGTAGGCCTGCCGGAAATCCAGGAACACCTGATGTACGGAGATGGATGTCTCATAATATTTAGATAGAATCATCCGCAGCGAAAAGACCTGATCAGTGACTGATCGATTCGGACGAAATCCTCCTTGATAATCACCAACCAAGCCCTCCGCCAGAAGAGTGATTCTATCCAATACAATGTATGACAGTAACTTGTATGATGTGCAAAGGAGAGCTATACCGTGATAATTCTCACACTTCAAGCGGTCTCCCTTCTTGAAGATGGGGCACATCGCGGCCACTTTCCATTCGTCAGGCATAACTTCGGTTCGCCATACTAATCGAATAAGGTCGAAAAGACAGTTCCACAAAGTATCCCCTCCGAATATCAAGAGCTCCGAATTAATGCAGTCCACTCCAGGTGAACGGTTTCGTTTCAATCGCTGCATGGCCTTAGTGAATTCCTCATGGGATGGATCCTCAGTGCAAATCTCCGCAGTCTGTCTTAGAGGTGGCTCAACAACAGTCTGTGACGCATGATGAACATCAAGCAGCTCTGTAAAGTGTCCACTCCATGCGTCAAGTACTGCGTCGATGTTGACACAGACGTTTCCATCCCGGTCCCGAATGGCGGTTGACGAAGGCCTGAAAGTATGGTGCAATCCAGTAATTCGTTTAAAGAAATTACGTGAACTGCGCTCATTGCTGAGTTGTTGTACTTTCAGAACCTCGGCCTTCCACCATTCTCGCTTCTTCCGTCTACAAATCCGCTTAGCTGCCCTTCTTGCCAGAGCAGCCTTGTTTTTCCTCGCGATTATGAGACGTTGTTGCACTTCACTATGGGCTATATTTTGTTGCTCAACTGCAAGACGACACTCGTCATCAAACCAATCATTCTTGGGCCTGACTTTCACTATACCTAAAGTCTGTTGAGCTGCACTGACAACCGAAGTTTTCAGTACCTCCCAGACAGAGTTCACGCAGTCAGACTGGTAATTGGCTCCTTCAATGTTGTCGCTGACAAGATCCTGATATCGTTTCTTGTGATCTTCATTTACCAGACTTTCACAGTCGAAACGTACCATGCGGTTCGCTGTGTTCCCAGACTTGTACGAAAACTTCCATCGTAGCTTTGCAGCGACCAAATGATGATCGCTACCTACGTATTTGGTTGCTGACCGATAAGTTCTCACATCCTGCACAACCCGAGCCCGTCCTTTAGAAACTAACACATGGTCAATTTGGCTGCGGGAAGTTCCACGAGGATGTGTCCATGTCTCTAGAAGTATGTTTTTGTGAGGGAAGAATGTGCTTGCTACTCTCAGATCATGAGCAATTGCAAAGTACATCATTCTCTCACCATTATCGGTCGCAGTTTCGTGTCGCGAGTACGGACCTATGTTTTCACATAAGTCGGTCTGATTTCTCCCAGCTCTAGCATTAAAGTCCCCAATTACCATTCTAACGTTGTGTTCGGGTATAGATCCCATCAGATCGTCCAAGTCATTGTAAAATGAGTCTTTATCTTGGGGCTGGCTGACTTCTGTGGGCGCATGTACACAAATTATCGACAGGTTGGCTAACTTCATGCCCTCGTATAGCCAAAGTAAATTAGAGTGAAAGAGATGTTTTTCAGAATTTTATATTTTTGATTTTCGAATGGTATTTCTAAGAAAGTGATAATTATTTAAAAATAATTTATTTTATTTATTAAATTAATTAAGTTTGCTATAACTAAAATTTTAATCAATGTTTTATATAAAGGGTTTTCCAATATAAGAGGTTTCATTTTGATATTTTAAAAAACCAGTATTTTTTTAAGAGAAATCAATATGAATGTTTATGTCATTGTAAAGAGGAAGGTATTCACGACGACAAAAATGTGCATCCATTTAGTTTAGCGAACTGTGACTGCAAAATGTTCACCATTCTTGTAGTGAATTTTAACTATTTCAATGCGTTGTTGAAGCGTGTATCGTACCATTTTTAGTAATGGCGTAGTTTTTACATGTCAAATGTCAAAAGATGTCAGCTTCAAAATTGACAGCTTCCCAAATTGCAGGCTATTCAAAATGAAACCTCTTTTTTGAAAACCCTATACTAGGCTTCATCTTGAGTACATCTCTTTTCTGTATTTTATTTACTCTTTACCATTTATTTCTACTATTATGCATTTCTTTCTGAAAATTGCATGTCTAATCCGACAAAGAATCGAATGATCAGAGTGCCGAGTTAAAGTGTTGAAATTTGAACGGTCATGTTTTGTCAAAAATATAGCCGCTACTAACTACACAAGGAGTGTTTGAGGAGGCACATATCCTTCTTTTTTTCGGATATCGAATTATTTCACAATTGAAACTATATGATTTAGGAAAATTTATTGGCATCTTTTAATTATAATACCGGCTGCAAGATCGCTATACTCGAGAAGTTATGCCTTGTTGCACATTTTATCAAATGTTTAAAATGTTCATTTCTTGTGTTAAAAGTATTAATTTATCAATACTATCTTAAATTAATTCGAGAAAATAAAGTGCCATACTAAAATTAAAACCTTAAATAAAACAAGAACTGAAATTATGGAGATATATCTATTATCAAAAGTACTAGTTCAGCAGAAGAGACGTTTCATTCTTAATGTTCAATAT
This sequence comes from Tipula unca, assembly GCA_951394425.1. Taxonomy (NCBI): domain Eukaryota; kingdom Metazoa; phylum Arthropoda; class Insecta; order Diptera; family Tipulidae; genus Tipula; species Tipula unca. Next base: position 185,474,769 of record OX596381.1, on the reverse strand, counting down.
TATAGATTTAAGCATATTTCTACAAATGATTTTTAGCCAAGTTTTTCAAATTGTATAGTTTTTATATACATTTCTACTTTTCTATGAAGGATTACTCTTACAGAATAAGTTTGGTTAGTTCAATTTAAATGAGCAAGATGCGGAATTACACTTCATAAGAGTCAACGGATCATCCAATTATTATTAAGAATAATTTCTCCAGTTGAGCAGAATTGGTTTTCTCAATTTAAAGAAATGTGAATTTCGAAACAACTGGCCTATATAGTTTTGCTAAATAAACAAACAATTTGGTATGTTACCCTTTCTGTTCACTATAGTGCAATTAATCGGTTTTAAATGCACAATGCTGAAACTAGATCAATTCAAGGCAAATATAATATAAATCATAAATGTACGCAAAACAAAATCAAATGTTGCAGAAACCGTATTCGCTATGAACATTGTGCACCACTTTAATTAATCATAAATAAACCAGTAAAAAATTAGTTAACTTATTTTGCCATATAATTAATTAAAGCCATTAATCAAATGAAAAAAAAAACATGATGTACTTATTACATATTATATATTAATTGCTATTTCCTTAAACAACTCTGCCAAACCAAAAATGCGCGCCAAAAGAAAATAAATTAATCTTGGTGGTATATAATACGATACCGAAAATGAATCTCTTTCATCTATATTGTGGTACGTATCTTAATCCTTTCCCTTAAAAAGGAACGTATATATGTGTGTATGAAAATGCAAATGATCCAACTTAAAAAAAAAGTTAATGCCTTTACATAAATAGTACCTCCTTAAATTATTTCAATGTTCGTCTTCTTACCTTTTATGATTATATATTTCTGTGTTACTTTTCTTGTTTCGCTTAAGAAAATCAGCTTTGGCATAATAAGTACGTTCATACCAGTTTTTATTATTTATCCGCCAGTTTTAAGTCCCTATATATACTTTTCTAAATTTACATGTATATTTTTGTTGTTGTTTTCATAAACCATCTGTCCCCTCATACATATATGTATATGTATATGATTGTCGTGTTCTGTGTTGCACAGTTGCACTATTTTACTATACCGGGTGTTTCTTTTAAACTGAGACGATCAAATATCTCGAAAAATAGCCACTCTACGGAAAAAATTTCCATAATCAAAATTTAATCATACCGCGGGGGAAATACATTAGTGCAAAAAAAAATAGTCCCCCACCCCAGCTTTGTAGGTGGGGCGGGGGTAACTTTTAAACTAAGATAGGAAGCCATATTTTTTATTGCAGATACGGATTCTACGACTAAAAGTATGTATGATTTGAATGAAATATTTTATTCGGTTCATGATAGATGGCGTTGTAATCGACGAAAATCAATTTTTTCAATTTTTCCTTCTTAGAACACACGCATTCGATTCTGCAATACGTTTGAAATAAAAAATATCACGTTTTCATTGGAAATACTAGAAATTCGTCATCAAAACAATTTATTCAGTTTTGTAAATCTAAAATAAGTGTTCAAAATGATGCCCGCGACTTCAATGCACTTATTAATCCGCATTTCAAATGATTGTATACAACTGAGAAGTGTGTCTGGTTGAATTTCAGCACACGCATTTCTGATTCGCTCAATCATGTTCTCACGTGTTGTTGGTTTTTGTGTGTAAACTTTGTTTTTGAGGTAGCCCCACAAAAAAAAATCTGGCGCAGTAAGATCTAGTGATCTGGCAGGCCAATTTATCGGACCAGTTCTACCGATCCAGCGACCATTGAAATCACGATCAAGTATTTCACGTGCCATCAACGAATAGTGTGCAGGACAACCATCATGTTGAAACCGCATGTTCCGTCTCACTTCTAAGCTCAAATTTTCAAGTAATATTGGCAGTTGATTTTCCAAAATGTTTCGGTACATTTGACCATTCAAGTTGCCTTCAATAATGTGGGGGCCTATGAGTTTGTTGCCAATTATTCCACACCACCAAGCCAGTGCGGATTTGTAACACTCCAATAATGCATGTTGTGTCGATTAACCGTTGCATGGTTTGTAAAAGACGATTCGTCGGAGAATATTACGCAACGAAAAAAATTGGGGTTTGGTTGTATTTGTTCACGTGCCCTATATTTGGATCGTTAAAATTTTTCAAATACATATATTTATTTCGATTATCATAGTGATTAAAACTAATCGCATCATAATTGACATTATGTGGTATTGAGTGGATCAATCATAAATCAATGAATTCGCAACAACAAAAAATTATATCAACGAAAATTTAAATTTAAAATTGATTGCTGTCGCTCGTGTTTATAAGAAAGTACATACAAAAAAAAAATTGTGTACCAGTAAGTTAATAATCATAAAATAAGAAAAACAATTTCATCTCATAAGATTACCATCTCATATACATATGTACGTACATCGTTTTGATTTCTGTTTAACATAAAAAGAAAAAAAAAACAAATTTAATGATGTAACGTGTTTTATGCACGTAAAATACTTGAAGGTAAATACAAAAATTTAAAGTAGATACATATATTGTAACGTTATCACTATATCAGTATAAGTATGTATAAGAATAAGAATTGTAGTTTTATATATAAGTTACCTTGACATAATCTTTACTTGTTTGCCAAATAGGTACATACATACATACATACGTATATATGTAGTATGAATCACTTACGTTTTTTTAAAAGTATTTTTCTTACTTTTTGATGACATAGAAAACACAAAAAAGCCGTTACATTTTGATATCTTGTTCTATGTTAATGATAACATTGTTAACCTTGTTTTAAACTATAAACAATATAAACTGATAAAGCGGTTTTTTGTTTATAACTTTATAGATATTTTTTTGGTACATACATAAATCAGTTTCGTTATATAGAATTTTGGACATCTGCCGAAAATCAATGACGTCACGATTTAAAGAAAACAGAGACAACACAAAGTTCGTTTAAAATTTTTTGGTAATCTGCGTTAAAAGTAATGAAATATGGGTTGAAAAACATTAACAGCTGTTTTTATTTCAAAACTAAAAGGGAGCACTGTATATATGGAATTTAAGATTCCTGTGACCTAATTAAATGGTATTATTGTATACATATAGGCACACGTTCATAATAAATAATCAATGATGAGGATGTTGTTATATAAAAGTTTAATAAAAACCTTTAAACACATTAAAATGGTAAACAAAATTATAAAGTTTTTGTCTCAATTTGGCAAATTAGAAAACATTAAAATCGATAATTGTGTGTGAAATTAGGTGTTTTGTGGTTCAAATGGATAACAATTAAATCGACTAATTCAGTAGACAAAAAATTGAAATTCGAAACCAAATTTATTTCGAATAAATTTTGCCAAAATTTTTTTACTATTTGCCTTATTAAATTAGAATAGCAACACCGAATTTATGGTATATACACCACAAAATCACGGCCACACCTGTCAATGTTTACACAAAAATATATAACATATATATAAGAACAAATAGTTTTTATAAAAGTTTGTATGTTTAAATGGGGTTCTGTTATCAATTTTATCGCGAGCGCGAACACTATTAATTGCACGAACCTAACCCTATAATCCAAATATCATTGACTTGACACCAATAAATGTACATACATAAATGTAATATTTATTAAAATAAAATAAATAATTATACATTATCAAGTGATTCGTCAGCACATAGTTGAATTGTGGTTATAATTATGTATATGTTATTCCAAATGAGAAGCTACACGTATAACTAGTTGTTAAAATCTTCAGGCGTAATGCGTAGGCTACTTTCCATAAACCATAATATAGTGGATAAATTAACATACAATTCAATTACCATCGTATCATTGTAACCATATAAATAATCCATATATCCATAACAATTCAAATACAATTATTTACAACAAATTATTAAATCATTCTACATATTTGAGTTCCTCTTCAACCAAAGTAAAACTCTTTGAGATGTTCTTAAAAACGAAATAATAAAAAATTCGTGATTAAATATGAACTTCAACTTGACTTTTTTGTTTTGTGTGTGTTTGTTTGTACGAATTATGCAAAAATTTACATTGGCATTGAAGAATGGCTATATAAATCACACCTTATTTCCTTAAATCGGTACGTAGCCACAACAAAACAATTGTTTGTCTATACGAGTATATAGTAGTACATTAGTACATTATACGAGTATAGAGTAGTACATTTTTTTACCACGTTTTCTATCTTATGTACATATGTTTCAAGGTTAATTTAAATTATTCTTTAATTACTTATGGTATCTCGATGAATATATGTATGTATAGGTAGGTGTGCGTGTGTCATAAACCTGTGGCCAATTTGCCCATTAGGCTAGAACCGCATATAAATTATGCGTGTTGTTAAAAACTAGTGGATTAAAATTAACTGACTTGTTCTTGCTTGATTAAAATTAAGATAAGATTACGTAAGAAGATGCGAATTTATGATTAATTCATATACCATCTATATTCATTTGATTCAAGGATTTATATAATTTGAGTTATTGAACATCTCGCGAATCTCTGTGTATATTTAGATATTGAGACGAGTTCATCATTACGGAGGTCAAGAATATTAATCTGCGGTATGGTCGACTGAACAATGTTATATGTTAAAAGTGGTGTTCTTGAGAGCACTATATATATCTTTATATACAGAATGATCACTGGGTTAAGTAAGCAGGAATTGTGTGCGAGATATATTTATTTTGAGAAAAGTCTTGAGTATAAAACAGGGCTGCTCTTGCTAGAAGGGCAGCCAAGAGGTTTTGATGACGGAAGAAGCGAGAATGGTGGAAGTGTGAGGTTCTGAAAGTACAACTTACCGACCTGCTCGGTGTTCATCATGCGTCACAGACTGTAGTTGAGTCATCTAAAATACCGACTGCCGAGATTTGCATTGAGGATCAATCCCATGAGGAATTCACTAAAGCCATGCAGATATTAAAATGAAATCGCTCAAGTGGGGTGGACTGCATTAATTCGGTAGTCTTGATGTTCAGTGGGGAGACTTTGTATGGCGAAGTGAAGTTATGCCTGACGAACGAAACGTGGTCGAGAACTGCCCATCTTCAATGGCAGACCAGATTTTAGTAGTGATCACTACACGTTTAAGGGGGCAAGGCGGTTCAAATACCACTCACGATAACATTATCTAAGACCCCTGCTAAAATCTTTAAGCACCTATTTAGTGCCGTGAAGCTGAAGCTTTACAAAGCGTTGATCAGGCCCGTTGTTATGTATGGATGTGAAAATTGGACGCAGACGGACGAGCAGGAGAGATGGCTCCTTACATTTAAGAGAAGAATCATGCGTTGGATTTACGGTCTAAAACGAGAAGAAGATGGTATACATAACGAGCTCCTTACAATATCAAGATCAGAGGTCTGATGAAGACGCCCGATATTGTATACACGAAGTAAGATCTCAGTGAGTACGCCGTGTCAGTCACATTCTGCGTGCGGGTCCTAAACGAATAATGCAGCGAACAAAGAAGAGACCATATGGTAGGCACAGAGGTCGTTATAAGCGACTATCGCTCCTCGGTGCAGAGAACGACTTGGCTTCTTCAGATTTTATAAGACAGTATATTAAGTTCAATCGCAGGATCGAAACAGGTGGAGCCAGATTGTTCACACAGTAAGGGGCTATAGTATACAATGTACAAATATACAAACATAGAAAAAATAAAAATTATAAAAGAATGAATAATCTAGGTCGGAGCATAATGTTGCTTCAACCTTCGTTTAAAGTTTACCTTACTTAAGTTGGTCAATTTTGTTTAAACTCTTGGACATCATGTTTACCGGTTCATTATCACCTCATTGTTTGTTATGTGTTGATTCAAATGAAGATACTTATGAAATTCTGTTAGGTGTATTTATTTTGATTGATTCCAGTATAGATGGTGTATCGATTTGATAAAGTAAGATGTTACCAACAAACGAATATGTTTTCAATCAAGTAAGATAAGGTGGTAATTAGTTCAGGTTAAGATTGGTATGTTATTCGTGGTAGTAATCCCGCATCCATCATTCCATGTTATGTACCGTAAAAACGATTTTTGTACCGTCAGAACACTTTCCGATTGAACGATAAGGTGTTTGTTAATATTGAGAAGATTACACTCACACCAAATCGTTAGATGGTCGTTGTCTTGCAGTTTGTTTATATCACCAAGGGTTTGTTTGTATCACCAAGGATCTCTATACCATTCTGTAGATTTTAAGATCATCTGCAAACATCAATACCATTGATGAAGATTATAAGGATACCAGCGCCAACATCAGAACCTTGTAACATCCGCAGGTATCACGTATTAATTTCAATCTTTTATTTACTAGTTCAATATATTAAATAAGGTTACATAAATACGGTTTAAACCACGCTACGAACTATTTAGAGAAGCCGAATTTATACAGGCGTTCTAATGTTTTACAACGGCTGATGGAATTAATGTTTTGAATGAGTTGCATAGAACCAGTTCAAATAGCTAAGGTATTGAAGATATACATGTTATATCTCTATAACATGAGGTGTTAATTTCCATTTCCGGGGGAACTCTGCTAATTATAATGATTGATTAAACAGTAAGCAAAAAGGGATTGCCAAATTGTTGATGTATTTTATTAATGAAGCTGGAATACCATCAGGACCGGCTTCAGGTATACCGATTGGAGAAACTCAGCAAACATGTACGATATGACTTGCGGGTCGCATGATTTCTTTCCAATAATTGGCACACAAGCTGGATAAACATTAGTGAAACTAATTTATTTTATTTTAAAAAAGCTCCAAAAGTGTTCTTATCTTTTCATTTATACAGCTAATATAGATTTTGTACACTCTGTGAATTTCTGCTTGCACTCCACGGAATAAAAAATAATTTGAGAAATTTTTTGTATGCTTTATCTATATCTTGTTTTTAAGATTAATTAGTTTGTCATCATACCATGGTGGATATTTGTTAGGTTTGGTCATAGCAGTAGGAACCAATAGTTATATGTCCTTAAAATTTCTACGGCACATTTAAATTTATATTCCAAATTATTAGCTCATCCTACCAGTTCAATAGTTCAAAATATAGACGAAAGTTTATTGTATCTGCTTTTTTGAAGTTGTGTTAAGTCCTTTGATTTTGGTGATTGTTAATACCATTGGTTCTACCGCTCTTCAAAATTATGGATGATAGTGATTCATTAATTTTAAATAAAACCGATTCATTTGTAAAAATCAAGTGTAGAATTCTATCACGACCATTTTTGATCTCGCAAATCTGACTTCGATTTGAATCAAAAAGTGTATCAATAAAATGACACTCTGTTTCTGTACTAAATCTAGAGGCAAGAATTCATCAGTTTCCTCATCGTACATCCAGCTATAGTTTCCAAATATCCGATGTTATAAATAAATATCCGGATATCGAATACTTTCACTATAGTAATTAAGTAATTTTTGAAAACTTAAATATATAAACGTCCAATTCAATACAATTATGTAGTTTTGTAAATTTTATTTTTAAAAAGGCGTACATTAAGAAGATTAAAGCGTCATACGTCTCAAAAATTTAGTTCTTAATTTATTTTTTATTTATCCTGCTGTTGAAAAACTGTTTTTGTAGCAGTTGATGTAGATCAAAATTGTCAAAATGGCATTGAATAAAAACTAAATAATTTGATCGCTTTTCAGTACTTGCCAGTAAATGAAAGTCCCTTTCAAGTCCAGCTTGAATTCCTGAGCCGGAAGATGTGGGGTTTACGTAAGTAATTGCCGATATGTCATCGCCTAGTTGTTTTTGTAGTAAATTTAAGTTTTCTTCAGTTGCGTTCGTATACTAATTTCCAATTCATTTTCATCAGCAACGACTTCTGACGACACATTAGTATATCCATTCGGATATATTCTCTCCATTATTTGTATTGCTAATGTAATAGCAGCTGATTTTGAGGAATATTCGAAATATTCACTATATTGGGGAATGCTGCCAGTTTCCAACAAAATCATTAATGTTAAGAGAGTTTTGTCAGTTCACTCATCCGTTTGTTTAGTTGCCTCAAAACAGCTTATTGCTGTGTTAATTTCCTCCATTTTGAGGAATACAAATTTAAAGACATATTCGGCTGTTAGAAATGTTGCAGAATTCTTGCTTAATTCCTTATTGGCACTACTATTTGAGAAAGCACTTTTAAAATATCCTGTAAAATACGCATTTCTTCTTTAGATATTGTCAGCATTCCCAGTTTCTGCCGAGTTTGACTTACACAGTCGTCTTAGAATTGTAATTATAGAATTCTCAAGAATGTGTTTGAGGCAAAATATTTTACTGACGGCATAATCCAAACGCGTAATGTTACTTAAAGTTTTCAGAAACCAATATATGTACATATATATTGGCAGAATATATAACACGGGAAAACGTCTTATATATATTCTGTCATAAACTGTAAAGTAAATCTAGCAGAAACCTGCAATAGAGCTGCCATTAAATCTACATAAGTGGTCATTTTCACAACAATTTCTAAAACTGGACGTTCCACAACTTGCAAAATAATTATTTTGCATTTGAATCCTAAGAATATAGAATAATTAAATACAATAAAATTACAATAATTTTTCTAATTATTAATATTGGTCTAGCGTGAAAACTATGTAATTATTTAAAATTTATTATGTATGTATATCACGACCAAACTACCCAATAAAAAAGATTTTTTCTTATGAAAATATTTTGACGTAATTTATCATATTTTCATAAAAAATGGTTATGTCAATTTATCAGTGAAAACTATTTTCATTTTACGGAACGGGAATCGATCGTACAGTACAAAAAGTACTGAACAATTTTGTTTTGTGATTTGAAAAACTGAAAATGGATTATTTTTCACCGTATTTTCTCACGGAAGAAGTAAGGATTTTTTTTTATTTCTAGGGCAAAGGGCACCAAAACGAATACTTTATACAGAATTGAAATACATCGCAAGCAGCTTGAAATATCAGAAGATTACTAATCCAGTCTTTCACATTCATCCGTCCCTTTTGCGCAGCGGATAGCGCGTTGGACTTCTAATCCAAAGGTCGTGGGTTCGATCCCCACAAGGGATGCGCATTGTACTTTTTATATTAATTTTATGATATTTAAACTATATATATTGTGATCAAATTCAAGCATTCCTGTTTGCTATAATTGCCAACAACATCAGGCAGTCGCATAATAGGAACGTATTTCTAAATTTAAATTACAATAATTTATATATAGCTAACACACGAGAATCAAAAAATCAAAACGCACGAAAAAAAAGTAAAATCAGTTTTCATAATATGCGACCCTATTTCTCATATAAAATACTATTTTGTATGTACATAAAACTAAAATTAGGGGTACACCAAAATGAAGAGGTCCCTTAAATATATGTGCAATGCATTTTTATACCTTTATGTATATATATACGTCTTTTTCTAGCCCATACAATTCCAATTATGAATTAAATTTATCAAACAGTCTTCACCCGGTACAGAAGAACATCTGCCCGATAATTCACATATGTGAAATAAATTGTTGTTTTTGTTGTTATGTGTACAATACAAAAAATTATTTATAAAACTACATATAAAAACGGTGTGATCGATGAAATTTGTTGATTTTTAGTAAAGGAGAGTGAAAAAACCGTTACAAACTTATTAGATAAGACTGATATATATAGTACGCATATATTTATATGACGAATAGGCATTTAAAATTTAAATGGAATACAAAACAAATGTCTCGAGACAATACCCGTATATTGTTGTTTATCTGTATCTGTATGCAATATATGTATAATTCACCCACCGGTTGTTGGAATTTTTTTTATGTATTTATTCTTTAAGAAAATATGAATGATGTTTGTTGGCACGCGACACATTATATTATAACGATGATATGAAAAGGTGTGCATAGATTGTTATGGTTGAGTATATTTGTTATATTTATGTGATATTGTAGTATATATATTAAGCAATTCTAATGTTTACTTAAGGAATATTATCAATATGCATGAGATCATGGTACGCCAGTTGTAAGCTTTGGCCTATTTATTTATTTAAAATCAACAATTGTTGATCGAGTCACAACGTATTCTGGATGTTAATCACGTTTACACACAAACCATAAAGATAATGGATAATAATCAACATTTTATAGAATTTTAGCTTATCGGTCGCAAATTGCTTATATTTTATAATACAGCGTGCGGCAAGTTCGTCTTTGATATTGTCATTGTCACCCACAGGCCACAGTTTTATAATTAGCGATAAAGGAGGCCATGTTTTTAAATTTACTGTAACTTATACTTCCAATATGTAAATAGTTGCCGCGCATATTACTAAAACCTGTCAGTGGCGGACTGACTAAGCGAGACACCGGAAAAGTTCGCGGTGGGTCGGTTATACAATTGAGGCTGCGGGGCCGTTTTAAAATCATATACAAATGGATTAAAAATATTACATTATAAAATTAAATATCTCAAATTGAACCCTTGTGCTAACATGTCAACAGAACATATCCGGGTATGTAACAGAAACTAAAAATTAAAAAAAAAAAGGCATTTAAGACGCTTTGGGACCCAATTTTCATTATTATATATTATATACAACGGGAACATACTATATATATATATATATATATATATATATATATATATATATATATATATATATATATATATATATATATATATATATATATATATATATATATATATATATATAAATTCGTAAGAACGGTGTTACAGCTAATAAATCGACTCTTCTATACCTTAATTAATCAAAAATGTCAATCATTTAAAGCAACGTTGGTAATTTGCCAAAAAACATATGTGTTTCAAATCGAACAAGAGAAGAAAATTGTTATAGTCATTATTTCGAATGAAGAAAAGTTTAATCTGGAAGCTCATGTTAGCATCCAGTATTACTTTTATGACTTAAGAAAGCCATAGTAAATATATAGGCCTAAAATTTCAAAGCACTTAAATATCGGCTATAATTCATATATACCAATATTGAATTTATTAGCATTTCCAAAGATTTAGAAGTTTTTTGGGTCACTAAGATGGTGTTATGCGCATGATAGATAACACAGACAGCACGAATAATTTCAAGCTGGATTAGCGATCAAAATCAAGATTATTATTATTATATTAGTTTAGATTGCTTTCATATCCTTGAACTTAAACAAAAATATAGTTTAAATGGCAAATTTAAAATAAATCGTTCCCAGCCAATAAAGTAGGTACACTTCTAACAACTGTGATATGTACGTAAATGTTCGAAATAGCTACTATCTACCTAGTGCGTAAAAAACTCACAATATTTTTATTATTTTGGTTCCTAAGATGTCTCACGACATTTTGTACAAGGTATACACCACGAATAAAAATTTCTATAATCGAAATTTTGATGATTATGTATATTTAAATTAGGAGAAATAATTGGAGAAATAAGAATATAAAATCAATTGTAGAAATAATGTTTCTCTCATTGAAGTAAAGATGTCTCTACTAAGAGTGTCAGGGCTAAATAAAACCTTACAAATGGCATTATGTTACTATTTCTCTTGTGTCACTGATATATATATAGTATAGCGACAGAAAATTTATTCACTTTTTTCAAATTTATTCAAATTTATTCACATCGAATGATTCCTTAATTTGATCTAGAAACTGGGTTCAATAAATTTTGAAAAATGTTTATGCAACCATTACGGACAGCATATCGTATGCGATATTTCAATCGGGTTTAAAACATTCAAACTCTAAAGGGACTAGGAAAGGTAAAACTTGCTAGTAAGAAACGAGTGTACTTTTGATTTTTAAATCGAAAACTAGTTAGTGTTACCATTTCCTAAGAATACCACTATATGATGTTAATCGTATTTCATTGAAGTCATTAGGTTTATCGACGGCATGCCACCGATTTTTACCAGCACAATTATAGCTAATGCCAACAATTTCCAACAATAACATGTAAAATTGCGTTTGTGATCCACGCAAAACACCACTTAGTAAAATATGGTATTTATTTATGCACACAATTTTTGTTTCTGAGTTTAACCCCATTCACTTATAAACTGATCCCAGTTGATTCCCATTTTTTGTACTTCGAAAATAAAAAAAATTCTATTTTGATGCACATTAGAAAACACAAAACAATCAACAGAATAATAATTTTCTATCGTTTCCATTTCAAAATTATTATTTTTTTCTTCGTTTGGTTAAATGACAATTTTTTTCTACCACCCATAAATTTCCATTGTTGTTGAAATTTTCAATTAGGTTTTCCCATCATGAATGGAAACGAATACATTTTGCTCTTTTCTCATGCTGTTGAGTATTGTTGTTGTTGTCTATATTTTGTTGAATCCAGAAAAAATATTTTTTATATTTTATTTTATATCATCATAATGCGGTTGGGTTGGTTGGTTGACTGTTGTATATCTATAAAACAGATTTTTTCCCATCATCCTCCTGGAATTGAAAATCTAGAGACTAAAAAAAAAACAGTGAAAAGCACAAACAAAATATAGAAAAATTCTTTTTAATTTTGCAATGTCACGGAAAAATAAAATCTCTATTTTCCACTCGTTGTTGAAGCCTTATGACAATCTCATCATCAATGGTGTGATGACGATTATGAGATACGATACTGATGATGATGATTTTATTTATTTTATTTTATTTTATTTTAAATGACAAATTTATTTTGATCGTTTTTCCATCTTCATCCCTATTTTAATAGAACGTTGTAATAAAAACTTTATGTATAAATATAATTTGATGGTGGTGACAAAAGGATTACGTGGAACGGAAAGTTGAATACACATTTTTTGAATTGGTTGTATATTAACATATGTATGTTCTATCAAGATAATTAAAGAGGTTTATATAGTTTATCTGGAAATCTTTATTTAGTTTAGTTAGTTTATCTTTAGTTTATCTACGTGAGATTGATTGTTTCTCTCAATCACTTCCTACTACAAAGATTAAATTTGGTAGAGATAGCCATTTCGTTAAACCAATACACGGCAATTAGGGAAACAGTAAAATGTTCAAAGATTACAGAAGATTATCACTCCTATCGTAACTTTCAATAGCCACATAGAAAATAAATACATTTTTTTTAATCAATTAAACAATTATGTGTGAAAATTAATTTTTATGGTAGGTATGTCAATTAATTAGTTGACGCAGTCAATTTATGGTATGTCAATTAATAATGCCGAGCATTGGGTTGTTTTAAATTGCTCGTGAGAAAGAAAATTTTATAACTAAAATAAATTTGTAATATAGAAGGAGATTTCTAAGATTGCGGATTCAGAGATTTAACAAAAAAAACATTTAAATGATGTTTTCTAAAATGTACCGTCAACGTTGACATGTTCTATTTATCACTCCCTCAAACGATAAACAGAAGGGATGGGCGAGGTAAATTACGCCATGTAATATACGCGGTTGTCGACACGGTAAATATAACGTAGATTACTTGGCAGTGTTTTTTGTCAACGTCGACAATTAAAATAATGTCAACAACCTACGATATTTTAGCGATTCGAAATCGAATGCGCCAGTTTGCGGGAGTATTTTGTAAAAGCGTTCATCTTGAGGTGAGTTTTTCATTTGTTTCTTTTTGACAATATTTACGCATGAATAGTTTCAATCTGTTATCGTGTTCTTATTTATTCAGTATTGTTTGCCATTTCATGATGGAGCTTTATTACGAAAATCAGCGTTCTGTGAAGAATGTGTTTCGTGCACTTAGACCAAGTTACAGTTGACATAATCGGCCTGTTGATCATAGTTTACAGTATTTGATGATACGCGACTAAATAGACGGTTTGATGTGGTTTATCCGCCTGTGAAATCATTTCTCCATATTTCTTCAAAAAAGAAGACGGCCGGGACGTACCTGTGAATAGTGTACATTATTGCGCCATGATAACGGAATATTTGCTGTCTGAAATTGAAGCCCGGCCTCAACGACATTACGACATTTGGTTCCAAGAAGTTGGCGCTATTTGCCATATAGCGTGCGAAGCAATGTACTTATTGAAAAATAATGCTGGCTAGCAATTAATTTCACGGTTTGGATCGTTGAATTGGCTATTTAGATCGTGTGGTACCTCTGGACTCTTTCCTTTGGGGCTATGCAAAGTCCAAAGTCTATGTGAATAAACCAGCTAGATTTGAGGCATTGGAAGCCAACATTACTCGTGTCATTCGCCAAATACCATTCGATATTCCCGAACGCGTCACCAAAAATTGGACTTTGAGAAAGGACCATCGCAGTTGCGCCCATCATTTGAAAGAAATAAATGGCAAGAAATTTTCTTTAGAATGATAATAAAATTTCCATACGATTAAATTGAATTTTTTGAGTTTTTTTATTTTTGCACAAATCACCTCTATAGATTTAGTTATTACGGATAAAATCACGCACATGTTGTTTGATGCTCCCTATTTCTGGCATAACTGCCGGTGTGATTTTTGCACTTCAGCACCCTTTCTGTGGATTCTTTGAGATAACATTAATTTGATTAATATTCTGTTGGAATTAGGGTCGTGTGAACGAGCTATATGGCCAAAACTTTACTGGTGAATCGTGTTGAAGAATTAGCGGCAAAATACATCGTTATGAAAAATGTGATAAAAACCTGGCTCCACAACTGCAAATTTTTGGCCAAATCATACATTTTTTGCAAATGTATCTAACTTGAAGTGTTTCAAAACCAATTTCATGTTCGTTTCGTCATCCATCAAAACACATCCACTAAATTTTGTGAAAATTATGTCATCAGTCTGGCACATATTTTATCGAACAAGTGTTGGTTATCTCAACGATTTGGCTTTTTAATAACTCGGTAGCACTCATAGCATTCCTGAACTCGAATTCGTTTTACCATGGAGTAGGGCGTGTTAAATTTTATGGCACGGTCATAGTTAAATTTCCCCGGATTATTTTTAATGAAGGTTAGAACCTTTGGTCAGAGTCAATGCTCTTGAAATCGTGGACTCGAGTTCAAGACTTGTGTGCGCCAATACTTTTTTAATTTAATTTCTGCTGTAAAATTGGTTTAACACAGCTTCGTAATGGTCAAATGTCAAATAAGCATAGTCCACTCCTGTTGCTGAAATTTTCAATTTTCTCTATTGAATTGGCAAACATAAAAGATTTGTATGGTACCATATTTTTATACGCCGGTGGTTCAGTAAGCAGCGTCGTTGCATTTGGAATTGTGAACTCGAGTTCAAGTCTCAGCTTGGCATTAAACAATTTTTCATTTAATTTATTTAATTTCTCCCTTCAATTGGGAAATATAAAGGATGAGTAATAGCGGCAAATCTATATATGCGGAAATGGTGTGTGAGGTGGTAAAGTTAGCAGCGGGGGTGTCATAGGATTTGGAATCGTGGATGTTGTTGTGCAGTGTTCGAACCACGATTAAGGGTAAACAAATTTAGCGGGGCATCCACATATTTCTCAATAAATTAAGAAAAAACCAAAAATGTTTTTGACCAATGACCAATTTGCAATTAAATTAAAAATTTATGTATATTGAGGCTTGAACTAGACATGATTAAACTCCGATCACACCGCTTCTTTTACCACCAAGCCACCACCCTACATATATAAATAGTGATATTCCTATCATTTATAGCTGGCATTTGAGTAAAAAAATTGAAAATTTTAGAAACGGCAATGGACTCTGCTTATTTGACCATCGCCGTACAATTTCATTACAGATCTATACCCATCATACCCATCTTTTATACTTGCAACTTTAACATGGAGAATATTGAAGTTTTGAACAGAAGGATTTGAGTAATTTTATTTCACCACCACCAATTTGACAGGAGAAATTAAATCAAAACATTTTTGGTTTCACTGACTTTGCTTACTGGATCACCGCCGCATAAAAATGTCCCAACATTAATATCGTTTGAAACTTAACTGTACTGCATAGTGCCAGGTGCAATATTTAATGCGATGACCAAGCAGTGTATTTCGAAGAAGTTAAAAATCTGACAAGCTATTCCTTCTTATGTTCTTAAAAATTATAAAACTTTCTTTCCAGTCAATGATGCTTGATACGATTTTCTAGGCGGGCCACAATATTGACCACTGATCATACAAGTTTTAACTTTAAGTCAGTACATGAATAACAAACAAATAAAAAATTTTCCCTTTGCAAACTGAAAGTATAACAAATAGGTATAGCTGAGTTTAAGTTTCGAGTAAAACTAAAAACAAATTTAATTTAATTTCTTACAAATTAATTCAATTCAGATTCTGTTAAATTAAATGAAATTGTAGGGCAGTGGGCAAGTAAGCAAAGTAATGGGCGTTTGATTAGTTGGCGTGAGTTCAAGCGGCATTCGGGCTAAGGTGTTTTTTAATTTAATTTCATCTTATAAATTAATTCAATTCAGCTTCTCTTAATATCCGATTAATTGCCAAGTATAAAATAGGGATGTAGCAGCAACGAAAATGTACGGCGATGGTCAAATAAGCAGAGCCCAGAAATAAGTAGGGTTATAAAAAATTAGATCAAGTCAGCTATTTTTCCTGGGTTAGTTGGCCAATATGTTGGTTTTCCAGTTGAAATAGATTCACATCCATTTTCTTTAATGGCAATCAGTAATTCTTTTCCTTTAGTTGTAGTTAATCTACAACCGCAGTAATTATTCTTCACATTGAAGTCACCACCTATTATGAACCTTTTTCCCAGACGCTTGAAGAACTCTGAGTATTGTTTGTTTTTAATAGAATGTCTTGGTGGACAGTACAATCCTGCCACAATAATAGGAAAGTTGTTGGTTTTTATATACATGAACAAGTGTTGGGTATCTGAACGATTTGGCTTTCTAATAACTCGGTAGCACTTATAGCCTTTTCTGAACTCGAATTCGTTTTACCATGGAGTGAGGTGTGTTACATTTTTAATGAAAGTTATAACCTTTTGTCTGAATTTTTGCGAACCGGTTTTTTCTGCTTACTGTTCTTTACCGTTCCACCGTTTTAAAGAGGGCTGCACTCTATATAACGATATATATCGTTGTTTTGGGTCAATTTAATAATTTTGTAATGGACAAACATGAAGTAGATGCAGGGTATTTGAGCACGATTAGTTTTAAATTCCTCTCTTTTTGAAAAGAGTTTTCAATACATTGGCAGACATTCTATAAAACTATCACTATAATAACGCATTGTTCCTAAAAAAAATTTGGTCATCCTTTTGTTTAGAACTAATTGAAAAACCCACTCTAGGAATTGTCTACATTATCGACGTTGTCTGCGTTGTTGACGTTATCTACGGGTCATGGACACCTCAATTTAGAAAATAATAGAAGATTTTTCAATTCCTGTTGAAGTGAAATGTAAACGAACTTACAAAGGTTTTAATCAAATTTCAAATTTGGAAATAAATTGCACCAAACTAAATAGCGCAATTTATTTCTGATTTTATCAATTTTATTTGTAATGGAATTAAGTTAAATTAAATTTGGCGAAATCACAGTCAAAGATATTATTTCAAAATATTTTCAAATTTGAACTCTGAATAAAGTTTGATTATAGTCATTTGAATTTGCAACAAAAAAGCAACTGGAACGAACGATGCTCTCCAATAACCACCTCTAGCTCAATTCAAATTCGACAGTTTTGGTCTATTTTACTAATTCAATTCAATACATTCCTATTAGACGCTACTCGAATAAAAATGTAAATTAATAAAATTCTATTTATTTCGCTAAAGCTAATATTATTTTTATTTAATCTTAAAAAATTATAACTCTAAACAGTAAACACCAGTGCAATCATTTTTTCTGGTCGGTAGTTAGTTACGGTTTGAACATTTCGAATTCTAAGTTGTGAAGCGGGAATATTTATCGCATATGGTCAATTTTTAAAGCAGTGAATTTTAGCAGATAATTTTGTTGTTTGGTGTTCCGTATATTTAATAATTCTAAATTTTATAGAATCGTTGAAGTAAATAAATTAAATAAAACAATCGAAATATTAAATTAAAATATTTTGTTTTTTATTTAGTGGTAAATATTCAAAATGAATTTCATCTTGTGCAGTTTTTTTTTTAAATAATCACAAAAAATATATAAAATAGAACAATATTTTCTAAATTACGAACAACAAACAAATACTACGAGAGTAGTCTTTTTAAACTTATCGACTAAATAAATTATTTAAAAATTGTTATCGCATGTACATATAAATATAATATCTCTTAAAATTGTACACATTTATGATTGATTGTTTGGCCATTCTGAATTATTAAATTTAAAATGCAAAAAAAAAATGTTCCTAAATATTATCATTATCGTTAAAATTAATCCCATAATTCACATGCGTTGAATACGAATTGAATAAAATTTCACTGTCCGTGGCTGCCGCAGCTGCCACCGATGATGAATGATGCTGCTGTTGCGGTTGCATTGGATGATTCATTGAAATTGACGATAGTAGTGATGTGGAGTTATTATGATGATTACCTTTATTCGGTTTTGTTAAATTTAAAAGTTTTTTAGATTTCGAACATTTCTTATGAATATGATGGAATTTTAAGAGATTCTGTTGATTTTGGTAGCTGTTCTCGGCGGCCGATAAGTTTATGTAACCGGATGACCTTTGTTGAGTTTCGTCTTGCTGTTCGTAATCGGCGGATTGTGAAAGCTGGTGTTGTTGTTGGATTTGATTGTGATGCTGGTGTTTTGCTGAGGATGCAGATGAAATTGAATTTGATGTATTACCACTAATTGGAATATATGATATTTCTTCGATAAATGTATCAAAATATGTATCGATGTAGGGTAAACTCGGTCAGAATTTCAAATCCTATAAAAAATAAAATGAAAAACAAAAATTATATAATAAATTGTTAATTGGGGGGAAAGTGACGAACAAAAATTAAGCTTCTACTATTACAAATAGGAGGTTTGAGCAAACCCACTGCCATTATATTATAGATACCCAAAAGACCTTTAAATAATTCGAAATGGTACAATATCAAATTAGTAGCGGTTAATTGATTCGGCATTAAAATAATATCCCAAACAAATATTTAGGGAGCCATAATTTTATTTTGCCACTAAGCACAGTACATTAGGAGGGATTAAAATTGTGAAAACAACTTCGGCAAAATATGAAAATAAAATTCAAAAACTTACATTATGGAAGCCCTAATGAGGCGTTTGGAATCCATTGTCAAATCTATCTCCGGTGTAAATGGCCGAATCGAATAATTTTGCCTGTGAAAAATGTTTTAAATGATGAATGATTATTAATGCTTTGTTAATATTGACTTCCCAATAATGGCCCGCTCATCAATAAAACAAAAAACAAGACAAAAATGGTTAATTTCGGATTTCAAAGCTAGTGGGACATATTACACACCGACAACTCGTGACCAAACCGATCCACTTACCTTAATTGCTTGAGGAATATCAGGTAATTTCATATCTTTGATCTGCTGTGGTATATTCATACTTTTCACCGCACTAACAGCTCGTGCCGGTGCAGCCGAAATTCCAGCTTCCTGTTTCACTATTTTATTCTGTTCCTCTATTCTTGCTAATATATCAGCCATATTCGTTTGCAGAACCATACCGCCCATAACTAATTCCGACAATATATAGTGTACAGCATCCGCATGGAATATTAAATCTAGCTCACACACATTCTCAAAACATTTGTCTAGTGTTTCGACAAAGACTTGGATCAAATCCAATATGCCTAATTCGCTTTCTGATGAGTCAACACAAAATACAAAGTATAGAGTGGCATAGTGACGATATATTAATTTGTAATCTGAACCACCGATTAAACTGAAATGAACAAACAAAATATTATATCACCTCATCAAGCCATATACAAATAAAATATGGGGGCGAATCGTACCTTCCACCTTCCAAAAAATTGCAAACATTATCATCTCGTTTCGATACCAATTGAAATGTCTCTTTAATTATCTGTTGTTGCATTTCCTCGTTCTGTAAATAAAATAAAAATTAATTTAATTAGAAAACGAAAATGATGAAAAATCGATAAACATGAAACATTGTCTCCCAACAACTCACAAAATATTGATAGAATTTCGATAACCGCGGCTTTCCATGATTATTAAATACTAATATAGCTTTGATCATTTTTTTATTATTATAGATTATTTATTATTACACTATTTTAAATTTCACTTAATACTTAATTTTATTAAGAACAATTTCTTTTTGTTTAGCAAATTTTAAGTTTTGTTGAATGTTGTAAACGTCATTACTTTTGTTGTTATTTATAAATGTCAAAATTGGGCTGGGTTTACAATTTTAAGTGTTGCTTTTTTATGTGGAGAGTTTTAACTTGCAGTGTGTCTTGGATAAGAAATCGATTTGAAAGCCTTACAAATGTATTATGGGTTATTTCTAATGTAAAAGTGATATTTTTAATTGAACTTTTTCGTTAAACGTAATTATAAAGCATTCAAATTCATTCTGGTTTTCTGAAATTGTGAACGGCGAATTTTAAGATAATTTTTAAACTGATTCTTGAAAATTTATGAAATTTTGAATTAACTTTAAAATGAAGGTTTGGACTTTTGGCGTAATCAAGAATTAGTTACACAAATTTAAATTTCTAGTATGGAAACCTAAAAAGGGATTATAATTCCGTATTTGAATAAAATTTAAATTACACATTTACATCACATTACACCTATAGGTTAGATTTTTAATTTACATTAGGAATTAATTACATTGTTGTATACCATACTTAAATATGATATGGAACCATAGACTTCCAACATACAGTCCTTTAAGTTTCCTTCTGTCTAATATTTTATTCATCAGTAAACTATGTGTATCTACTATACAAACTCGAACCACAAATGTAGTTAATTTCCTTTTGTTTGTACTGTAAGGTTGGTAGGAAAAATCATTTTCATGCTACATGATAATTAACGAAAGGCTAAAGTGAGAAAGCAAAAAAATCTTATTGGGAAACATACAAAGCGAAAACACCATCATCTCATTTCACATGGTAAAATTAAATTAACACGAAAATGTTAAATTGAATTAAATAATAAAAAAAAAGGAAAACGTAAAACCATATCTATCATGACCGTGGTGAATTACAACCAAACAAAACAAAAAAAAGAATAAAAAAAATATATATAAAAAAACAACATTCATGAATCAAGGGAGTATAAGAACATGGTAGAAGCATTTTATCTCTTGTATACACACTCGTTAGGGCAAAATAATTTCTTTCACTTTTGATGAATGATTGTTGGTTTGTTGTATGACAATATTCAATTAATTGAGTCATTAAATTAAACAGACTGTTTTGTTCGAAAATTATAGTGAAAATAAATCGGGTCATATGGAAAAAAATTCGATGTAACACGGTTTATGGTTTTAATTTTTGTCCTACCTAGTGTATATCATAAACGTCAACATACATCACAAAAAGTTAAGGGATCAAAAATTCGCATCAAAAAGGGAAATCAAGAAATTGTTACCTCGATTTTATTATACGATTCGAGTAGAAAGAAGAAAATCTATAAAGCACTAAGCGTACCAATTTCGCGTTTGCTTAAAGGAACATGTGCAATAATTCACATAACATTAAATATATTTTCTTTTTTCTTCAGGAAAACAGAAATACTTTGCGTATGTATTTCATATTTTACCTCCTTTCCCACTTTTGTTTACTTCCAAAACAGATACGAAATGTGTATAGGTACCTAATGTGTTTCATGAGGATGCGATGATGGTAAAAATAATGATGATGATGGTTTTGAATATAATTTTAATGATTATTATGAATACAAAATATAGCTCTTTGGCATTTGAACATAAAATAAAAGAAACAAAGCAAGAAACCAAATAACACATAAGAATAGAAAGTTATAAGGTCTTTTGTTAAAAAAAATTACCTTTCTGGTTGGTGAATCAAAAGATGATACGATGATATGAAATATATGGATTTATACGTATAATTTATTGGGCTGTAGATTATGAGTTGAGGGAGTACAAATACACACACCACAATATACGATCTTGTTGCATATATAGAAAATATATTGTAATATGTAAATTAAATTCGAAACTATATGATATTTCCCACATCTTCGTCAAATTATATGTTCATAACCCCATAACTTTACCCTAATTAAAATCCATAAATTATTCAAAAAGTTATAAATTCGAGAAAACACTTTTTTCTTATATACAAAGCAAGTAAATAAACTTTTCCAAACAAGTAAAACTTATAAATATAAAACCAAAAAATTACAACATTTAAATTTTCAAAAACAAAAAGAACAAGTATAAGAAGTAGAATACCCTCAAAACACAACAACACCAACGATTTTTCTTAATTTTCCCAATTTTTTTTATGCTTTTCTAAAATAAAAGTTCGTAAATTTACATAACAAAAAAAAAAAAAAATTAAAAGAATTTGCGGTTACACAAAAAATTTCTCTACTCCCAAACGACTGCATGTTTCGGGTGACACGAAGAAAATTATGTTTTTACTAATTTTTAAGTTACATATCGAGAAAATTATTTCTGAATGTAGGGCAAATTTTTTTTATGCCGTTTTTATTATGGCTTTATGGCAAGGGAAATTGAAATTTGTCTCTCAATATGTATAAATGAGAATGGAACAGTATGGCATGACAATAAAAAAGCCTCATCAATCATGCCTGATTATATGTATATGTATACATATGTATATAAATAAATTCACTTTCGATAAATAAACCAACCCAATACCACATCCCCAAATATTTTATGATTAACATAGCAATAAAATTAATTTTCAATATTATTTTACCACTCCAACCATTACTTTTACCACACTATATGTACTATGTATGTATGTATATTGTATATTATCCAAACTACCATTTTTTTTTGTTAAGTTGAAATACTGATTTTTGATTTACGTACAAACAAATATTTAATATTTGGTCCAGTTGGTTAATGTTTATTTTGATAAAATGTCACGAACGTTTATGTATGCGGACATAGAGATGGTTCAATAATATCAATTAAATGTATAAACAAAAAAAAATTTTAAATGTCATATATACTACGTCGAATTTAATTACTATAACACATAAACGTGACTATCTACGTATATATACTTAACTGAAGGTCGAGATCAAAAGCCCAATTTATTTTTCACCTATGGGGTAAACACTTTTATAAAATTAGTGTTATAGTGTGCGCTATTTTCTAACTTCAATTATTTTGATATCTTCATTGTAATAATTTAAGCTGGTATAGGAATTATGTGTTTTAGAATTTAGAATTTAGAATTAGAGTCGTGAGCTTTGGCATATTCAAAATTATTTTACTACTAATATTCTACATATACGTTAAATCTTAATCGATGTCTGATTTTTAAACCATGTTTCGGCTGGATCTATGTAATTAATTTAAATCGAGTTTTAACCATATACTATTAAGCGTTTAAATTTAATTCTAATTGCAAGGTCAAATTCTATTTCAAATAGTTAATTAAATCAGAATCTGCACTTTTTGAGGTTATGTCGATTATATGTTCTACTCGTTTTGTGGAAAACGGCCTGCTAGATTCTATTTCTATAAAACCATTCGATAAAAATATTATCAATAATTTATTGTAATCGATTGCTAACAAAATGAGGAAGAAAGGGATAGAGACAGCATAGAAAAGACGCAATTGGAAAACCGAAATAGCGTCAAATTTGTTCCTGAAAATAGAGATACGTATAATAGTATGTAGATTATCGAATATCGAAAATGGTGATGTTACAACATCCCAGCCCAGAACATTATTTTAAAAGTTCAAAGAAAGTGAATTACCGCATTACTCAGAAATGTCAGTGGTCGAAATTAGGCCATGGCCGAATAACTCAATATTGGCAAATCAACAAAATGATCAACTCAAACGAATTTTCAAAACTTTCAGAAATGTTGAAAGATATACCATCAGTCACACAAATTTATGTATGCCGCAAAAATCAAACTAATTTCATAATGATAAAAAACATTTGCGATATATATTCGATTTAGGCTTTTTACTTATGAACGTTAATTCAATATTTCTTGGGTCAAACAAGTAAAACATGTATGGAGGAAGTTTAGTTTGAGCATTCGCAATTTACATTTTTGGAGATTTTTTTGTGATTGAGTGATTGACATTAAACAAAATAATCTGACTAACGTTGATAAGAAACCGCTAACCCCTTCATTATGGTCGACGACGATAAGTGGAAAAGCATTCGCGAGTTAACATAATATATAAAGTATTATTTACAACCATTAATTCAGAACGCTAAACATCCCACACAATAGTTATGGAGGTTCTTGCAGGATGTTAAACTTCAAAATTGCCCATTTTTATCGTTAAGCACATGAAGGACCATTCAGAAATATAATAACGGAACCTTGATTGAATTATTAAGATAAATTATTCAAAAAGTTATAAATTCGAGAAAACACTTTTTTCTTATATACAAAGCAAGTAAATAAACTTTTCCAAACAAGTAAAACTTATAAATATAAAACCAAAAAATTACAACATTTAAATTTTCAAAAACAAAAAGAACAAGTATAAGAAGTAGAATACCCTCAAAACACAACAACACCAACGATTTTTCTTAATTTTCCCAATTTTTTTATGCTTTTCTAAAATAAAAGTTCGTAAATTTACATAACAAAAAAAAAAAAAATTAAAAGAATTTGCGGTTACACAAAAAATTTCTCTACTCCCAAACGACTGCATGTTTCGGGTGACACGAAGAAAATTATGTTTTTACTAATTTTTAAGTTACATATCGAGAAAATTATTTCTGAATGTAGGGCAAATTTTTTTTATGCCGTTTCTATTATGGCTTTATGGCAAGGGAAATTAACCCCTTCATTATCGAGGACGATAAGTGGAAAAGCATTCGCGAGTTAACATAATATATAAAGTATTATTTACAACCATTAATTCAGAACGCTAAACATCCCACACAATAGTTATGGAGGTTCTTGCAGGATGTTAAACTTCAAAATTGCCCATTTTTATCGTTAAGCACATGAAGGACCATTCAGAAATATAATAACGGAACCTTGATTGAATTATTAAGAGTTGGTCTTTATATCTAAAAATTGACTTATAGTAAAACATAAATTAATAAATTAAAATTTGTTACTTTTGTAGGTAATCACTGCAAAGATTTATTTGACTATCTTCCTGTGACGGATAGGGATTTTTGCTACACTTTGAATGAGCACCAGTGCATTTTGGTCGAATTGCAAGGGAACTATTATTTTAAAATTAAAATTGGGCAACCGATATTATTTACTCTTTGCTTTCAAAAAATGTTTGTGTGTTGTTTTATGTAGTGAGTGGTGCAGTTTAAAGGGGAAATTGTGTGTGTGTCTTATTAACGCATATACAGGAAGGGAAGGTAAAACGTTTCATTTTTGTACTATTCGTTAGATTTCGTATATAACGTTTAAGGATTAATGATGAATCAATTAATGTTTTTGATCTCTGATCAATTGTGATTGATTGATTTTTTTAAGTTTTGAGTGATTTAACGAAAATTATTGACAAACACTTACTGTCATTCAACGAAACTGGTAAGTGTGCTTTTATTTGAGTGTTTCAATACTACACATTTAGCTGACGCTAAAATTTCATGTATCTAAATCATAACTGTTGGAAACATTTTAAAAAGGAAAGAAGAATATGTGGAACGTTTCCGAGAAGAAAATGAAAATTTACAATGAAAATGGCCAAAAACTATGTACGAGGAAATTAATTCTACCTGCTACCAATGGTTTAAACAAATGAAAGCAGCAAACGCTCGATTATCTGGCGGTATAGTTCAAACATGCTCACAAAATATATCCGAAAAACCTTGGCTTAAATGAATTTCAAGCATCGAATGGTTGGTTAGAAAACATCCCCAGTGATACGGCATTAATTATAAATCGTTAAGCAAACGAGATTGCAAAATTTTGTGCACAATTTGCTTTCATGGTATAGGGGTACGAGCCAAAAAATTGGTTTAATGCTGATGAGCTCGGATTATTTTTTAAATTGATGTTTGATAAAAACTTGAAAGCTTCAAAAATCTAAAAATTTGTGATTTACCGGTTGTTTGAAAATCAAATAAATCAGCATGGATGAGGTAGTATATTTGAGGAATGGGGTCGAGAGCTTGATGCCACCAGACGAAAAGAAAATTTTAAAATTATATTGACTGTATATAGACAACTGCCCGGGTCATATGGCAGTCAACGGACTAACAAACGTGGCACTTCGCTTTCTCCCGCCTAGAACGACATCAGTGATTCAGCCAATCGACCAGGGAATAATACAGATCTTCAAAAACCACTATATAGGGGTCATTTATTGAAAAATGTGATAAATAAATTGTAACTTGTCGGACATGAGATTTAACGGCGACAGAGCTATCCAATAAAATTAACTTCCTCGATGTTATTTCATCGGTAGACACAGCATGGAAACAAGACGGATTGCATAAGTAAATGTTTTAAAAAAGCTGAATTTCAACCAGATTCAAACGAAGAAGTGGAAGAACTTTTTCCTGTGGTTCATAATCCGTTATTGAATATTTCAGCTACAAGTTTGAAGAGTTTGTGTGTTCGGACAATGATAAGACGATATGTGTCCATCTAAACGAAATGGATATTTTAACTCGATTCTAGAAAGAGAATTAGTCGAAGAAGAAAAAGTTCCAAGTCCAGTTCAAGAGGAAGTATCTGTACAAGGCGTTGTGAAAAGTATTTCAATGTTGAAGAAATTTGCTTATTTATTTATGATTTTGTTCTCAATGCACGAAAAAAACAAAGTAAGATTCCAGATTATTTTAAAACATCTAATTAATTCAGGTTTAAAACTTGATTAAAGTGCAATTTTTATTATTTATTATGAATATACTGGTCTGAAACGTAATACATATTTATACATCCTGAGTTATATATTTAATATAATTTAAATTTACAATTATTAATTAATTAATTAAATTTACAATTATTATGTTATATCTATTTTATTTATGTAATGGTTTTTTATTGGAAATAAACAAGAGTGGCATTATTTATTAAAAATGTGGTTTTTCCCTTTTTTTCAATAACTTGGACAACTCTGTATGTTAGACACATTTTTTAGTCCCTTGGGTGTTTAATATACTCAGGTTTCACTGATTAATAAATATAATATCTGCCTGTAACCAAACAACCAAGGTTGCCAAAGGTCACCAAACCATTTTTCACTTCTGCTTCTATTACTTTTATCTAAAATGTTTTCAACTGACTCACGCTATATATGGTATACACGTTTCATTGAATTATCGTATATGTCTAGATATACCGCATGTCAACCGTGTTGGGCCTGTTGGTTATTCGAGTTTAATAAAAATCTAATTTGATTGAAATTGGTTCAGTTTGTGTGCAATTAATAAATTAATAACAATCACATATGCTTTTGGAACAAAGTTGGTTCTTGAGATATCCTCCTACGGTTATGCTAGTATTAAGAACGCTAGCGTTCCAAGTGGCTATAAACGTTTTGAAATTGATTATGAGTATAGGCGTTTTATTGACCTTTGGTTCGTTAACAACATCTCATACTGTGGTCGAAGACGGAACCTGATTAATTTTAATTTACACGAGCATCTTATATGTTACCACAAGGTAATTTATGAATGCATATATTTCATAGTAAACCAAGAGCTAATCCTGAAACCAACGTATAGAAATACTAATCAATATTAGATTATAAACTAGCCGCATAAAATGAATTTCTCATTCTCAAAACAATATTAGAAAAAAGATCCACTTTAGCATGTTGACAAGATGGAAAAGAAAAACTATCCCATTTAACTTATCACAGCTTTACATGATATAGAAAACATCCCATTTATTTTCATTATCGCATATACATAAGTATATGAAATGTATATACATAATAAACATATACATATATGTATTTCATGTTCCTGTACTCCTTCTCAGTCCAGTTTTTTCTTAGATTTTCGGTTGTTGTTGTATTTTTGTGATTACATAAGAAATCTGTCACATCTATATAGCCACCAAAAAGTAAAAAATCACAAAAAAAAATTAGGGCGTTAAAATACTACATTTATAATATAATTTGCCATTCATTCAGCAACACAGCAAAATATCATTTTCATCCATCCATTACTTTTCCTCTTCTCTCCATATACGCGAACAATCGGGTAAACGAATTTTCCTAAATGTATACACAACAAAAAAATGTCCTATGGTTTTACTAAGGGTTGGTAGAAAATATAACTCCGCCCTTATATTTTATATACTACACATATACATATATATATTCAGTATATAATAACTATATTGTACGATATATAACAGGAACCGACTTACTGAAAGACTAAGCAAAAAAACAGATTTGACTGGTTAATATGACCGCAGTACAATAACAACAACAACAACAACAACATCGATTGTGTAGTTCGAAGTAGTTGGAGTAATAACATATAAAAAAGGCACAAATTACAGATGTCACCGAGTGAAGAGATGAACTATAACCTGATAACCAAATTTATTCGTCTCTCTCTCTTTCATTGGGAAAATTTTGTATATATGTTCATACAATTATAGATTTTCCGAATATGTGTACCGTATATGTATATAGCTATAGGTAGGTAGGTATGGTATATAAGTATATGTAACATTAAAAAATATCAGGGTAATTAAATGAGGGGAATTTTTTTTGCATTTGGTATTTACGGGGAGGCATGTGAATGGTTACGAGATTGAGATTATGGGTTTATGATTAACAACGAAAACAAAGTAAAACATTACACATAATAGTCGTACACCGAAAGTGGGAAAATGTGTATGTACATTTATCCGAATTACAATGTATATTCGGAAATAATTTTTTTGTATTTGTGTTTGGTATGTATATGAAACGACATGACACAAAGCAGAATAGGATTTTGGTTGTACCGAACTCGATCGGTGTGAAAATTAATGAATGGGGGTGGTGGGGGTGTACTGGTTTATGTATAATATTATGTAATATGAAATGAGGAGGATGAGAATTACAGGATTTTTGTGGATAATAAATCAAAAGGTTATATGATTAATTGAGATATTTTCGTTTGACTGAGTTAATTTTCAATTTTGGCTGCTGTTTAGTTCACTACTTGATTGTTGTGTTTTGGCAGGAAAATAAATGTATTTTTGATGGGATTTTTTTGTTTTGTTTTTGTGCTAGTTACTCGTCCTAGCAATAAAATGGATACTTTTCAATGTACGTAACTAATAAAAATCAATAATATAAAAAATATACTGCATACTTCGGGCGATGAACTATTTTGATGTTGCATTTAATCAATTCAAACCCATTCCAAATATATGTATCTCATCACATGCGACGGATGAGGCCTTGCATTATTTGTAAATCCCCCAGTATGTAGGGCATATATGTAAATAAGCATTTAACAATTTATCAAGCTATGAATTGACGGAAAATTCAAATTCCTGAACATTAGGTTTTATTAGTCGCACGAGCAAATCTATAAAAAGATATACATATTACGGGCTCTGATTTTCACATGAGAGCAACTATTTTAAACAATCTACGTTCACAAAATAAATCATTAGGAATGATTTAACCTAGCTTTCTAAGTGAGTCACGACCCGTCGTTTTGGACAAGGTGATCCATTAATTTCACCGTCTAAGAAAAAATATCATTTATACACAAATCCATCGACATTAAACACATAATAAGCACAAGTTCTCCCATAGTAAAATTCAGGAAAAATTGCCCTACATCAGTGCTAGACAAAATTATCAAAATTTCATAATTTGTGGCTAATAAAGCAAAACGACAGTTTCACACAAAATCTCCCCAAAAGCTTCATATAATTTGCAAGAACATTACGAGAAATAGAACAATCAGCAAAACATTATTAAATACCTAGGATAACATTTAGATAGATTTATGGTCAAAAAATACTTTGAAACGACAAAAAATCGATAAACAAGTTGAAATATGCTAAAAGCCTATATCTGGAACTATGGTATTGAGCTTCCAACATATTAAAATTTCAATAAATGCCTTCAGAAATACAGAGAGGAATTATTGTATACTTATAATCACACCAGAGAACTGCAGTTATCGGTACCTTAAAAACCGGACTGGTTGTAATCCTAGGTAAGTAATTTACAGTAAAATACTATATCATAATACAGTAATGCGTTACTGTTAATAACTTTAGCAGGTAGGTGATTAAAGAATAAACCCAATGACAATTTCATCGTAAAATTGTTTCAACTTTCTATAGCTTAGGGCACAGGGCCAATAACACGATTAATATATTTCATAACAATTAATGGGTATTTAAAACGCACAGTATAATAACACATACACTTATCTGCAAAAATGATCATCTTAGAAATTTTAAAAAAGCTGATTTATAAAATGAAAAATTCAATCAATGCAGACATGGGCATTTTTTGCTATTTGTTGATTACAAATAAAAATTATGTCAAATATGATTAAATTATGCGGATTATTTATATAAAAGGAGATGAAGATAAAAGGACGATTAGGACGTACGTTAGTTTTATTTTATTACATCCAATAAAGTATTCAAAATAATTAACAATCCAAAAAAACTTATAAAAACATAAATCCATCAAACAAATAATGCACTATGCAATGTCTAGCAAGACAAGCAAGACAATTTTTCGTGTGTTTTACTATGTGGGCGCTTGAAAAGTCGATTAAACAAATTTTAGTTGACTTTACAAAGCACTCACATAGTAAACCACACGAAAAATGGTCTAACACTGTGACAAAACAATTTTTCGTGTATTTTACTATGTGAGTGTTTACAAACTTTAACAAAAATTTGGTATCGAGAATATTTTTTTATTTTTTTATTATTATTTATGAATTATAGTAAATAGAAAAAATATTTTCGACATCAAATTTTAGTCGAGCTTTCGAAGCACGCACATATCTACAAGACAATTTTTCATCTGTTTTACTATGTGAGTGTTGGAAAAGGTTGGCGAAGATACTATGGTATCGAGAAACATTTCTGGCTACTGTATTCCTATTACTATAGTTAAAGATTTCCTCGTGAGTGTTAACGAATTGCTTAGAACTCCCTTTATCCGCCATGATTTGAAATTATATATTTTAATTATCTAATTAAAGTTAACTGTTGTGAAACCTATAGAAAGGGAGTTATAAATTTTATTCGGCAAGCCCTAACGAACTACTATTTACAACCAAAAAAAAAAGAAAAAGAAATGCTCAACAAGTTCCAACAAAAAGCGAAGCCACAAGCAGCTGCTTTATGCTTAAGACCCCCTCTATCCACTGAAATCACTTAACTTAATATTTAGTTTTTAAATTTAAATATAGCTAAAGCGTATAATATGCACAGTCTTCATAAATTTGTGCCAAAATTACACTAACTATATAGATGTGGATGGTAATTCAAAATTTGACAGTGTTTTCATAATTTCAATTAAAAATCAGAATTTACATATAAATACATATTTCCAAATTCGTAATAAAATTTAAAATTTGATTTCAATAATTCGAAATTTAAACGATTCAAACCAAAAAATCTTAATTACTAAAGGTACATATATAGGACTGAAATATTAAATTATAAATAAAATTGTTATTTCTGAATTTCAATTTGTAAAATTTTTAAATTAATCAATATTCCATTTTTAAGGAATTGACAACCATTCAAGTTGAAATTTAAACTTTAAAATTGTCTCTTTAATTTCGCTTAACCGCACATGGAATTTTAATTTGAAAATAATCTAAAATTTTCAAATGTCGCATGTATAGGAACGGGATAATAAGTCCATCTTAGAAATATGGAAAAAATGGAATTTAAAAATGGGAAATTCATAACATAAATCTAAGATTTTAACGGGAAGCTAATATACTTTAGTAGTGTGAAAATTGAGAACTTATACAAATTTAGAGTGTGTAGAATTTGTTGGATTATTTTTTTTTCAATACAATCGGCTTTATTCTTCAATCTTTCTAAGCAATTCCCTGGCCAATGCATTGAGATGTTGTTGTAATTTTAACTGGTACTTTCTGCTGTATTGTATTATCGTATCTGCTACCGTTTCGGTCTGTAGATCGCGATGTACATATGGTCGTATTGTGCACATACCAAGCTATTTACGATTCGTCGTAATATTCTTGACTGCATTCTTTGAAGTTTTATTATATGTTGGAAGCGTAATCAGGGCTTGCTCCACAGTTGAATACCATATACGCACAGATTGGTTTAAGTACCATTTTATATCACAAAACCTTGTTGTTTAGACTTAAGTTTGAATGTTTTCCAATTAGCCATAGTTAATCTTGGAATATACCTAAATTTGATTTTTACTGACATTTAGGTTCAATGTGTTTCTATCTAAGTATAGACCTATAGATATTTCACGGGTGAAATAAGAGCGTCGCTTGAGAACAACTGAGAATATTCCCCTGTAGCCCGTAGTGTTGAAGAAAACCCAGGTCTGTCGATTCCTCGTCGATCTTTGGAATCAGATTACCTAAATTTGATTTTTACTGACATTTAGGTTTAATGTGTTTCTATCTAAGTATAGACCTATAGATATTTCACGGGTGGACACCGTTGTGAAGTTAGCCCGAAAAACCATCCCGAAAAAAGCCTTTTAAAGAAATGGTGTGTTTCTCTACTATGTACTATACAAATTCATAGTAAAACGAAAAATAAGATGACAAAAAGTACTGAACAAAGCAAAATAAGGTAAAAATAAAAACCGAACCAAAAATGTAATTTTTTTTCGGGCTGATATACTATACATATTATGTTTATATAATTATGTTTCCTAATTTTGACAAAGAACTTAACAAGAAATATAATTAAAAATGAATAATTTTATTAAATATGTTATTTTAACGCTACTGCCTAGTATAAAATTAATAAAATCCATAATATGTACCGCTAAAATATAACAAATTATTGTATCCAGTATTTTAATTGGCTGGCAGCTGGCAGTCGTTCTTTGTATCCTCTAAGGCCACTGCTAAAATCTAAACACTTATCAAGTGCCGTGAAGCTAAAGCTTTACAAAGCGTTGATCAGGCCCGTTGTTATGTTTGGATGTGAAAGTTGGGCGCTGACGGATGAGTACGAGAGATGGCTCCTTACATTTGAGAGAAGAATCATGCGTGTGATTTACGGCCCTAAACGCGAAATAGATGGTACATACCGAGCTCTGTACAATTTCGAGATCAGAGATCTGATGAAGATCCCCGATATTGTACATGAAGTTAGATCTCAGCGAGTACGCTGGCTCGGTCACGTTCTGCGTGCTGATCCGGAACGAATTCTGCAGCGATCTCTGAAAGGAGAGCCACCAAATAGTAGGCGCAGAGGTCGTTGCAGGCGACGATGGCTCCACGATGTAGAGAACGAC
This sequence comes from Tipula unca, assembly GCA_951394425.1. NCBI lineage: Eukaryota > Metazoa > Arthropoda > Insecta > Diptera > Tipulidae > Tipula > Tipula unca. The sequence continues at coordinate 185,441,226 of OX596381.1, read as the reverse complement.
TTGGCCTCTTCAGATTGTCTAAGACAGTATGAAGATCAAGCTCAGGATCGAAACCGTTGGAGCCAGATTGTTGATTCAGTAAGGGGCCAGTAATGGTCTTTAACACTGTTATTATTATTATTTTAATTGAGATTAAAATAAATTTACAATAAAATATTTTAGTTCCAATTCGGTAATATTCTTCCGGCTATAGCGCCGATCACAGAGATTGCCTCCAAGGGTGGCGACTGATACATGATTGCTGTACCTATTGGAATAGCGTCCAATCAAAAATTCATTTATTTTGAAAAAACTACGTTAAAAGTTTAAACAATTTATATTAAAAATTTGTTTATAATCTAATACAATATATGTATGTAATAAGCCAAAAAAATATTATTAATAATATTTTAGCCCGAAAAATAAGTAAAAAATATTGCTGATATAAATTCTAAATAATTTTTTTTTTTCGGGATGGAATGGTTTCTTACTCTATTTTACGCTGTTTTTCGTGCTGAGAGGCTTTTTATGTATTTAGTGAAGACACAAATATATTATTTTTGAAAAGTCTTTTTTCGGGATGGTTTTCGGGCTAACTTCACATACATTTAGTTGTCCATGCTTCAGTTGCATGCAAATATTCTTGCAGATTTCTTGACGATTGGTACAGAAACTTAGAAGCGATTTCCAATTATTTTTTATTTAATCCTGTATAAATTTAAATCCCGTTCGTACAAAATGATACTGAAATATGTTTAATATTGTTTTCCTGTTCTTTCAGATTTTGTTTATTGTATTTACTGTTGAGAGTGAGACCAACTACCAGTGCTAGATTTTTTCAGTATCATTTTGCACGAACTATATACTAACATGCCGAAATCGAATTTTGATTAGAGTTAAAGTTTATTAAACCCAAAATTCTCAATATTTTCGAAATGAAAAATGAATTTATTTAAAAAAATTTATAATTCGAATACCTAAAAAATTTAGCCGTGATATCCTTGACATTTTGCTTTTTTCAGAATTAACATATTAGATATTCTTTGGCTTCTATATTTCTTGGTGCTTGAGTCTTTCAAAAACTTTCAAATATTTTAAGATTTTGTATTTTTCATTTTTAATTAAATTAGAATAAGTTTAATGTTATATCTAAAGTTTACTTTTAAATAATACCGTAACATGTCCTATAACCATCGGGCTCGCAAATTATCACGCACCGGCCAAGCCAATAGCAGAAGACCCAGATTTTCTAATTGTTACCAACGCTAAAAATAACAAAGAGTGAAGCTGTAAGCGAGGTAACGTATGAAAATGAGGCATATATTGTGAACGAAAGTGAAATCACGCAAGAAGCTAAAACAATAAGAAATAATATAAGAAACAACTTATGAATTGCTTATTTAAAAATTCGAAATAAATTTATTCTAAACCAATTATATTCATGATTTCATTTATTCAAATTCAATTACAATTTATATAAAGGGTTTTCCAATAACAGTTTCATTTTGAATAGCCTGCTATTTGGGTAGCTGTCAATTTTGAAGCTGTCATCTTTTGACATTTGACATTGTTAAAATTCACTACAATAATAGTGAACATTTTGAGTCACAGTTCGCAAGACTAAAGCACTTTTTGGTCGTCGTGAAGCACATACAGTACCCCCTCTCCAGATGAGAAACCATAGGTTTTGAGACGTTATACGTTGAACCGGACGGTTTTATATCATTTGCTGGCTGATATTTGATCAGCCGTGTTGAGAATACCGTAGGCCGGTTTCAATCTGTCGATGGAGATTGAGTGGTGCTTGTCTTTGATTGAGACAATGAATTGCTTGCGTAAGCGGCGTATAACTTTGTATGGCCCATCGTATGGAGATTGTAATCCAGTACGAACCTTATCAACCCTGACAAAGACGTAATCGCAATTGTTGAGCGATTTGGGAACGAATATGTTGCTTTCATTCGTTGGTCTTGTTGCCGTGGGGATACGATTTTGCATGGTGGTGCGGAGATGGTCGATGACTGTGTCGGTTGTGGATGGAGACGGCAGAGGATGTTCGATGAAGAACTCACCGGGTAGCTTGATGGTTTGACCGTAAACCATTTCAGCTGGTGAGCACCTCAGATCTTCTTTAACCGTTGCTCGAATACCAAGTATCGGCCAAGTACCTCGGGCCTTGAGAGCAGCTTTGAGCTGGGGGTGGAAGCGTTCAACCATGCCATTGGCTTGTGGATGGTAAGCCGTTGACGTACGTATACGATGTGAGCCGAGGAGTTTCGTTAACTCCGAGAAAAGCTTCGACTCGAATTGGGTTCCTTGATCAGTGGTGATGTCAAGTCGAACGCCAAATCGTGATACGTAGTTCTGTACGAATGTGGTGGCAATGGTTGCTGCAGACATGTCGCTCATGCAGTACGCTTCTGGCCATCGAGTGTACTGTAGCAGTATCGAATATCGGTGAGTCGAATATTCGAGCTGCTACACACATTCTCGCCGACAATAGTGAAACTGGTGGAAAAATTTGACCTGTTGGGACAAGTTATTGATGTGAAGAATCGAAACCGTGAGCGTCGCTCAAGAACAACTGAGAATGTTGCCCCTGTAGCCCGTAGTGTTGAAGAAAACCCAGGTCTGTCGATTCCTCGTCGATCTTTGGAATTAGACATTCCACAAACGAAATTACACCGTATTTTGCATGAAGACTTAGGTCTTAAGGCTTTTAAAGTTCAGTTAACACAAGAACTCAAGCCGGCCGATTCAAATGAATCAAAATGATCCGGAATTTCATCGAAAAATCATCTTCAGTGATGAGGCCCATTTTCACCTCGGAGGCTACGTTAATAAGCAGAATTGTCGCATTTTGGGCTCAGAAAATCCAAGAATGATTGTTGAAAAGTCTCTCCATCCTCAACGTGTCACTGTTTGGTAGCGGTTTTTGTGCTGGCGGTGTGATTGGGCCTTACTTATTCGAAAATGAGGCTGGTGCAAGTATTACGGTGAATAAATTACGCTACCGAGCTATGATTTTTTATGGCCGAAATTAGAAGATATTGATGTGGAAGACGTTTATTTTCAGAAAGGCGCGCTGTCTTACGTGCCACACAAGCAACGAAACAATCGCAATTTTGCAAGAAAAGTTTCCTGACCGTGTTATTTCTCGAAGAGGTGATCACAATTAGCCATTAAGGTCTATGCCAATGATCCACAATCGATCAAGACCTTAAAGATGAAATTCGTGAAGTTTTCGAGGACATACATCCGTAAATGTGCGAATTGGTCATGGAAAATTTCACGAAAAGGATATGGTGCTGCAAGTGTAGCCGTCGTGGCCATTTGGCTGATATCGTTTTCAAATGTTAATGACATACCTTCCTCTTTACAATTAAATAAACATTTATTGGTTGCTCTTAAAAAATACTCGTTTTTTTTAAAACCAAAATGAAACCTCTTATTGGAAAACGCTTTACATAAGTAAGTTCAAAAAAGTTAACATTTTTTTTATTTTTGTGCCTCCAGTTCTCTTTCTCGTATATCTAACTCTTATCTTTTCAATTCGAGTTCTTCATAGCTTTGTTTGGTCTGTTCTACCAACACTCTTTGTTGCCTGCGATACCTATCATTTTCAGTTTTTATTTGTTCGGCTGCCTTTTTGTTGTTTTGAGTCCCATTTCTCATTTTGAAAGTTTTGGATGTCTGTTAATACCCTAATTATGTTTTGCCTTGTCTCTTCGTGGTACTATAATAACTTTCCTGCAGTTGAGTTTGCTTTTTAAGTGACATTTTCGTGATTTGCTTTGGTTGTCGTTTTCTTTGCCTATATTATTATTTGATGTTGATGGCACGGGTTGATTATGATTTGCGAATTGTTGATGGTCCAAGTTGATGTTCGTCACTCCATTCAATTATATAAATGTTGGCGCAAATGATTCTTTTATTAACAAATTATTGTCTGTGGTGACTACATTGGTTGAAGAGTTTTGGTTGCCTTTATCATCGGAATATTTGGGTTTGACTACAGATACAAATGTTCGTGCTTAAATCTTTCCAAACCTCCAAAATAATACATGTTAGAATAATATTTAATATTTATGGTTTAATAACCTTACTCTTTTCCACCCATCGACGGATTTTTCTGGAGGACCAGCACTATTTAACCGTTCTACCACTTCATTCCACAACATATTTATGGTTTCATTGTATTGGAATGAATTCAAAAAATGTTTAGCAATGCCTTCGTTTTTTTCATAAAATCTATTAAAATTTCAAACTGTTCACTGTTTGTTGCAGTCCTATTAGGCAAATTAACAAATTTTTTAAAATATAATATTAATATAACACAAATGGAATATTAATATAAAATAAAAGATTATTTACAATTCACATTTTTGAAAAAAATATTTTTATTTATTAAATATTGCAACTTATTGCTATTAAATTACGTTACTGAAATAAAATGGCTGTCACCTCAAGTGCAGTCGAAAATTATCGAAAAATTTCGTAATAGTTCATTTTCGAAACTACCGAAATAAAACGCTATCGAAAATTTCATAATAGGGCCCCAGAAAAAATTTGTATAGAAAGGTATTGTTTGTATAATCATAGCGAAACCATATTGGACCCAAACCGTATCACATAATAATTAAGCATCTACCCTAAATAAAAGCAAAAAATTCTAACCTTTTTTTAGTCCATTCTTTAAACTTAAACAAGAATGACTATCCAATTTTCCATTCTATTTCGTTTAACTTAACATTCTGACAAAGTTTCGTTATTCCCCAATCAAAGAACCAAGATAAAAATTTATATCCTATTTGTGTTTTCTCGTTCTCGTTCGAATAAAATTCCTTAACTTATTATCTTTTAATTTTAAATGGTTTCAGAGTCTTCAGAATATATAATGTATATGTACATAAGAAAATAATTTTTTTTTTTGAGATAAAAAAAATCTAAGAATACAACTTTTCTTTTATTTTATCTTCATTTATATATTTCCTTGACAACAAAATGGAAAAACCAAACGTTTTTCCCATATTATATTTGTTACTTTTAATAAGCTTTTCAACATTCTAACGATATAATAAAAAATGTATGTTACAAATTTTTCTTACATATCCATACATAGCTATGAACATCCTATAAATAGAACATGTATACAGTATATGTATCTATAGTACATGGTATACATTTAGGAGTATAAAATATTTAACTCCGCCCTAAATATATACTATATGACGTGTTCAGTATACGTATTTGGTTGTTGCACCATTTTATTACACAAAAATCATCCTGCTGTGTATGTGTGCGGATGAAAGTAAAAAAGGGAAATAGTCAGATTCCGGAGAACACACCCTTAATTTTTTTTTTTTATAAGGATATTTATTTGTTGTACATACTACATACTATATTTGACTATATACTGGGAGACGTTAGCATTCAAAAAGTAAAAAAAAAAAAAAAAAAAAAATCGAAAAAATGGAATATATGACAATACTGTAAGTATATATGGTGAAGTCAATAAATTTATTATACGTTTGTTGGGGGTAATAAGAAGTTGCTATCTTTCGGTTTGGCTCCTGTTTGATTTTTAAAATTTTTTTCATTTTATTTTTATTTTATTTTTTTAAATTACAATTTTTATAATATCACGGATGGAATATAAAATTACTCGGTGCTTTTGATAAAACGCATCGCTCATTGTTACATAATACGGATTTTTGTGCAAATTTTCTGGAATTTAATTTGTGGAATATTATTTGTTTTGTGCTATAAATTAAGTGAATTGCCAAAATATTTTGGATACTGTATAGAATATATATATATATATATATATATATATATATATATATAGAGTGAAAAATAGTTAGAGTGATTTATTTGTGACCAAAAATTAATAAATTATAATATACATATATAGGCATTTTAACCCACCTTGATTTTGTGGATGAAACTGAATTGTCATAGTGGAAAATTTAAGGTTTCGTATACGTTCTCATCGAAGAATGGGAACAGGTAATTTTATATTTTTTGGTTCTTATATTTATAAAATTCAAATGTTCAAAAAAATTTAGTGGATAAATGTAAGTACAACATTTAGTTCAAAGCTTATATAAATACGCACATAAATACGAAATATCTTTGGCAATTTTAGCTATATGTATAATAGATACATATATATGGTTAAAACTTGTGCAAATTTACAAAAAGTTGTATGTAATATAGGAGTGTAAATTATATAACAGGAAAAGTTCATCAAGTGTTGTCTCTTTACATCTAATTGGAAAAATTATATTCATTCTAAATTTTAATTCAATTTTAATTCAACAATATGTATAGTTTGTAGAAGCAATTATAAAAAGCCAAATTGTTGCCAGTGAAAATAATTTTCGGCTTTTAGTATAATGCTTCGATTTCCATTGGTTGTTAGAAATTCCCACCTCAAATTTAGTGAACATGTATATAGGAATAGTTTCCCTATTATTCAAAAAAATACAAAAATTAGACATTTTTTTATTTAAATTGAAATTCACATGGTAAAATGGATAGAGCACAAAATATAGGTCAAATTGAAAATATACAACTCACACATCTCATGTGCTGGATGCAAAAGATTTCACTAAATAAACGTAGATAGCCTCACTGGTTCTGTCTATACCTATACGGATATTTTTTGGTTTATGTCTCCAGGATGTTTTTTGACAATTTTTTTTGTTAAATAAAAAGATGCATAATAGTAATTTAATGTTTTTTAATTATTTTATCCACTTTTCACAAAAAATTTCAGCACAAAATTTATGGTCGATTTTGACAGATAATCTAAAATAAAAACCGAAACCAATTTATAGAGCCTATTCTACATTCCAGAATATCTCAATCGCAAACCAGAGTGTACATTGTACTCCAACGTTATAGTACCGAGATATTGTATGTATTTGTCAGATATAACTGAGAAATTGGGTTTACTCACTTTATGTAGCATATAATGTTGGTAGAAAGGGAGTTTAGGGAGAATAAAATAGGGAGTTTAGGACATAGGCAATTATCCGATCTTGGCTCTGGTTTAGTATTCAAGGATATACATATTACTAAAAATTGGAACAAGCTGATTCTTCGATATTTTTGAATTGAAATAAACACGGCAAGTTCGCATATATGAGAGAATCTGGTGCAGTGTCAAGAAGAAACAGAACATTTTGACCCAAAAGCGTATACAATTTTTTCATCTTAGTTGTACGTAGATAGCGATGGCCAAAAGTGTCTTTGAGGAAAAATCCATCGCGTCCAATCTATAATTGGTCCAAATTATAATGATAGTACTATTTTGAGCAATAGATCGAACCTCAATGTTTAATTCAATTTTTATAAATTATTTATTAACAATTCCGATAAAATTTTCGAAAAACAGAACAACTGTCATATAGAAAATTTCAGAATTAAAATAAAATTTAATAGTTTAACGAAATGTCAAAACTCAGTAAAACTTCTGTACAGTATATATGAGTTTGTATTTTAAAATTTCATAACGTTTTAAAATTTAACTACATAACATTTATTTATTTGTATATCTTAATACAAAGAAATACAAATTTGCTTGGTTCAAAATTCTGTAGTACAAGTGGTTTAACGAAATTCCAGACATATGTTTATTCAAAACACGAATACATATTGTCAGACACAATATTGCTAATATCTTCAAGTTTGACAGATCGGAGTAGAATTTGGAATTAATAACACGTGGTTTGCTGGAATGACTTTATCACTGCAATTAGATTTGGAAAAGTTAATATCTCTCCAAGAATCCGATGATGAGCTCAAAACACTCATATAAAGAATTCTTGAAACATGCAAAGCCCAAAATGTAAGCTAGAACTGGTTCTTGATAGTGCCTCAAATTTATCCATCTGAAAGATCGCCTATAGTGTCAATCAAGCTTACATTCCGTACGAAATGCGCCAGTATATTTTCGAAAGGATAAGACCTGCGTTTCTTGCCAAAAGTCCAAATTTAACAGACATTCGCATCCTGAACATGGACGTTTTGGCATTCTGTCAGGCATAGACCATGTGGTCGAGCCATTACCTTCATCTAAAGGTAACATATTCATATTAAAAACAATCGACAGATTTTCGCGCTGGCCAGAAGCGGTATCTCAGCCTGTTATGACATTTCGTAGACCAGTATACGAGTGTTGAAAGTATACAATACTTTCAAAGAATTTACGAAATTGTTAGGTTCACACCGAATGCACAACAACATACCATCCTCAGACAAATGGCAGGGTTAAACGATTCCATCGCCATTTAAAAGCCTCGTAATAAATCGAATTCCCTTATTTGGAGTAAATATAACATTCATCCTCCTTGGAATAAAAACTTCGATTAAGACTAGTCTATAGGAAGCACTACTGCGGATCTTGTCTATACGGACAGCCATTAAAGGTCCCAGGAGAACTAGTATTGGATCCAAATAGCACTTCACTGGAAAAATTACGTGAGTCGATGTGCAACGTCGTTTCCAAAAATATTGTGTTGAGGGCGGAAAAGCCCTCAACACAATATTTATATTCCAAAACACCTAACGAACTGTAACAAACTGACAAAGTTTTCACCCGGGTGGATAAAATCCAAACAGGATTGACACCATCATATGTGGGGGGTTATTCTCAGTTCAACGGAGATTCCGCAAATATTTCGTAATTGATTATACAATAGAAAGAATGTAACAATTTCCATCGACGATATAAACAAACATGATGGACGAACTAAACTATATACCTTCGTCTTCGCGATCGATAAAACATGTCAAATTCTAGACATATAATAAAAAAGTTTTCAGATCAATGGGGATGAGTGATACAGCGTTCATATGGCGCGATGAGAAAATATTGATATTACAATGTGAGATGTGACGAATTTATTGGTCACGAACTCGTTCATACTCTTCAAATTATGATATTAATGAATTTTTAGTATTTCAACTTCATATTTGTATATGGGCCCTCATATTTGCCACTAACATATAGAATATACATTTACACTAACAACAATTATATAATCTCTCTATCTCTTACATTGTAAAATATAATTTGTACATCATTATAAATCTGGTCTTAAAGACCAAAATAAAACTTATACCTTAAAATAAAAATTTTTCAATTTTAATAAATAAACTAAATTAATTATACCTGTGTAGTGAGTTATTTTAATTTACATAAGAGTCGTATTACCATATAAGTATACACAACCAACGTAACACGGCTATATCCTTTAAGACCTACCAACTGATACTATATACGCCTATATATACAATCACAAGAACCCGCACAACCTTATGTTATAAAAGCTGTGCGTCTTGGATCGGGAGGTACCAAATGAATTGTAATGATACATGTTGCATATTTCACAGCTATATGAGGTAGAACTGTATATAAATAGGTAAAACGCACATCGGTTAATTTAGTCCATAAAGAAGACGTTTATTTTAATATTAGCATTAGGGGAATGGTGGAACCGGCCACTATCGCTTCAGCTAATTTATCAATACATAATTAAATATTCATCGCTTTTTGATGGCATTTCCTGCTCTTGGTACAATTTAGAAGATTTGCATAAATATAAAGAACCCTCGCAATCTCAGATTGTACAACTTTGAAGTTCTTCTCCCGAGACGTATAGTTTTAAGGGTTGGTTTTTGAGGTAGGATGCTATTTACATTCGAGCTGTAAACCAATAAAAAAACCAACAACTTATTTTTATTTATGGTCGGATGTAAATAGCTAGGATAAATATCCGTCCTCGTGAACCAACCATGAGGAAATTAATTTTCCTCACACTGTTTCGTTATTATACAGTTTGTTCAACTTTCTGCAATTTTCCTACTTTATAATATATTTGAATCATTCGATTGTTAGTTTGTATTTGAGATTTTACTTTACACAAACATATTATATAAATAGGTATTTAACCTTACATACATAATCATTAACAAACATGCCGAACGCAACCAAAGCAGGGATGGGCGTGGTAGATTACGCCATGTAATCTACGCGGTCGTCGACAGATTTTAGCAGTGGCCTTAGAAAACGACAAAGAACGACTGCCAGCTGCCAGCCGCACTTTAATATCCTCACCCACAATGGTATCGTGCGTGATAAGAGAACCCAAATATTTGAACCTACTCACTCCCTCAAACGTGTGGTGGCCACTACTAAAATCTGGTGTCCCATTGTCCCTAAAACCAGAGACCAGGTATTTCGTTTTGGACTCATTGATCTGAAGTCCAACTGAAGCTGAAAACTCTACAAGCGGATCTAGTTTTTCTTTCACTCCGTTGCTATTCAGTCCAATCACGCATGTGTCATCTGCATGCAAGCACCTGATTGGACTGCCGATATAAGATGTTGCGCTGAGGTGTTTCAGTTTTACGAAAGATGTACTCCAACATGAGATTGAAGAGTATCGGGGACAGAGCATCACCCTGCCGAACACCCGAGTTAACTGCAAAAATTGTCGATAGCCTGTTCTCACCTTTAATACAGCATTGAGACTGCGTCACTGTCATCCTACACAGTCGTACCAATTTTGTTGGCATTCCTAGGTATTCCAGGGCAGACCACAAACTCTTTCGATTGATCGGGTCATAGGCCTGCCGGAAATCCAGGAACACCTGATGTACGGGGACTCGCACCGAAAAGACCTGATCAGTGACTGATCAATTCGGACGAAATGCTCCTTGATAGTCACCAACCAAGCCCTCCGCTAGAGGAGTGATTCTATCCAATACAATGTATGACAGTAACTTGTATGCTTGTTCAAGCGGTGAAGATGAGGCATATCGCGGCCACTTTCCATTCGTCAGGCATAACTTCGATTCGCCATACTAATTGAATAAGGTCGAAAAGACAGTTCCACAAAGTATCCCCTCCGAATATCAAGAGCTCCGAATTAATGCAGTCCACTCCAGGTGAGCGGTTTCGTTTCAATCTCTGCATGGCGTTAGTGAATTTCTCATGGGATGGCTCCGCAGTGTAAATCTCCGCAGTCTGTCTTCGAGGTGGCTCAACAACAGTCTGTGACGCATGATGAACATCAAGTGGTGAGTATAAAAGATGGATTTATCAGTAATGAAATTGTACGGCACTGCGATCAAATAAGTAGAGTAATGGGCGTTTGATTAGTGCACGTGAGTTTAAGCGGCATTCGGGCTAAGGTTTTATTAATTCAATTTCATCTTACAAATTAGTTCAACTCAGGTTCTATTAAAATTTACAAGCTTTTCCAATTAACTGCCAAGTATAAAAGAGGGATGTAGTAGCCATGAAAATGTACGGCAATGTTCAAATAAGCGTAGAGTCTATTCCTGTTGCTAACATTTTCAATTTTCAGTGCCATTACATTTTTAATTTAATTTCTTCTGTAAAATTGGGTCAACACAGCTTCTGTTGAAATCTACATTCAATTTCCGCAAGTATAAGAGCCATCTCTTGTGTACGGGCGCAATGAAAAAAACCACGGCCATGGTCAAATAAGCAGAGTCCAGAAATATTTTTGGTTATAAAAAAATCGATCAGTTCAGGTATTTTTCCTGGGTCAGTTGGCCAATATGTTGGTTTTCCAGTTGAAATGGATTCACATCCATTTTCTTTAATGGCCATCTGTAATTCATTTCCTTTAGTTGTAGTTAATCTAGAACCCCAGTGAGTATTCTTCGTATCGAAGTCACCACCTATTATGAATCTTTTCCCAGACGCTTGAAGAACTCTGGGTATTGTTTGTTTTTAATAGAATGTCTTGGTGGACAGTACAATCCTGCCACAATACTAGAAAAGTTGTTGATTTTTATATACATGAACAAGTGTTGGTTACCTGAACGATTTGGCTTTTTAATAACTCGGTAGCATTTATAGCCTTCCTGAACTCGAATTCGTTTTACCATGGAGTGAGGTGTGTTAAATTTTATGGCACGGTCATAGTTAAGGTTCCCCGGATTATTTTCAATGAAAGTTATAACCTTTTGTCTGATTTTTGGTGAGCCGTTTTTTCCGATTATTCTGCTGTTCTATACCGTTCCACCGTTATAAAGAGGGTCAGACTCTATATAACTCTATATATCATTGTTTTGGTTCAATTTAATAATTTTGTAATGTATAAACATGACGCTGAAGTAGATATATGGTATTTGACCACGATTAGTATATTAAGTTCCGCTCTTTTTGAAAAGATATTTAAATGCATTGACGGACATTCTATAAAACTATCACCAATAAACGCATTGTTCCTAAAGAAATTTGGCCACTCTTTAGTTTAGAACTAATTGACAAAACCACTCTCGGAATTGTCTACAATATCGACGTTGTCTACGTTGTTGACGTTATCTACGGGTTGTGGACACCTCAATATAGTAAATAATAGATGACGCGTAAACGCCCATCCCTGAACACAAGACATATTTGCAATCAAGTAAGCATTTATAATTTGGTTTAGTTTTAAATACGGAATTGTCACTTTATATTTATATTGACGACTGGTAATGTCAAATTTTATTGAACTTATATTGGTTAACAAATACCTGCTCGACGATTTTTAGCTGTTCCTTGAGCGTTGACGATCGAATTTTATAGCCTTTAGTTGGTTAATATAACTCCACTATAGATATTCCAACTTTCAAGTCGTCAAGTGATTTACTTTTGTAAACTTCAAAAATACGTCGAGACCAAACTTTTTGGCTTTAATTAGTTTTTTTTATTCTATTTTCAACATTTTTATGCTGATTCAACATGTAGTTTAAAATGTGATATTTATATATTTTGTTCATTTGGTATAGTTTTATCATTTAAAATCTTTCAAAATATTCGTTAACAATGGCACAAAATTTCTATCCTGCGTGTTGTGACATAAAATTGTAAATTTATTTAATTTAATTTGAGTACTCAAATGTGTTAATTGTTAAGTCATAGTCGAGAATCACATCTATTATGGTTTTGTGTTTTCAGTTATAGATTGGGGCCCAAGCCTATATATATATATATTGCTGCCTAAGACCCTAAGACCCATTCCTCTTTTTTTAATCTATTCACATACTACAACAGGATAAACTTCTGTGAAAACGGTAGTGGTTTAATTAAAATTCAATTTTCTTATAAACGATGTTATTTATACGTAAACCGCAAGAAAACTGCCGAACAGTTTTATATATTCGATTTCCTTTCAAGTAAATATATCGGATTATTACATAATCTTTGTCTCGCAAAAAAGAAAAACACGTGTTGCCCTCTTCATATTTGTATATACATTACTAATATATAACGACCAAGATTACCATTCAATTAACAGACACACTTCCCATATTATCGTATTCATATATGACAACACCTTCCGCAAATTATTAATTCTGATTTTCTGGCAAGCGAGTGTCATTACAACAACAAATATAAACGCGTGTTAAAAATCAACATAGTATATAATACATAGTACATACATAAATGCATTTTTCACACTTTCGAATATAGTAATGTAAACACAACCGGAAAACTGCTGAAAAACCATATGGAAATTTTAACAATTTATAAACATGACAGTATATATAATATACTCGTTTAAATTGATGATTTATAGGGTGAAAAACTTTAAAGTCAATAAAATTTATTGTGAATTGCATCACTGCGCGCGTTGAAAATTATTTCATGTATTATTTTACAAGTGTTTGGATTTAAGTTAAAGTGTTTATACGAATGTTTACGATCCCTCTATAAATATATAAAAAAATACTTAATCCTGGCTAATTTTCCCTTTTTTATATTCTTAACCGCTTAAGCACGTTTGGGTGTCGAAAAGAAAATAGTGGAAAAATGTATATACTTGTATTTGTATACATAATATATGTACATATACATATATGCACATATAAAAGGGACGACGTTTTTTAGCGTCCATTATATACAATACCCAACGTGATAAAACAATTAATTTTTTAGCAGGAACTCTATTTGAAAAAAAAGGATTAGATATGTATTTGTTTATATCCCTTTCATTCAGCCCGCGCGTACAAAAAAATAAATATACAAATTTTACGACGGGGAAAATATATCAAGTCCTTGTAGAAGTGTTAACTATACGTTAAGTCAAATATAATTCATCAAAAATAATTGAATTTTCCATCAAACCTGATATAACGTTTTTCCTATATATGTATATGTATATATAGGTATACTAACACAAATAAAAAGTGCTTGTGCTTTTTTCTTCTTAATGAGATTATTTTTTAATTATAAAAGTTAAATAACAAAAAAATGTAATTAAAAGTGAAGAAAATTGATTTTTCTATTTGTCTTTTACTTATTTTTTATTTTTTTTGCTTCTCTGTATTTTTAGGGGATCGTTTGCTCGATATTCCATGTAAAGTTTGTGGAGATAGAAGCTCTGGAAAACATTACGGAATTTATAGTTGTGACGGTGAGTGAATTCATTTATACAGATAATTTAAAATTAATAATTTTATTTTTATTAGTTAGTTTTTTTTGTGCGGTTTTTGTTCAGTGCAACACGTTCATCAATATGTTGGGGCCCTATATACCCAAATGTTAAAAAAAATTACATTAGATTTGACTTATTACTTAAATTCTAAATATTGGGCGTATTCAACGCACGTTGAAATGATTAAGAATTATTAGCCCGAAATGATTAAGTTTCCACAAATTTAAGACGCTTGAATAAATTAATTTCTATACATTCTTATAAATGTTTATGATATTTTTATAGACAACTATATATTATAGTTTATTAATTTAATGTTGAATGTGCAATTTTAAAAAATATTTGGAAACATACTATTTTTACTTTTCATTTATTACATCTATTTTTACTTTTCATTTATTATAACGCCGACAATTTTTGAATCGTTTAAAAGTTAGTGAATTTAACTTAAGATCTCCGAAAACATTTCTCTTCAGTATACCTTACGGCGTTACAATAGCCAATTCGAGGGTGCACGGCTTCAGATCGATTTTAACTGACCGTCTGCACATTACATAGATTCGGCACTTTCCACATGGGGTCCTATTTGAAATCATGAATGAAAATACCTTCTAATTCCAACGGTACAGTTATGCGCCTATTATATAGTTCTAACCTTAGCATCTGTAGCCAAGTAATTACAGTAGCCAAGTAAATCACCGCAATCACATTTTGGTCAAATATCCTCATCTAGAATTTATTGGTGACTTGAGGCGAGCATTTCTTTTAGATTAATTAAATAAAAAATGCAAAAACACGAAAGTATTTATTATTTTACATATCTTTCACAATAATACATATCTTTCACAATAATAATGTATAATCAATAAAAATTAAAAAATAAATCATTTTTAAATATAACCCAAAAATAATAAATTTTTGTGCTATTTGTTCGCTAATTTTCTGTTTCTCCAAATTTTTATTTGATATACTGCTTTGTGCTGTTATCCACCAGGAGCACCAATACTTTTACGGCCATACAGTGGGATTTTGATTTTTTAATTCAGAAATATTAAATCATGCAGCCTCTTTACTTGTCACTTTATTTAAATTTCTAAAATAGAAACAATGGGACTGATTCAGTGGTAGACTGTTCTACCATCACATTTTCGACATTCGATAGAAATTTGTGTATCTTTTTTCATCAACAAAATTGTAATCTATTGCTTTTTTACATATACGATTTTTCTATTGCGATCTCAGCCTATTAGAATAAACTTACATACTATCTCTTTTTATATATTTCACTAATAATAATATACAGTTTTTAAAGGCCATTACTGCTTCAACGGTTTCGATCCTGAGCATGGTCTTCATACTGTCTAAGACAATCTGAAGAGGCCAAGTCGTTTTCTACATCTGCGCCTCCCATATGGTGCTGCACAATTCTTTCCGGATCAGCACGCAGAACGGGACCGAGCCAGCGTACTCGCGGAGATCTTATTTCATGTACAATATTGGGGATCTTCACTAGATCTCTAATCTCGATATTGTACAGAGCTCGGAATGTACCATCTACTTCGTGTTTTGGGCCGTAAATCACACACATAATTCTTTTCTCAAATGTAAGGAGCCATCTCTCATACTCATTCGTCAGCGCCCAACTTTTACATCCAAACATAACAACGAGCCTGGTTAACGCTTTGTAAAGCCTCAGCTTCACGGCACTTGATAGGTGTATAGATTTTAGCAATGGCGTTACAAAGCACGATTGCCAACGGCCAACCGCACTTTAATATCCTCACCCACACTGTTATCGTGAGTGATAAGGGAGTCCAAATATTTGAACCTCGGATCAAAAGGAAAAGCGGATCAAGTATTTCCTTCATTCCGTTGCTATTCAATCCGATCACGCATATGTCATCTGCATATGTAAGCAGCTAATTGAACTGGCGATATAAGATGTTGCACTGAGATGTTTGAGTTTTACGAATGATGTACTTCAACATGAGATTGAAGAGTATAGGGGACAGACCATCGCCCTGACAGTGACGCAGTTGATCGAGTTTTAGGCCTGCCGGAAATCCAGAAACACCTGATGCACGGGGATGGATGTCTCATAATATTTAGATAGAATCATCCACAGCGCAAAGACCTGATCAGTGACTGATCGATTCGGACGAAATCCTCCTTGATAGTCACCAACGAAGCTCTCCGAGAGGTGATTCTATCCAATATAATGTATGACAGTAACTTGTATGCTGTGCAAAGGATTGCTACGCGTATATCGTGATAATTCTCACACTTCAAGCGGTCTCCGTTCTTGAAGATGGGTCCTATCGCGGCCACTTTCCTTTCGTCAGGCAAAACTTCGGTTCGCCATACTAATCGAATAAGGTCGAAAAGACAGTTCCACAAAGTATCCCCTCCAAATATCAAGGGCTCCGAAGTAATGCAGTCCAACCCCATAGGTGAACGGTTTCGTTTCAATCTCTGCATGGCCTTAGTGAATTCCTCATGGGATAGATCCTCAGTGCAAATCTCCGCAGTCTGTATTAGAGGTGGCTCAACAATAGTCCATTCCATATAGTTCACTAGCATTCGAAAAAGAAAAAAAAATTGGTGGTACTATATTCAATGAATGTATAGAAATAGAATCAAGCAGGCCGTGATTACATAGAAATTGAAAATGAAATAGAATACATTTGTGTTTGTGAAAAAAGAGACAGAAACGTCTTCGAATATCGAAAATGTGATGGTAGAATATCTCAGCAATCTTGAATTTTTGAACTCGGAAATGGTCCCAATGATTGGAATATGTAAATAGGAATAATGGAGTACAGCCGAAAACTAGATTGTACAGCCGAAAACTCGATAAAGTTGCTCACAATTTTTTGAGTCCGCAAAACAAAAGAGACCTAGAATAATAACGATAATAATATTTTGTTTCTTCATATGAAAATTGCTTGCTTACTTGCTTGCGTATGATAATCGAGTATCTATTCCAATATGTACACTTTCACCTACAACTGAAATAAACCGCCCCATATATAAAAATGGCCTTTCATAATTAGGATTACTATTTGCTTGATTGACACTAGTGTCATCTATGAATAACTAACTACTATAATCAAGAGTTTTGATAAGCCTAAGAAAAAGTTATAAACGATCAGGCCCCGTTGGAATGAACGATTATTCATAGTTTTTCCACATGGATAAACGACGAATCCAAGAAATAATCATCAACCTGCGCTCATTCAATCAAGCAAGATTTGCATGTTTCAAATTATCAATTCGGTATTTAAATTTTGTCTATAAATTTTACGTATATAAAGGATTTAACTAATTTGACATTATATGCTATGATATAATTTTTTAGTTATTTTATGCTTTGATTAGATTACAGAGATTTTAAATTTGTACCGCTTTTTAACACAGATTACTTCAAAACCACAATAAGCTTTCTTAAGCGTAATTGTACAATACGACATGCGATTAAATTAATCTTATCGTGTTATACACTTCACACTGCAAAAGAGGCAATCATGATTTAATCCTAATAATCGGTTTTATAAATAATTTCGTGTACTTAATAAATATATGTAATTTGAAATGATTATTAATTAATTAATTAATCGCTTGAATTGTTACGATTTTTTATAATATTTCTAAATAATATATTTAATTTTGATTTTTCAGGTTGTTCCGGATTTTTTAAGCGTAGCATTCATCGCAATCGCGTATATACATGTAAAGCCGCCGGTGAGCTGAAAGGCCGATGTCCAGTGGATAAAACACATCGGAATCAGTGTCGCGCTTGTCGATTAGCTAAATGTTTTCAATCAGCCATGAATAAAGATGGTAAGTTAAAATGGTCCATTAAAATTTGTATATATAAATATATATCGTTTCAAATATATGTGTATCCCTATTTAAGATGAAATCTTTTATCTTATTTTAAAAAAACATATAATAATTGTCGTTAAATCAAGCAAATTGTAGAATTTTCACTTTCCAAATGTTACACAAAACTGGAAAAATTTAAATATTTTCATGAGAATTTTTTTTTTTTGTATTCATCCCGATTTCATGAAAAGAAGTTCGAAACAAAAAATCTTGTAGATATATATTGTTCTTTTATTCTTTATCGTCATCGTATATCCTCTTTTATCTTCATATACCACCCACCCTTTATAAATTATATAAACACAATATAATTTCCATTTTATTGTTTAAATGATTACATTATTTACTTAAAGACAAAGTGAAGATTTTTTAAATTTCTTTTTATTGTTACATTTAAATTATTTATCATCATGATGAAGACATCAACAGAACGAAAAAAGTTCTTAAGTCTTTTTTTATGCGAGAGCAAAGAACCCTAATTTGTATACAGAAGGGTAGACAAAAAAAATAGTCGATTCAATAATTTTTAGCTTTATCGATTTTGCTTCGGGAATTATACTGCCTAATTAAGCGGTTTATGGGCTAATAACCACGATGATTTAAATTTCTATATGCAGAGATCAGCGATTTGAAATTTTTATAGGGGCACAGGAAGGTGAAATTACCTGTTTTTAAAAATCAAGGAAAATTCAAATAAAAATCAGATCACAAATAGAAATTTACATAATTTTCATGTAAATTTTTTCCATTTGGGTGTAGAATTTGAATATTTATGTCGTATGTATGTATGTATATGTGTATAAATTTTCTATGTTAAACATGGAATTTGTCTGCTAGATAGGTGCTGAAACAAAAAAAATGGAAGACTCGGAAGGATGAGTTGATATTTATCTCACAAAAATGTTTTTCTTCTTGTTTGTGTTTACTTATCTGTTAAAGTTTTCGTTTTATTTTTTTTGGGTTACAAAAATAATAACACAATCTAGGTGTTATCATAACAACAAGGATACGGTTAAAGTTTGTTTCCGAATATTTATATTTTTTGTGGGGAAATACACTTGTTGGTGTTTTTAAAGGATATGATAAGGAATAAATTTAAGATATGCCGATGTATGTATATATATATATATATAGAACAAAAAAAATGGTGCAATGAATTTCAATTAGTTCATCAAATTTCGAATTTATTTTTGTGGTTTCGCTATTGGCTTTTGATTGAACAAAGTCTAAATGTATTGTTATCTAGCTAACTGTGCTTTTTTGCGATAAGCAAGTAAAGATTCAGTTTAGTATCAGAATTTGAGCCTGCGTGAAACAATTCTATATATATGCTGAATGCTAAAATTATATGAAGTGGTTCGCTGAGTATATGGTCCAGATAGTATATACCATCTTCTATGTTGAATTATTATTACGTTTTCAAATATTTTGGTAAATCCACTATGCGATCTCTTCAATCACTCGTTGATGGCTGGCGTATTTCCCGATGAATGGAAAGTATCAAAAATAACACCAATTTTCAAATCCGAAAAAAGAGATGATATTGCACCTGCTACAGAGAAATATCAAGTTGACCAATGGTTAAATTATTGGAACTGGTTGTATGCAACACTTTTAAATCGATACGTCATATATCAGTGAACCAGCATAGATTTATGCCCGGTAGGTCTTCATCTACAAACCTGCTTTAATTCACAAGTTAAGTAACAAATGAGATAGAAAAACTTGATCAAGTGAATGTAGCTTGCATATATACGGATTTCAGTAAATCATTTGATTCTATAAGTCATCATAAAGCACTTCGCTCGAATATTAATTGGTGGAAGTTGTATTTAACAAACCGTTTTCAAATAAGTATTAATTGGAAACAAAGAATCCAATCAAATTATATCAAAGGTTACTTTTGGTGTTCCTGGTTCCACAGAATGATCAGATCGCCAAAATAATAAAAACTTTAAATGTCCTTATATTTGCTGCTTTCGAACTATTGAAGGAATACACGTTCCAGCCAAACTACAAAAAGACATCAGTAAACCGAATGAGTAGTGTGATCAAAACTCATTGCACTTAAACATCAAGAAATGCTGCATCATATCTTTTCATTCTAAAAAGAATCCTTTATTTACTGGATATAAAATTCATAACATAGAATTCAGAGAGTTTATGAGATTACTTATTTAGGCGCCACTTTCATCGAAAACGTTAATTTCAACCGGCATATTGATATTTGTATTACTAAAACAAACACTATGTTTGGCTTTGTAAAAGGTCGAACTAGGGAATTTAAAGATAAGCAAACTTTATGTGAGATCTCAAAGGAATACGGTGTGACTGTCTGGAAAATGTTTTTGATATTCCTGTTGCACCAAATTCATTGCAAAATATACCATTCCTCGGAAATGAGGTTCGAATACCTCCATACGAGACTAGATGACCGGATTATATTGTTTCTATACCCTCGCAAATAGAAGACGTCTTTTAGAAGCAGCATTTATCGGTGACGTTCTTTTCGGTCTCATTGAGTCAGCTTATACGTTTTGGAAAACATCTCAATTCATGGTCCAAGGATATTGCGAAGTCATCGATTTTTAACGCTATAAAACATCACTCCACCAACTATGGCCAAACTAATCCAATCAACGGATTAGCAAAATCATTCATCATCGCTGTTGATCAAATTGGTTTTAATTTATCAAAGACTAACTTCAAAAACAACTGGAAGGCCTTTTTGAAAATTTTTAATTTTACAATTTTAAGTTAAATTTCAATTTTTGACAGTTTCAAGGAGTTTGAAAAACTTGATTTAATTTTTTTTATAAATGTAAACTTTTTTAAAAGTAATTTTTCTCGGTTTTAAAAAAAAAATTGTTTGCCATATAAAATCATAAATGTAATTTACTAATTTGATATTACATTATCTATAACAACTATCAAAATTTTACACCAGAATAACCAGTTATGGAAACGTGGATACATCACCCACACATTAGATTTCTCGAAGCCGGATTATCTATACGTTGATTTAAGATTGATAGATTGCGCGTCGCCTACAAAGATGTAAACATTTTTCCGCGGTTAACAACTCGATCCGTTATTTTACGCAGTAAATCTTGGAGACACTTCAAACTTCTACAACTATGGTCAGTGTCGGTTTTAAGCATAGGCAACCAAATCAACTGCTTGTGGCCTCGCGCTATGGTGACCTGCCTAAATTGACTTGTTGGTCATATTTTGGAAGACATTTTTAAGTATGGTATCAGGAATATACTATAGCCAAAACGATATACAAAAATGTTTCTCGATACATATTTTAGCCGACCTATTCCAACACTCACATTGTAAATCAGACGAAAAATTGTCTTGCTTATAAGTGCTAGACATTGCATCGTGCAATATTTGTTTGATGTCGACGTATTTATGTTTTTATTAATTTTTTCATGGATGGTGAAATGGTGTGGGCATAAAATTAATTCTGGTACTACATGACGGGCCGCGCCTTCATATATACTTAATTAAAACCATTTAGTCAATGGTTTTCTTAAAACCATTTAGTAATATTTATAATCTGTTGTAATATTTCTTTAGTCGTTTTGTAAATTTTGTCATAACGGTGATAATCCTAAGCAACTAAAAGAATGGCACCTGAGAGTAATACCGGCTTAAATATTTGTACCTTGCATGAAATGTTGCCTATGGTCTCGCACAGGCAAAACCGCCACTGACTGTGGAGGTTGAAAAAACAACGATATATAATGTTTAATCAGCGCAATACCATTGTAACAACCAGTGAACTAACAATAAACTATACAAAAAAAACGCATTGCTTTCAGTGTCATGAGACTCTATATACAACGATAGTGAAATAGAAACCAAAAAATGTTTGATAAATGTTATCATCTTGCTGTCTAACACCAAAATACATTATATACATAGCCAAAATAGATCTGTAAAATTGTTTTACAATACCGGAATTTAAAACAAAGACAACAAATTATGATAATATTAATGGCCCGTCAAAAAGTTGACCAAAAAATTGTTTTTCTATAAAGAACTATATATTAAAGGGGGAAAAAGTCTGGGATGAGGAAAAAGGAAATTGTCCATAACTTGGCTCAGGTAGCTTATGAAGCCCCAAACAACATGAAAATTATAAATTTAATAGTTCTTAGTGTACATTCTTACCAAGAGTCGCTTATATGTTACGGTGAAAGTAATAAATCCGTATTATTATTATTATTATGTATAATTACCGGTTAGTATATACATAATCGCCAGTGGGTGTGGTGAATGTAATAAATATCACTGAATTTTGTTCAATTTATTACTTTTACCGGTACCGGTCATTATACATAATCGCCAATCGGCGTTAGTAAAAGAAATTATTTGTATTTTATTGTATGATTTAAAGTTTTATAATGTAAAATAATAATCACAGGGAACCCATCCCTATCTTTCCGCCCCTATTGAGTTTTAAATTTCTATTTACTGATGGTTATTTTTTTAATTAGGAAGCAAAACGCCGTAAGCGCAGTGACCCAACACTTATTGAAAAATATCAAAGGCAACCCCGCCTCTTTCTCCCGCTCCTATTGAGTTTCAAATTTCATAATATACTGATGATTGTCTTTCTGATTAGGAAGCGAAGTGACGAGAGCAGAGTGACCAGACACATGTATCAAAGGCAACCGGCACCTAACTTATCGCTCCTGTCGTGTTTTAAATTTATATATACTGATGGTTATTTTTTTAATTAAGGAGCAAAGCAATGGTCTTTTTTAAATAAATAAAAAAAAGTTTCATTACGATTTATTACTTTAACCAAAAGGATTTGGTGAGTACGTATAATTACCGGTTAAGGTGAATAATGTTAAACAAATTATTAAATCAACCTTTGAAGTTGGGAATTATTTATAATTACAGATTATTTTGTATATAATCACCGATTTATTACTTTGACCGTATAACATATACATTTAAATAAAAAATGTATTCCAACACAGATTTTTTTATAAACATATATAAAGGAAACATTGAGAATGGGAGCCAGAATGTACTAATGCGTTTAGAACATTTTCACTTGTATTTTTTACATTAGTGCTAAAATATAAAATTTGCTCAAGGGAATATACTGGGCAGCCCTACATTATTCATTTTTCTGTCATTTGATTCTGTTCTACATTCATTTTTGTTTGTTTATAGGCGAGGAATTAATAAACAGTGTCCGGGCTTATTATTAAACAATCTCAATTGTATTTGTACGATGCAAATGCAAGATGTCGTGAAAGTGAAATAAGTAAATGAACGAAATAAAACAATATGTGGACATTTGTAAATAAAAATTATATATAAAATTATCGCTCGGTCCAATATCCACCCGATTCCACTGGAACTTAAATTCCAGTGGAAAAATAATTCATATTATGAGTTCCTGTGGAATTGTAAAATATTTTCGAATTCGAAAATAAACATATATTTTTTCAATTAATTGTTAATTAAACAAATACACTTTTTTATGTGTGAAAATTACATTTTGTGGTATAAACAATGAATATTGCCGATAATTGGGATGTCTTTAATTACTGATGAGAACGAAAATTTACTAACGAAAATAACTTTTGATTAAAAAATAAATCAAAATAGAAGGAGTTAAAAGTCTCCTTAGGGATTCAGAGATTTAAAAAAAACATTTAAATAATGTTTTGGAAAATGCCGTCAATTCGTTAGTTCTTAAACGATAGAAACTAATAAATTATAAGCAGAATCGTATTTTTCGTAAACTGGAGTTCCAAAATATGTGTTGGCTGCATAATAAAATTATCACTCTCTCAAACGATAAACATGTACATATATTACAACCAGAAAAGGTTTTATAGTGTAAATTTAAAACTGTTTTATTTTAAGAATTAATAAAAGCGTTTATTCAACAAAATTGCACAGTCACAATAATTTCGAATATATTTTCACTCCACCGCGGAACTAATAATGAAAGTGCGAGTAAAATTTCCACTCCACCGGAACTCATGATAGGAGTGTATGTTTTGGTCAAATCCCTATTCGATTGCCGCCAATTTGTGTATCATAAATTTATCGCAATTTTTGTATAAGAAACGTCAGAAAATGTTTGTATAATGAATGTCAGAAAATTACCACACAATCTCAAAAAATAAAATTTCCCCTTTGTAAAAAATAGAAAGCGATTCTTGGTAAGAATCTACCTTGTTAGCAATACAATTGAAGTTCTAGGCGTTCGTATACTTTGGTTGCTATTCTCAAAGTTTTCCTATATTTGAGTATACAAAAATTAGTGTTGGAATACATTTTTTTTAAAGTACTCGTATACTATTCGTGTGAATCCTTTGTAAAAATTACAAGGCGTTTCTTGGTGAGAATGTAAAAAAATTTGGCATGAGTTTTTTTATACTAACTGTATATTTTGTACATATATGACACAAATATCTGTGTTGGTATTTTCACGCCGCGATATTGTGATATATTTATGCTGGGATGTTACAAAATTCCGTAGGATGATAGTGATTTTCTGTATACTGAATTTTACTATAAAGGCGTTTTGGGTATAAAAGTTTATTTTTGGTTACAAATGAATATGAAATTCATTTCAGTCAGGTTTGGTTGTATATTTAAATACGGTCCCTCTTCTTATAGATGTACATTTTATAAAAGCCACACTATCAATTCTAGGAACATATTATTTTGTTAGAAATAATACCATGGCAAAAGACGTTTAAAAAATACAACACAAATATGTTCATATACAAATGTATATATGTATATAATGTTTTGAATCACATAAAAATGTAACAAAAACATGCAAACATATTTCAATTTTATTATCAAATAAAATTCATACAATACTATAACAATATGTATATATACATACATTCACATATAGCCAACAAATAATTCAGCTTTATCCGCAGCCTCCCCCAATCTGTACATTACCGATATAGAAAATATATTTTATGCATTTAAAAAAAAAAAAATTTTGTAGAGATACAAAATATAGTCTGGCTATATAAAAATACAGGAGAAAAAATAATAGTATAGTAATATAATAATAATAGTAATAATCATCACAAGGATTCAACATCACATGGTAATGATGGAATAGAAAATATATACACGCATATGTAAAAAATCTCACGCCATCATCAAAATTAATCTTTTCTCTTCTTTCTGCTGTTGTTGTTGGTGTTGTTACTATGCATGTTACTATTATAATAGTTGTTACTATTATTGTACTATTATATACTATATAATATTATTACTATCGTATCATATTTGTAAATTTTTATTGAAAAAAATATTTAAATCTATATAGCTATACATTGTGTCCCTTTGAATGATTGAAGATTGAACATATAATCAGCTCCTTTTGAACTAGATTATATAATTAAATAGGTGAGAAGTTAAAGATGATATCTGATTTCAAATTCACTTAAGCTTTTATTTACTAAAGAATATTTGATACATTCTCTTTCCCCTATCCTTCCCCACAATATATACGTATATACACAACAGTTTTCCATTTTATTCAAATTTTATTTAAATTTTTAAAACGTGAGGTTTGTTTTTCCCAAAAAATTGATGGGGAAAATCTGATTGTAATCTGGATAAATTTTAATTTGTTCGTGTTACTGTTGTTGCTTTTACTACATTTTTTGGCTTTTTATTGTTATTTTTAAGGTTTTTTTGGTGGAAAATTGAAAAAAAAAAGTAAAATAAATATATAAATTAATCCGTAAATGATAGCATGAACTCTTCGTGTTATCCTTAAAATTGATATAAAAATTAAATTTTTGTAATTTATATGTATAATGTATACATACGTATACCCATATAGGGTGATATCTGATCGAGCTCAAATTTACAAAATATTATTGATTTGTTTTGTTGTCACATAAAGTATTATCCAAAATACTTTCGACATAGGCATCTTTGTCAAGTATTCTATGTATATAGATAAATACGTAACAAACAAAATATTAGGATAAAATTTAATATAAAATGTCCTTATCAAAAGATTAGAGTATATTATATACTTATTTCCTTTTTGAATATGAAAGTTATAATAAAACGCATTATTTACATAATGTTGACTCAAATTGGTATATACCAAATATTGAATAGTGAAGCTCATAAAATCTATGGTTCTCAATAAATTCTTTTATTTTTGAAACATAGGCCAAATCTACAGATCGAGTGTTCAGATTGACTAGCACCTAATAAAAATTGGGTAAGTTCAACCATTGTTTAGTTTAGAGGCCATATATTTTATAAATATACTTTTGTATAATTGACAAATTATGTTTAAAAGCTTGAGCCGTGAGTATAGATATATGTATATAAATTTCGAAGTCGCATTTGTTTCTATTATTGACAAACGTGATTAGCATTTAGAATAAATTTCATAAAGAGTATACCCGCACTCGTCAGGGCCGTTTATATATATAGTGTGGCCACCACACTTTTGAGGGAGCGAGGAGGTTTAAATATTTGGGTTCTCTTATCACTCACGATAACAATGTGGGTGAGGATATTAAAGTGTGCCTGGCAGCTGGCAGTCGTTCTTTGTATCCTCTAAGGCCACTGCTAAAATCTAAACACTTATCAAGTGCGGTGAAGCTGAAGCTTTGCAAAGCGTTGATCAGGCCCGTTGTTATGTTTGGATGTGAAAGTTGGGATGAGTACGATAGATGGCTCCTTACATTTGAGAGAAGAACCATGCGTGTGATTTACGCGGCCCAAAACGCGAAAGCGATTTCAGAGATCTGATGAAGATCCCCGATATTGTACATGAGGTAAGATCTCAGCTAGTACGCCGGCTCGGTCACGTCCTGCGTGCTAATCCGGAACGAATTGTGCAGCGATCTCTGAAAGGAGAGCCACCATATGGTAGGCGCAGAGGTCGTTGTAGGCGACGATGGCTCCACGATGTAGAAAACGACTTGGCCTCTTCAGATTGTCTTAAACAGTATGAAGACCGTGCTCAGGATCGCAACCGTTGGAGCCAGATTGTTTACTCAGTAAGGGGCCAGTAATGGCCTTTAAAACTGATTATTATTTATTATATATATATATATATATATATATATATATATATATATATATATATATATATATATATCTAAAACCTCTTTTCAAAATATTTATACGATTACCCGGTACTATATTGATGGCATAATGTGATGTTCAATTTTTATAGTTTACGAATCTTTTAAATGGTTTGATCTTTGAATTTCATCGCAATGAAATTCTATAATTAAACGAAACGGCTTTTCAACTAGTGAAGCTAATCCTGGGTGGGGATCAATAGCAAACGTCAGAGCAGATGTAGTCGGCATAATGCCACAAGAAAGTTGCAGGTATTATATAGCAGAACAAGTTCAAATGGTAGCCATTGTGAATGTATCGAGATACAGTTAATTGGAGTACGTTTACTACCTTTATACAGGCCATCTAGATG
The DNA here is from genome assembly GCA_951394425.1 of Tipula unca. NCBI lineage: Eukaryota > Metazoa > Arthropoda > Insecta > Diptera > Tipulidae > Tipula > Tipula unca. The sequence goes on along the minus strand of OX596381.1, from coordinate 185,413,410 downwards.
TTCAGTGGACACAAGTATGACATCTCTATTAGCAGGAATCGGGATGGAAGAAATCAATGTAAATTTCGTGAAATATCCTAATAACCATACCTTTACATATTTTCAAACGAAAAAATTGATATCTCAACTCAATGGGGAAGCACAACGCAGCACATGACCAGTATAAATGGTATATTTTAGTTATGGTTGAGATTTCGAATAGTTTATAGTTCATCCGAAATGTTTCCGATAATTTAAATTGACCGGACTTTTTATCATCGATTTTAGAAAAACTGAGTGTTTCTGTTTTTTGTTTTTTTTTTTTTTATTTATATTTATATTTAATTTATTATTAAATTTATTTATTTATACAAATATTTCCTATAATAGTAATTTTGTGTTCCATTTACTAGATCAATTGGTTTGGTCCTTTGGAGACGTCTTACTGCCAACGGTCTGTCCCGCATATTGCATGTCTCGATGTTTTCGTGCTGTCGGAGGCGTAAATCATGCTTGAGAGCATGATACGTAATAACTTCATCGATGTATTCCATCTTTTAATCTCGGTGGTTCATTTCTAATGTACCATGGAGCATTTACAATATTCCGAAGTACTTTGTTTTGGAACGTCTGTATCATCTTGATGTTCGTTTTCTTGGTACAGCCCCAACGCTGTATACCATAGGTCCATACCGGTTTCAGTATTTACCGGTATAAAAGCAATTTATTGTGTATATAGATAGTTCAGAATGTCTACCTAAGAGCCAATACAGCTTCCTATACTTCATGTTCAGCTCTTCCTTTTTCTTTTTGACATGTTCTTTCCACCTCAACTTGGCATCCAGCGTCATACCTAAATATTTCGCCGTATCTGCATAGGCAACTTGTTTAGAGTTGATTATGATTGGGATTCTATTACAAATATTTTTATTAGTAAAGTTTACCTGCACAGATTTAGTTTCGTTCAGTTTTTTCCTCCATTTTTTCATTAGTAGCTTCTTCTACATTGTTCCCAACTGCCAAAATCGCAGTATCATCAGCATATGTTCCTATAGTTGCTTCTTCCATTGGTGGTATATCCCGAGTATACAGGAGGTACAAAACAGAGCCCAAAACCTTGTGGTACTCCAGCTGAAATTATCTTTAGGTCCGAGTATTCGTCTTCATATTTTACAAGGAAGTGTCTATCGGTTATGTATGATTTCAGAGTTTCATAGTATTGTTTGGGAAGGTCTCGCTTGAGCTTGAACTCCAATCCTCTGTGGCAAACTCGGTCAAATGCTTGCGCTACATCCAGGAAAAGTTTTTAGTTTTTTTTTAGTTTCTAGTGTTCGCTCTATTATATCTGTGATTCTATGGACTTGTTCTATAGTCGAGTGGTTTTCTCTGAATCCAAACTGGTGGTCAGGAATGAGATTTCTGTCAACCATTATGGGTTTCATTCTCTTCAGGAGCAATTTTTCAAAAATCTTGGCTATGGTTGGGAGTATGGATATCGGTCTGAAGGACTTTTTATCGTTACATTGTTTGTTAGGTTTTAAGATCAAGATAACCTCTTCCACCTTCCATTGCCTTGGAACGTATCTTAGTCTAAACACAGCGTTGATTATGTGGAGAAGTTTACGTATCGCTTTATTTGGTAATTCTAATGATTTTTACGGGAGGTCGTACCCGCGAATTTCCTCTTTTAGCTCCTGTAAAGATACACTTTGTATTTCAAGCTCATTAAATCGTTTCAGTAGGTTAACCTTTTCATCCACAGTTTGCCTGGGTAATGGTTGAAACGTTTCTTCTAGGTGTCTTGCAAACAAGTCAGCTTTTTGTTTAGCGCTTCGAGCCCAGCTTCCTTCGTCACTTCTAATTGGTGCCATCGAATTTGTTGGTCTCTTAAGTACTTTCGTTGCTTTCCATAAGGAATATTCGGTATCTTTTTGGCTAGTAAGTGACGACAAATATGTACTTATTGATTCATTCTTAACTGTTCTGATCAGAGATTTCAACTTGTTACATAGGTTATTATAAGGACGATTTTATTTTCCTTGGTTCGATTTATTTGCCAAGACTTTCGAGCTTTATACGTTTCTTTGCCACAAGCTGTCTTACTTCAATTGGATAGTTTTTACAGTTGTTGTTATTTGCGTATTTGAAAGGTACTTTGCCACCCAGCTTGTTGTATGTTTTCTATCAGCCTTTCTATACTTCTTCTTCGACTTGTATAATGTTCCTTATTGGTGCTTGAAGATTGATGTTTTGTTCTAATAATTCTCGAAAAACTTTCCAATTGGTATTCTTATTGGACAGTCTCGCTGTGATTTCTTTTTCAATTGACGGTCAATTGACCGTCATAATAACAGGAGAGTGGTCCGACGTAAGCTCTTCATTATTTTCCAAACGAATATAGTTATAGTGTTTTTGTAACAAGATATTTGAATTTATAATAATGTAAAAGGTTGCACAAACCATAACCCAATCAATGCAAATTTCTACAAAATTAGATCATTCACCGTCATTAATCTATTTTAACAGCCTACAATTTAACGTAGCCCCATATATAGCAATATATCAGAATTATATAAATACATATATATATATATATATATATATATATATATATATATATATATATATATATATATATATATATATATATACATATATATATATATATAATTGGCGATTTTGACTTTTTATATATCCATCACACTCTTGACTGCGCCACTTTAATTTTTCAATCTGCGAACAGCTTACATGCGTTCAGCGAAAAGGAATACTGACTGATTATTCGTACATTTTCTTGTCATTTGTCTTCAATTATTTATTCGCCACATATGGTTGATAACAACCCGATTGGACACAGTTGAAAAACCAATGAACAAAAAAGATGAATTTCAGCATCACTACCGTCTTTCACCGTAACAAACGCGTGTGGCGATATACTCGTATATAGAAGAAGTTGATGGAGAAATATTACATTTATGGTCCGTTTACATTATAGTAATTTTAATTTTACGGAACCACCGATCAGAGTTTATGTTGTCTTATTTATTTTTATTTAGAATTTTATTTGTTTAAGTTACATTTTTCTAGTTTATGATTATAAATTAATAAAGTAAACCCTTCATTAATCTACCCGATGTTTTAAAGTCGGATCCCCTTGGTTTGTTGAACCTTTAGTTTGAATTATGTAATTTTAAAACTGTTTATTATGTTTTGAAGTATATACGGAGACGGAGAGATCTCGTATACCACTGCAACATTGCCAGCACATCAACCTTAGCAGCAACATTCATAATTGCATTAATTTTTCGAGTCTAAGTAATATTAGTTCAACATTTTGATTCAAAAAAAAAATGTAGTAATATTTTTGAGTTGATTTTATGAATTTGTGAAATGATTTGCCCTGCTATAATTTAATTATATACATCACATGACCTGCAATAATCTAATTATATATATCACATGAATGCTGATGAGGTTAGGTTAGGTTAGGTTATTGTGGCCGTCCTAAAGGACTAGCATAGACACAAAATTGGTCCGTAGCTGTACCACATTCGAGTTTTCTCCTCTTCACTCGCTGAACCATCGTGAGCTTACCAAGAAGCGTTTAAAGTCCCGGATCCCGATCTTACTAAGATCCGTGAGGTCGTTCAAAGGGGAAGTCCCCATAAATTTTGTTCTGCTGTACGCTAGACCAGGACAGGTGCAGAGCAGATGGAGCACATTTTCCTCCTCCTCCTCATCACCGCAGCTGCGGCAGAAATCGTGGGCTGGGACACCCAGTCTGCGCGCATGTACCCCAATGAGACAATGTCCCGTTACAGCTCCCACGACCATACCAATATGGTGTCGTCGAAGCGATATCAGTTGGTCTGATCTAGACCGGTCAAGACCAGGCCAGATCTGCCTGGTTATTACACACGAACTGGCGTTAGACCATCTGACGTTCGTTTCTTTTATAGCTTCTTCCAGAAGCAACAGTTTACATGAAGCAAGCGGTATCTTTATATCCCGCCTGCTTTGGGTTATTAGGCGTGCTGTACCCTTGCGGGCCAACTCATCTGCCTTTACATTCCCTGCGATATTGAAATGCCCTGGCACCCACGTCAAGCGGATGTTGAACTGATCAGCTATCTCATTTAAAGATGCCAGACAGTTCTGGGCTACTTTCGACGTCAGGGAGTATGATTGTAGCGTTTTAATAGCAGCCATGCTGTCCGTAAAAATGCGAATATCCCTCGTAGATATTACATTATACTTCAACCAGTCCATGACTTCCATTATCGCGATCAGTTCAGCTTGAAAAACGCTGCAAAAGTCGGGAAGACGAAAAGAGAGGTTAACCCCTAGTGCCTCACAGAATACCCCGCAGCCAACCCCTTTATCCCTTTTTGTGCCATCCGTGAAGAAGCTTAGCGCCTCATTGTCCATAACCGTTTCGTTCACCCAGTCCTCTCTGGTGGGAAACTCAGTTTGGAATCTCACCTCAGCAGATGGCAAGGGAATAGCGTAGTCGGTAGCTTCCAGAATACCCCTGTTGCATAGGATAGACGAGTGCCCTGCATTGTTACAGGTCCACATAGATATGGATTTGAGCCGAATGGCTGTGCAAGATGCAAGCTGCTCGGCCGCAATATCCAATGGAGTAAGATGAAAGAGAATCTCCAGAACTTGAGTAGGTGTGCTCCTGAGAGCCCCACTTATACACAAGCAGGCCGTTCTTTGGACTTTCATCAATAGTTTAAGGTTGGCCATAATTTTTAACGCTGGCCACCAGACGACAACCCCATACAGCAGTATAGGTTTGACCACTGAAACGTAGAGCCAGTGTACTATGTGGGGCTCCATACCCCATCTCTTTCCAATGGCATTTTTGCAGGAGTAGAGCGCTATAGTAGCTTTCTTTACTCTCTCTACGATGTTTGGTTTCCAGCTTAGCTTGCTATCCAAAAGAAGTCCGAGGTATTTTGCTCTATCCGTAAAGATCAAGCGAGTACCATTTAATGTTGGCGGGTCACACTGAGGAAGCTTGTGCTTCCTAGTAAAGAGGACCAGCTCTGTTTTCTGTGGGTTTGCGTTCAGTCCGCAGCCGCGTCCCCACTCAGAAAGGTAGCCAAACGCTCACTCAGCGTACTAGGATATTTACCGAAGACCGCAATAGCAACGTCATCCGCGTAAGCAACCACCTTGAAGCCTTGCCCTTCCAGGTTTAGTAACAGGTCATTTATGACCAAGTTCCAAAGAAGGGGGGATAAAACCCCACCTTGAGGTGTCCCTCTGCTCACGTATCTGGCGGCAGACGTCCCACCCAGATAAGCTGTCACGATCCTGCCTCTAAGCATATGATCTATCCAGCCTCTGAGTGACCCGTCTACCCCCAGACACGCAAGGGCCCCAGTGATTGCCCCCGGTCTGACGTTGCTAAAGGCTCCCTCTATATCCAAGAAGGTTACCATTGAGTATTCTTTATATTCAAGTGATTTCTCAATCGGGCCAATAAGGGAGTGGAGAGCTGTTTCCACCGATCGTCCCTTACGGTATGCGTGTTGAGATTCCGACAGCTCGCCCGGCTTGATTGAGCCTCTAATGTGAGCCTCTATTAGTCTTTCCAGTGTTTTCAACAGAAAAGAAGATAAGCTTATAGGCCTAAAGTCTTTGGGATAGCAGTGAGAGCTTTTTCCCGCCTTAGGTATAAATATTACTTTTATTTCAGTCCACTTCCTAGGAATGTGACAGAGTTCCAGGCTGCCTTTGAAGATAACTTCCAGCCAGGGCAGGGTTAAGTCAATAGTTCGCTGGATATCCGCAGGGATAATGCCATCAGGCCCTGCCGACTTGTATGGCTTAAAGCTGTTTATTGCCCATAGGATATTCCGCCTGCTTACTATATGGCTTACGGAGTTGACACCCCTATTTATCATGGGTCCCTCCGGAGCTAGTACCGAGCACTCCGGGAAGTGCGTTTCTAGTAATAGCTCCAGGGATTCCTCACTACATGTAGTCCATGAACCATCCGGTCGTTGTAGATAACTCGGGATGGAAGGACTAGAACAAAGTACCTTGCGTAGCCTGGCCGCCTCCGAGGACTCCTGTATATTGCCACAGTAGAGTTTCCAAGCCCTCGTTTTGGCTGCTCTCAGCTCGTACTTATAGGTTTTGAGGACTTCCTTGTAACAGTCCCAGTCTGCAGCAGCATTTGTGTTCTTCGCTTTCTTGAACAGTCTCCTGCATTTCATACGAGTACCTTGGAGTTCCTTCGACCACCAGGGTGGCCGAGATTTACCCAAGGGTCTACTGATAGGACATGCACCTAACATGGCCTTGTTAAAAGCATCAGTTTTGGAACCGATACCGGTAATAAGTTACCCAGAATGGTTCTGAAACAATCCCAATCAGTTTTCCTCCTATTCCTGAAGGGTGGTTTGCTAGTGGGTTTTGTATCCACTTCGTATTGGAGATAACAATGGTCAGAAAAGGAATGGTCTTCGGACACTTTCCAGTTCAATACCCTCTCCTTAATAAAATCCGAGACAAGTGTGATATCCAGCACTTCTTGTCTATTTTTAGTAATAAAGGTTGGTTTGCACCCGATATTACATATATTTAGGTTAGTACTTAAAATAAAATCAAGGAGTAACTCACCTCGCCTGTTGATATTTGTACTTCCCCAGATTGAGTGATGTGCATTAGCATCACTGCCCATGATGACTCCTACTTTTCGTTTTTGAGCCTCCATTATTGCACTAACCAACCTACCTGGTGGTATGTTTTCCTCCTCGTACGGTAGGTAGACCGATATTAGCCAGAGATTTTGCTCATCCATCTCGATGCTAGCCACCACTACATCAGCGTTGCTGTAATTAAGTAGTATAAAAATATTCAGATTATTTCTAGCGAGAATGCAGGAACGTATCTTACCTTCATTCTTCGCATGTAGTATTTTATATTTGGAAGTTCTGAGGCCCAGCACCCGGTCACCATTGACCCAAGGTTCCTGATCCAGAACAACATCAATGGACTCAGATTCCATTTTGAGCAGGAGGGCCGCCGAGGCGGCTTTAGAGTGATGGAGGTTGATCTGAAGGATCTTAAGCATTAGATATTGCTTACCTCCACCACTGTTGAATCAGAATCTTCTGACGTCGATTCGTCCGGTAGGAGCGCACAGCGTAGTCCCAATGATCTCGATATCTCCGAGTCCAGGGATAGTGTCTCCTGAGCGTCTTCCGGGATGCTTTGGACATCTGGGTCACCAGCAATAGGCGGGACACCACTAGTGGCTTCCCCACCTGCTGCAGTTGCCCCAGGTCTGTCAGCCTCATCGCGCTTATAGATTTTGAGCGTAATCGCTCCAAATCCATAGCTGACCAGGCCTCCAGATTTTGCCAAAGCACCCACGGATTCTCTGTCGATGATTATGACGGCCGATCTGTGATCTGTTTCCGCCTTAACCTCATCTAACCTGGCAATCTTCCAGGTGGCCGTTGGCAGAGCCGGATTGCTGATTTTCAACATTTCCAGGATCTCCTTAGGATCAGTTGGCTCCGCAGGAATCCAGGCTCGTGCCCTTGGCCTGCAGGGAATTTCTTCCCTAGTCACCACTGCTAGTTTGGCCCCCGGCCAGACTTCCCCCAGGCTGCCGATCGCCTTTTTATAGAGGGTCACAGACCTCTCATCGGCACAGGCAGTCAGTTTTACGTGACCCCGGTGCCACCCTCCGTCTCGGCAGGACGGAGCAGGTCCTGGGTTCTCCCTCATGATTTTTAGGAAGATGGCGGCTAAGGCCTTCTCCACCTTCCTCCAGTTAAGGGTCGTAATGCTCCCATCTTCTTGTGCCCTGTCAACGACTGCCATGATCAGGTGATCCTTTAGCACCTCGTTGAAGGGCCTGGTAACATTGTCCGGAACCCGTTTCTTTTTAGCCTCCGTAGGCGGTTCATCATCAGATCTCTGCCTTTTCGGCTGTGAGATCACAACGGAACCCTCCTGCTTTGGCTCAGTGATACGTCTTGCCCACGCAAGCGTATCCTTGTCTCTATCCGTTCTCTGCTCCAACGGAATGTTACAGATCTTAGAGATCATGCGCCAGGCTCTCTTCCTGGTTTGATAGTTTGACACTGATGGAGGGCCAGCATTCGTGCCCTTGCCCTTTGGTTTCGAGGGGCCAGCCTCATTCGGTCTTATGCCCCTAATTGCACGTTGGAGACCGGGCCTAAAGGCCGATGTCTCCGCAGTACTAGATTCCGGTTTTTTAAGAGCACCGGTCTCTTCTTGTTTTTTATTTGGATCTTCCATAATAGGTCCCACGAGTAGCGGAGAAAGGAGGTCCACCTGTGCAGAGATCCGCAATACACAGGTAAGGCTACATGATCCGGAGGGCGCCAAGTATCCGGATACACCGTTAGAGACTGGGCTAGTTTTAAGACTGGGCCCCCAGCCTGGCCGGTTATTAGCACGGTACGATTAACACCTTAACCCGGCCCAGTTATTTAGCGCCGTGTTTTCGCCTAGTACACCACATGGTGTAATAGTTGCCCGGTGGTCACCACGGGGAGGTAACACGCACACTTGTGGAAGCTGCAAGATACGGAGCTGGCAACAAGTGCCAATTTGATTCCCCCAGACAGCTTCTCACCAGACCACCTATGAATGCTGATGATTTTCATGAAATATTTATTTATGAATCACATTAATAACCTGGGAATCTGTATAATTATGGTTGATTCATTCATGGGGTTCATAAGTTGCCAATGTCTTCAATAAATGTTCGAATTTTTTGTATGTGGCTCGATTTCAGGTAATACACTGCGTCAGTTTAAAAACGGAGCAGAAATTTTCTTCGAAAAAATACCCAAATTTGAACGCTTATGTATCTTGGAGAAATAACGAAATAACGAACTTTCTCGATATTTCATTCCAAAATTCAAATCAGCCGTTTTATAGAGAATTTAGCAACCTTGAAAATGTTAATATCTGTTAATTTCTGTGTGGCCACTTCTTGTCGAGTTATTAAAGTTTTAGAGAAAAAGTATCAAAAAGCGTATAAACGTTAACAAGTAAATTGTTTTATCTTGTAAACTTAGCACTCTGCGATATAATTTTAAGTTATTTTATGGAAAACAAAAGTATATAGTTATTTGAAGAGTCAAGCGAGATGAATCGAAAAGGACAATTACTCGTTCGTGCTATAATAATTGTGGCTATAGTTGAAGCCGGTGTAACTATCGAGAAATTGGGGGCACCTGTGATATTAGTGTGTCTGTTGTGAACCGAACTTGGCATCGATATTTAGAAACAGGCAGTGTGAGTCGGCATGAAAGGTCAGGTCAACCAAGAAAAACTACATCAAGAGAAGATCGAGCTATCGCACGTTATACTACAAGAAACAGCACAAGCAGTGCCCAAGAAATTAGAGGTAATGTACCATATAATAATAATAATACAGTCTTTAAAGGCCATTACTGGCCCCTTACTGCGTCAACAGTCTGGCTCAAACGGTTTCGATCCTGGGCTTGGTTTTCATACTGTCCTAGACAATGTACCATATACAAAACCACATATCAAAACAAATGATAATAAATCGTTTGAAAGCTTATCGACTATGTTCACATCAACCTGTTAGAGTTCCGTATATCTGACTGATAATCATCATCGACAACGAAGAAATTATGCGTTGCAATATAGCACTGGACTTGTGTAATGTCTTTTTTCCGGATGAATCGCGGTTCAATTTGTATGCATCAGACGGCCGATGCAGAGGTTGGCGTTCACTAGGAGAACGATTAAAACCTAATTGCGTGATGCTAGTCGTAGCATTTCATGGAGGTTCGATGATAGTTTGGGCGTGTATTTCTTGGAATAACAAGACAGATTTGGTAGTAATACCACATCCTGCTTTAACATCAGCACGATATGTGGAAGAAATTTTAAGGCTTTATATGCTTTCCATGAAAAGGGAAATAGGGCATGGATTTTTTATACATGATAATGCCCAGCCGCCCGGTATTTATGAAGTAATGTGGGTTAGAGGAGGTAACACAAGATATTGAAAGTTCCATTTTGTTCGTAAATTTTAGTTTTGTTACGTTTGAATAAAGTTTAAAAGGATTTTTGTTGCAATATACCTTATGAAATGAACATATTTTTTACTATAAAAACCTATATTTTCTCCTTGGTTTTGGTTCACCAGGTTTCTCGCTAAAACTTCGATAAATCGATTAATTAATTAAATTATAGTTTTCCATAAAATAACGTAAAATTTAAAGTGACTTAAAATTATATTGCAGAGTGCTAAGTTTACAAAATAAAACAATTTACTTGTTAACGTTTATACACTTTTTGATACGGAGTGGCCGCACATAAATGGTTGATTTGGATTTTAGAATGAAATATTGAGAAAGTTCATTTACAATCTCAAACAGCAGCATATTTTTTTTTTGAAAGCGCTATTTCACCAAGATACAAATTTGAGTATTTTTTCGACAAACAATTCTGCTCCAATTATGGCACAGTGTACGTATTTTCAAAGTTACATACTTGAATAATATTGTGAGATGATGTATGCTTATAACTTTATTATAAAGTGCAATAGTACTTTACTATTTTGTAAGAAACACTAGTTCTATGAGTATAAATATATAGCTACACATACATGATAAATACGTTGAAAATTTAAGTTTTTGCAAAAGTTTACCCTAAAACCGTTCATACGAAACTATATTTATGAAATCTGAACTTAAATTCACATATAAGTATATACAATCTTATATGTAAAACAGATAAAAGAATTATATTTTCCATTTTCTAACTTAAGATGATATGCAAATATAAGAAAGAAGCAAAAAAACAGAAAATTAATCAAAGTTTATAACTTGTTTTTGTCTTTTATTTAAAGTTATAAGTTTATATTTGATATGTATACATTGTAATACATAGACCCACCCTATTGTCATGTGGTATAAAATACTAAAATTCTAAAAATATAATATATCGTATATACGTATATGTATACTCGTATATATAGAAAATTATTTTCTTAAGAATTTTGTGTAACACAAAAGACAAATAAATTTAACTAAGTTATAAATTTTAATTTTATTCATCTTTGTGCTCATGAATGTGTGTTTTTGCTGATTGGATGGAAATTGCCGGAAATAGAATTTACATACACCCTTTTTCCGAGATTTAGATGTGGGTGGATTTAATCGATTGATTGATTTTGAACGGTATATATGAAATCGGAAAATGTATACGTATACATCTACATAAATACATCGTTTAAAACATCTTAAATAACTGTTCACTTAACTGTTTTACCTTTCACTAAAAACAATAACATTTATATATAAGCTTAAAATTTAAATTCCTTCATGCACGATTATATATATGTACATATTATATAAAAAGTAAAGCTCTTAGGATAAAAGCATCTCAGTGAACCCAGTAATTTTCTCCCTATTCACATATTTAAGCGAATATAATGATAATCGCATTTCAACGTATTATTTGTATCCAACCGACTTACATAATTTTAAGATTTGCCGTGAAATTTTCAAATTTTTTATTTTATGTATACACATACCTACATACATATATACATAAATAGGGATATTGCAATAAGGATTTGTATTTATATGAAAAATATTAGCTTGATTACCTTCATAATTATTTGTATATACCTCAATCATTTAATTTACCATAAATTTGTATTTTTATTACGATTTATAAATTTATACGGCACATGCGGTAGAGGGTGATTTTAGTAAAGTCTCAGTCTCAGGGTGGATGGGAGTTTTCAAAATGTTTTGGATGAATAACTTTATATTCCGTTGACAAGTATTATATACATACATATATCTATATGTACATGAATGGAAAATATTGGAAAATGGTTTCCTCTTCTTGGCTTTGAAATGAATATGAATAAATGTGTACAATGTTTATAAACATTTGTTTAAAACATTTTTAGTTCACATAATTTATCATGTCACTAAAAGATTATATAAATAAAGTAACTTTTTTTATTTCGTGCGGTGTGCGGTGGTAAAGCTGCTGTTCATGAATTTTTTTTACGTTTTACGTGTAATTATATTTATGTATATACAAACATAGAAGAATTTTTATATAATGTATACTAATCCTATAATTGTAACCCAAACTATCAATGAGTTCATGTATATTATACAATACGCCCATCGCATCTTTTATGTTCATCATCTTATATCACATATGCCACCAACAATCAATGTTCACACCATTCTACATAATACACCACGAAAACTATTTTCACTAATAAATCAATCAAAATTTATAAAATTGTGGGTGGTTTTTCCTTTTAATTCATCACATACAAATATATATACACGTACATATATCGAGAGATAGACAAAATAGAAAAAATTAATTTAAAATGTGTACATTCATGATTAATTAATTTTTTTTTTGTTTTCTAAATATATAAAAAGGATCAATTTTGGTATTTTATTTTAAAGTGAAATATAACAGCTGATAAATTTTCTTATTTTTTTCCACTTTAGTGAGTCTACATACATCACACTCGGTAATATATATACATACATATACGATATACGTACCGTATTATATGACGATGATGTGGTACATTGATGATGACATGATGGTGCTATATATCGACAATTACTATTATTATAATAAAATGTGAATAGTGGAAACATTAAAACCATAATTTACTTTTAAGGTTGACAAAATATGTATATGTTTGTACATATGTACTCATATTATACTTACATTATAGTGGATATGGAATGGATGAGTATCGTTATTCAAATATTTAGAAAAATAACAAGAAAATGATTACAAACATAATTATGTTTGGTTATAGCCTTCCAACCCTAATATTTAAAACTTTGAATTTCCGAAAAAATTTTTTTTTGCTCTCAAACAAATTAATGAAAATTTTTGACACACTTTGTAAATTGTGCAAATTTTGGCAAAACCTGACTTAAATAATAACTTAAATAAATTTGTAAATTCAAAAATAGATTGATTAAATACAAATTAGCGTTTCCATATACATATGTATGTACTGTGTGTAAAACTACTATCATCAGTTAAGCAAATTCGCTTGAAATTTGACTAATCTTCCTGATTGAATATATTATAATTAATATATTATATGGGCCTCAACCCACAATTGTTTGGATAAAGATGTCCAACCAAATTAATATCTAAAGTAATATATAAAGTAGTGTGGGTACACAATTATGTGTATGTTATAAAGTGTCATATCAACTCCCAGTATGGCCCGACGAATCCAAATAGAGAATTTATTCTCCAAATTACGCCAACGCCCTTAATACACATTGCAACGTACAGCGTATTAATTTATAAATTAGAATCCATAAACACATTTGTCTTATATACTCGTCACAAATATATCGAGTTTTTCATTGTTATTAGGTATATTGTGTTTAAAACACTGGCATAAACATAGTTAGAATTTGTGAGATTTAAATAATTTGCGCCCGTTTGTGTAAAGCTCATAATTTAAAATTCTAATTCTAATAAATCATGAAAAAATTTAAAATTTGCACAGAACCTGCACCAACATTATCAAAATTCGTTTCTAACATATAGGAATTTCGTAAAAAGTCATCAAGATTCAATGTTATTCAGAACAAATGACAATTAAGAAATTTTGTGAAAAATGTATTAGCAAATTCCAAAAATATGTTGAAAGTTCAAAAGGCAATATTATGAGGGAGCAAAATAACAAATTGGTGTGTTGAATTCTCAATTCAATTGGTATTTCTATAAAATATATATGAACCAGTAATAATTTTTTTAGAACGCCGACGAAAATTTTACCCCAAGTAAAGTGTGACAAATCGCCACCGAATTTGAAAAACAACTTGTGAAAAATTATTTAAAAAAGCAAATAATTTAAAAAGGAAAGTATGCTGTGAAAATGCAAATTAGAAACACGACGGCGGATCGTATAGGACATACATACTACAGTAAACAGCAAACCAACAAATCAAAATAGTTTCTCTCTCTCACACTGCCATGTATACAAATTTGTAACGAAATAAAAAACTATTGAAAATTTTTTAGTAAACACTATTTTAGAAACCCATCTTCCAGTTACCCTTATTCCAAAATTATACCTATAACCCATTTAAAAATCTCATTTACATATAATATTTCGAATTATATCATAAACGGTTAAAAAATCAAATTGGTTATAGTTCTATTCCGAACTTGTCGAATTTCATTATAATCGATTAAGCAATAACCTAGTTCTATTCTACTATATAGCCGCGTATTTTTATTAACAGAACTTCAAGTCCTATATAGAACCTCGGGAATAATACTGGGAGATTTTATTTAATTTAACCAATATATTTTATTTAAGTTCTATTTATTTGAATAAATTTCAACCTGTATCTAACAATACTATTTGACATTTTCTGTCAAATAATACAGGTATTAAGCTAAATACAATGCAAAATATTTGTTTAAAATATTTCCTTTTAAAATTTTCCTTTTTCTCGAGTTCTATGATTTTATCGATTTTATTTTATTTCGATAATATGTATAGAGTTAAAATATGTAGAATAACATTAAACGTATTATATTCATCAATAAAAAATTTAAATCATTTAGATTTTTTTGAATAAACAAGAAAATTCTTATCCAGTACAGTATTCGATCCTCGAAAATTTTTGGAATAAAAAAACGCACCTATTATGTAATTCCGAAATTAATTTTCTATCGAAAAAATACTGAAAAAATAATCCCGAAAATCGAAATTCCGAAAACTCCGAATACTGAATCTTGAAATCATGAAACATAAAAGAAATAAGCTGTCTTCAACCGCTGAACACAGCTGGGGCCCTACTATGACATTCGCCTACTATTTTCGATGACTATCGTTTTCTTATAGTAGGCAAAGGAAGAAAAAGGTAAACAATAGTATATTTATAATATTGTTTTGCTTTTTCTTCCTTTTCCTAATATAGGAAAATGATAGTCGTGGATAATAAAGTAAGGGAAAGTCATAGTAGGGACCCTGATTTCTATATTAATTTTCAGTATTTTTTTCGAGTTTCATAAGTGGTGAATTTGAAGAATTTTTTGCATGATTAATAGGGTAGGCCTTTTGCTTTGGTAAATTTAGAAGAACAATCACATTGCGTAAAGCAAACTATTGCTTAGCTAAATATGTTTTAGAACACCAAATTTTAGCTAAAGCAAATCAGAATTTTAATTTTGCTACCTACCGGTTGGAGTCATTTTTTTCTAATTTTACTTCCAAACAACAAGAAAAATTAGCGGACAATTTGTTTTATATATTTTCATTTGCAATTGTCAATTGAGTGAGATGGAGTGCTCTTTGCCAATATTAATATTGCCAACACATAATACAAAAATATTTGCTGCTATTTTGCAAATTTATTTTATAATTCCATAATACAAAATTACTAATTTATAAATTACAATTTTCAAAAATATTAAATACAAAATTTTTCTTTTTAATCAAGATGATAAGTTTTTCAGATACTCGGTAGGAGGCTCGATATTATTTTCTTTTCTCATCACACGTTTGATTCTCTTATACTTACAAATATTTTTTCTGTTCGATGGTCTAATAATTCCCCTGCTTCAGCTTTACATATGGTATTAAGATAACACTAATTCTGCTCGCAATTCTTCTATTATTGCATATATAATGATGCTCTCTTTCTATCACAACTTTTAAGTGTCTTTATCACTATATGCTTCGACCGAATTTTGGGTTTTTGGATAATTTGATTTAACTGGGTCATGTATCGATCAGAACATGTATCGACTCGGACTAAATTTTGCTTTTGAACCGATACAACTTTTATTAAAACTTGCAGCAAATATTTTGATGTTTTCTTCAATTAGATGTTGCTCAAATTCTTCAAAATATCTGCAAATATTATCAGGTAGTTAGAAAGCCAAAGCCTTAAGCATTGTTACTTGCAAGTTTTGGGGTAGTATCCTCTCTTGCGCACCGTTGGATAGTGATTTCAAATTCTGTTATGATTGTTTTTGGTGCTATTGATGAATTAAATTCCGCTGCCAAACTATGCAATTCAAAAAAACGCCCTGTAACATTTTTTATCATTAAACAGAACAAGAGAGGGAATAACTGTCCATCGATTAGTCCGTGGATACTAAATGATTGTCGACCGAGCAAATAGCGCAGTGGTCAAAGCTGCGACGCTTGGATCGGGAGGTACCGGGTTCGAATCCCAACAGAGGCGGGATGCAAAAGGGATTTTTCATCTCCCGATTACGATCGGTGATTAAATTGAAAACATCTATGACCCCTCTGTTGGAATGTAGAACTCATGGGCCGACCCATCTTTCATGTCACTGTACAGGGTGACATGGAGCTATGCAATGCGCAGATGGTATACTGTACTTGTGTGAATGGGATGAATGAATGGATTGAATGAATGTTGTGTGAATGTAAGGTAAGGCTATGGACCGTAAAAGTGTCTATGCCAAGTCCTTTTTAAAAAAAAAAAAATAAAAAAATGATTGTCGAAGAATAATAGAAACAATGTAAAATGTATCGCCCATTAAACCAGACTGGCAATTTTGACAAAGAATTAAAACTTGTAATTGTACCCAAAACCTCTTCGTCTAAATAATTCAACTATACGGTATACGAATCGTTCGCAACGATTTCGGCTCCTTATACTGTTGTGCATGAGCACGTACACAATTACTTTTTTTTCTGAGCTGGTTTGTTTGGAAAGTACACTCGAGCAGTTCACTTACAATCAATAGTTACATTGCGTATAATTTGAGATGGTAAATTAGATGACGTTAGAGCTAACCCTTTCAATTGATTATTAGCCTTCGAGACATGAATTGATGAGCTTTGAGGATCATGGTGGTTTTCATCGTACTTTTACATCCAAAAGAGATCCTATTGGCGCATCTTCAAGAAAATAATTATATTCTCGATTTATAATTTAAATAATATTTACGAGTATATCCATCAATATACAAACATTTTGTACAATTGTTGGGTACACTTTCCAGAACCAGAAAAAAACATTTTATTAAAAAATGTATATTTAATTGATATTTAAACACCGTCAGATTATATGTATATACATATGTACTTAACAAAAAATATGAGACAACAGCTACAGAATGATTTAATAATCAATTTTAATGATCTCAAGCGGTTAATAGTGGTGTAAATATCTCAATCAGATGGTTTATTTTCCACTTCTGAATAATTCTATTTTCCATTTCTGGTTTAAACACCAGATTAAAATATCGGTACATAAATCACTTTACCTCAAGTTTAAATGAAATATTTATAATATGCATAATGAAAATAAATTGAAATTGAATTTTTTGGAATTTTTGATTTTGAATTTTGGCTTTGGAATTTTGATTTTTGATATTCCGTACTCAACCCCTATTTTATCTTGAAAGAGTTGAATTGAATGATTTGTTGGTTAATTTCAGTGAGATTATAGCTCAGTAATAAATATCATGCCCTGTGATCGGGGGGCACTCACATGTCTCGTAAACCTAAATTGCACGAACATGTTTCCCAAGAATACCACCACAGTATCCTTTGCTTGTCGTAGGAGGCGACTAAACGGTTGGATCGCTGGGCTGACGACCCGCATCCGTAAAAAAAATAAAATGTTTATAAAATCAACAAAAAGAAAAATGGATACCGCCAAAAAAACACCGGACCCCCGCTCAAGTACCCGGATACGAGATTTAGGATCGGCACGTGGAACGTGCAATCACTTAGAAAACCAGGAGCGTTGGAGGGCCTAATCACGTGCATGAAAGAGTATCGGCTGGAACTCGTTGCTCTTCAAGAAACTCGCTGGCCCAAAAGTGGAGACCATGTGTCCCAGGGCTATACGTTGCTCTACAGTGGAGATGATCTCGGAAATCTTGGAGCTGGATTTCTTCTTGGGCCGCAGGTAAAGAAGGCTGTTTTGGATTTCCAAGCAGTCAATAACCGATTGTGTAAGCTTCGCTTGCGCATGAAGTTAGCCAACCTGTCGATAATTTGTGTACATGCGCCCACAGAAGTCAGCCAGCCCCAAGATAAAGACTCATTTTACAATGACTTGGACGATCTGATGGGATCTATACCCGAACACGACGTTAGAATGGTAATTGGGGACTTTAATGCTAGAGCTGGCAGAAATCAGACCGACTTATGTGAAAACATAGGTCCGTACTCCCGACACGAAACTGCGACCGATAATGGTGAGAGAATGATGTACTTTGCAATTGCTCATGATCTGAGAGTAGCAAGCACATTCTTCCCTCACAAAAACATACATCTAGAGACATGGACACATCCTCGTGGAACTTCCCGCAGCCAAATTGACCATGTGTTAGTTTCTAAAGGACGGGCTCGGGTTGTGCAGGATGTGAGAACTTGTCGGTCAGCAACCAAATACGTAGGTAGCGATCATCATTTGGTCGCTGCAAAGCTACGATGGAAGTTTTCGTACAAGTCTGGGAACACAGCGAACCGCATGGTACGTTTCGACTGTGAAAGTCTGGTAAATGAAGATCACAAGAAACGATATCAGGATCTTGTCAGCGACAACATTGAAGGAGCCAATTACCAGTCTGACTGCGTGAACTCTGTCTGGGAGGTACTGAAAACTTCGGTTGTCAGTGCTGCTCAACAGACTTTAGGTATAGTGAAAGTCAGACCCAAGAATGATTGGTTTGATGACGAGTGTCGTCTTGCAGTTCTCTGGCGAGAAGGGCAGCTAAGCGGATTTGTAGACGGAAGAAGCGAGAATGGTGGAAGGCCGAGGTTCTGAAAGTACAACAACTCAGCAATGAGCGCAGTTCACGTAATTTCTTTAAACGAATTACTGGATTGCACCATACTTTCAGGCCTTCGTCAACCGCCATTCGGGACCGGGATGGAAACCTCTGTGTCAACATCGACGCAGTACTTGACGCATGGAGTGGACACTTTACAGAGCTGCTTGATGTTCATCATGCGTCACAGACTGTTGTTGAGCCACCTCTAAGACAGACTGCGGAGATTTGCACTGAGGATCCATCCCATGAGGAATTCACTAAGGCTATGCAGCGATTGAAACGAAACCGCTCACCTGGAGTGGACTGCATTAATTCGGAGCTCTTGATATTCGGAGGGGATACTTTGTGGAACTGTCTTTTCGACCTTATTCGATTAGTATGGCGAACCGAAGTTATGCCTGACGAATGGAAAGTGGCCGCGATATGCCCCATCTTCAAGAAGGGAGACCGCTTGAAGTGTGAGAATTATCGCGGTATAGCTCTCCTTTGCACATCATACAAGTTACTGTCATACATTGTATTGGATAGAATCACTCCTCTGGCGGAGGGCTTGGTTGGTGACTATCAAGGAGGATTTCGTCCGAATCGATCAGTCACTGATCAGGTCTTTTCGCTGCGGATGATTCTATCTAAATATTATGAGACATCCATCTCCGTACATCAGGTGTTCCTGGATTTCCGGCAGGCCTACGACTCGATCAATCGAGAGAGTTTGTGGTCTGCCCTGGAATACCTAGGAATGCCAACAAAATTGGTACGACTGTGTAGGATGACAGTGACGCAGTCTCAATGCTTAAGGTTGAGAACAGGCTATCGAAAATTTTTGCAGTTAACTCGGGTGTTCGGCAGGGAGATGCTCTGTCCCCGATACTCTTTAATCTCATGTTGGAGTACATCTTTCGTAAAACTGAAACACCTCAGCGCAACATCTTATATCGCCAGTCCAATCAAGTGGTTGCATATGCAGATGACATATGCGTGATTGGACTGAATAGCAACGGAGTGAAAGAAATACTTGATCCGCTTGTAGAGTTTTCAGCTTCAGTTGGACTCCAGATCAATGAGTCCAAAACGAAATACCTGATCTCTGGTTTTAGAGACAATGGCACTCCAGATTTTAGTAGTGGCCACCACACGTTTGAGGAAGTGAGGAGGTTGAAATATTTGGGCTCTCTTATCACTCACGATAACAGTGTGGGTGAGGATATTAAAGTGCGGCTGGCAGCTGGCAGTCGTTCTTTGTATCCTCTAAGGCAACTGCTAAAATCTAAACACTTATCAAGTGCCGTGAAGCTGAAGCTTTACAAAGCGTTGATCAGACCCGTTGTTATGTTTGGATGTGAAAGTTGGGCGCTGACGGATGAGTACGAGAGATGGCTCCTTACATTTGAGAGAAGAATCATGCGTGTGACTTACGGCCCTAAACGCGAAATAGATGGTACATACCGAGCTCTGTATAATTTCGAGATCAGAGATCTGATGAAGATCCCCGATATTGTACATGAAGTTAGATCCCAGCGAGTGCGCTGGCTCGGTCACGTTCTGCGTGCTGATCCGGAACGAATTGTGCAGCGATCTCTGAAAGGAGAGCCACCATATGGTAGGCGCAGAGGTCGTTCCAGGCGACGATGGCTCCACGATGTAGAGAACGACTTGGCCTCTTCTGATTGTCTTAGACAGTATGAAGACCAAGCTCAGGATCGAAACCGTTGGAGCCAAATTGTTGATTCAGTAAGGGGCCAGTAATGGCCTTTAACACTGTTAATTAATTATTAGTAAATATCCGCAGGGTAAATTTCCTTTCTCGTAAATCAACATTGGTGTACACGTGGTGGTAGGTTGAATAAATACGAACTAGTCTCGTAGATATTGACATATTCCACATACGTGGTGTAAGATAGAATGCAATCCATAATAAATTCAAATGAACCCATTTCAAATAATTTTTTATTAGGAATTTTGGAATCAATTTCCTACTTATCTGAACAAATAGTGAAATGATAACAAAGATCAACTTTAAAGGAGTCATTGAACCAAATTTTGTATCTTGTGTTTTTATATCCTTTGACATTGTCATGGTTCAACTCTCTCAACGCTAACATCAACTCAAATCTATACAATCCCAAGACTTAGCTTATATAAGAGCTCTATATATTTCTTTAAATTGATTTTATAAAAGAGTGTACAAGATGATTAGCAATTATTAAAAACCTGAAATTTATATAGGATATGTAAAATCGCCATCAGGTTCAGCTGTTTCATTTCCTGTCACATTCTTTCATACATGCACTAAACAGCTTAACAGCCATATAAACTTTCATGAATTGAAAATATTTTTTAAAGAATAATCGATCGTATGTCTTTGCAATTATAAAGACATCAAAAGGATTTAACTCTGTGAACATATAATATTTGGACCAAGTAAACACTAATATTTCGAAAACATAATAATTAAATTTGAAATAAGATGAACACATTAGCAATCGAGGGAATTCATTGACAACCCTTTATCAATTAAGCTTTTAATGAAATAGTTTGATTAGAAATTTAGACTTATTATAGAGATTTTCCAAGGAATGGAGCAATTTATATGTAGAGAAGATTATTTATAAAAAACTATTCATTATTTCTCTATAAAAATATATTTTTTTTAAATTTAAAAGAAAACGAGATTAGAAAATCTGTTGAATATTTAATAGACTTTTGCGAAACCAAACAATAAAAGATACATTTACGGGTTTTAAATATTAAATGTTGGGCAGTGTAATCTATTCCATTTCTCACTAAACCAACATATGTCCAAAACTCCAAATGCGTATTAATTATCTTCAGACCTTTAAAAAAATTCTACAAAAGCCCTGATGGTCGTTCATGCATTTACTTTCATTAATATATGAAATAATAATCTTAATAGAATGAGTTTATAACCCTGAATCTAAAATACAATAAAAAATCTCGGATTCAAAAGCTGTGGTTCGTAGCGAATGTTATGTACAAATACTGTTGGAATTGATGATGCGTTTCAAAAAACCCAATTTCAATTTAAAATTATTTGTCAATAAATAAGATAAATTTTATCACAAATAACAAAAATAAAATAGTTAATATATAGATATAAATAATTAAATATATTGAAAATTCAATTTTATAATTTATTATAATATCCAATGCATATACATACATACATATGTATAAAAAGATAGACAATTTTAATCAGAAAAGCAACAAATAACAACAAAATATCGAATTTTCCAATTATATCATCATGAAAAGCTGCAAAGTTTCGCACATACCAATTAATGAGATTGGTCTGGTATAATATCGTTCTGTGTCGCGCTCGTTTCATGTTTTTTATGTCTATGTTCTCGTACGAGTATATACATACATATATGATTACAAACATTTTAACAAATAGATAATGGGCTCTTTGCTCTACCTTTATGTACTGAAATTTGTACATTAAGTGGGGTAACACTGTTTTTTAGTTTTTGCCGTCTTGTATTTAACAATCCACCGATACAATATTTTATAGTTAATATTTTTTAATTTTCATTAGATTGCCGTAGGGCTATCGTTTTTTTTATTGTTCTGTTGTGGAAAACCATTTACAATTACTCTATATACATATATACGAGTACGAATTGAATTTGTTGGAAAATTATAAAATGTAGTTTAAACCGTAATTTTTTGTTTTTTATCAAATTGTATTTTATGAGATAAGGGAGATAAAATATATGTACATATAGTCAATGTAGCAGATTTATTAAACCCTATGTCTCCGTCTAAATTGCATACAATATAATTTGAAAATTCGTCAATTAAAATATATTGAAATAAAAATAAACCGTGGGAATTTAATCACTTGCGTTCATATAAAATCAATGATGAACCTAAACAAAAATCATAAAAGACGATTTAAGATGATTTTATTTAACTCTTTTTGATCTTTTGGCTGGATTGAAAATTAAATTACAAAAAATAAAATGTTTAATGCGATTAGAAAATATAACTTGAAGTTTTGGTGGGGGTATATATGTATATATATATATATATATATATATATATATATATATATATATATATATATATATATATATATATAAATTAAAATTATTGGTATATTTATTTAATTTCAGCTGTGCAACATGAGCGAGGTCCTCGAAAACCAAAGCTACAATCACAAATGCATAACAACCAACACAACCCTCACCATCATCATCATCACCATCATCATTCACAATCTCCGCAACATCATTTACCTGTGTCGCTAGTAACAAGTGTCCAGGCATCGTTTAATTATACATCGCATATTTCAAATAATCTGCATCACCATCATCATCATCATCCTAATTTTCATCCACCAACATTACACCATCCACAACCGTTACCGTTTACCCCAGTTCAACATCCTGGTATCCATCCACTAGTTCAAGGTACAAAATTAGAACCAAACAAAATGTCGGCATTCGATTTTCCCTCATCCAACAATAATAATAATAATTTCAACAACAATAATAATCTAAACAATGGCAATAGTAATTTATTTAACAACAACAATAATAATAATAGTCTAAGTAATAATAATAACAATAATACAATAATTGATTTGGATCATCATAATCATCGATTTATGATGAATCATAAACTAGCAACTGTGAACACAACTTCATCCACTACCACAACCAATTTAAGTGCAAACTCCCCGACCCAAACGATAAAAAGTATTTCAAGTACAGAGCAACCACCGTCCGATGGTATGGCTAGTCCAAATTCTAGTATAGACAATGGAATAACGGTCGATTCGCCAATTCCAATAATGTCAATGGTGCGCCGTGAAAATAGTTCGCCAAGTTATCATAGCCAGGCAAATATTCAATTGGCCGAAATTGATCGGCAACAAACACCAGCTCGACCATCCCAAAACGGACTACTCGAAATACTAATGAATCCGGATAAATGTCATGAATTTTTACAATATCAAGTGCATAATTCACTTATGTTTTCACCAATTGCGCCAAATCAAATTGATATTACGCTACCTTCGTGGGAGGTGCTACAGGAGACGACCGCACGGTTATTATTCATGGCCGTGCGATGGGTTCGATGTTTGGTTCCATTTCAAACACTTTCGAAAAATGATCAACAGTTATTGTTGCAGGAATCGTGGAAAGAATTATTTTTATTAAATTTAGCGCAATGGAGCGTACCTTGGGATCTAGGCAGCCTATTGGAATGTCCGTTGGTTCGCGAACGTATACCAAATGATTTGGCAACGTGCGCAGAAATGAAAACAGTTCAAGAAATACTATGTCGATTTAGACAAATTTCGCCGGACGCTAGTGAAGTGGGTTGCATGAAGGCGGTGATATTATTTTCCCCAGGTATATTTTTTTTAAAATATAATTTAGAAGTATTTTATTATAACCCATCATATTTTGCAGAAACATGTGGCTTATGTGATGTACAACCGGTCGAAATGTTACAGGACCAAGCACAATGCATACTGTCCGATCATGTACGGTTACGCTATCCACGCCAGCCAACACGTTTTGGGCGACTTTTATTACTCCTTCCGTCGCTGCGCACAATTCGTTCGTCAACCATTGAAATGTTATTTTTCAAGGAAACAATCGGAAGTGTACCCATCTCTCGTCTATTAGGTGATATGTATCAAATGGAAAAATACACGGATGTAGAAAAATAAAAAAGTGTGCAATATCGTGTTTGGGAGAATAAAAAAACGGGAAATATATAACAATTTTTTTTCATTTTTGTTTATTTTTAATTTTTTTTTTCTATTCGCGATATACATATTTTGCCATCCTCATCCATTGTAATCATAAATAAACAATAACAGAAAACAATAAAAGCCGCGGGATAACCATTAAATTAGATATTTTCATCATTTTCTAATATTTTGATTTTGAGAATAAATATATGTGTATAAATAAATAAAGATATAACCTGAGTATATATAGAGTGCGGTAACAGAATGATCATGGCGAAAAGCACGCAGTTATTGTAAGCGCAAAAGAGAGTTACTTTGTAACCCCCCCCCCCCCCCCCCCCCCCCATTTTTTTACGTATTCAGTACTTGCTTAACTTGTTGAATAAATCCCATAATACTCAATTTATATCTAACAAATCTATCATAGAATAATAAATACATAAATATAAATCGAAAATTATTTTTTTGCCAAATCATTCTGCCTGTAATATTGTTATTATCGCAATTGAATTCTCGAATTTGTTCGCATGAAATCACTGTGTGCAGAATAAAATACATACTCGTATATAGCAGCAATAGAACAAATTTATTATTTATCAAAAAAATATGAATATAATTTTGTAAATAAATATTAATTAATTAAATATTTAAATAAAATTAAAAATATTTTTTAGATTAATAATTTATTAATCAAATATATTATATATTAAACCGATTCACAAAATAATCTTAAAAATTTATATATATATAATTCATATACAATTATGTAATTAATATTATTAATTTCAAAATAAAATACAATTATATGTAATAATGTTTTAAAAAATTTTAAATGTTTGTTAATTGTAGATAGAATTAGGTTAGTAAATCACTCAATAATTTTGCAGGATCCAATTTCATATAAAACCAAATTTTAATTTTAAGCTATAAAAACAGTGAATATTTAATAAATAAAAATAATTATTCAATTAATTATTATGGTAAATTGATATCAGACAAAAGCTTTAAAGCAAGTGGAATTTCAAGTTAACACGAAAACGCATAACACGAAGTATTGTCCAATAAGAAACTTTTTTCAATTATTTTAGTTCAAAATTGTTCAGTTTAAAGTTGTTCATGCGAAATCTATATTTGAACTTGTGAAACAGTATTTTGTATTTCATTACAGAAAAAGTTCGATTTTAGGGAATTTCCCGAAATTAATTTCAATAAAATTGATTTTGTGTGTTTCAATTTTTGGTAATACGAGTATGTCATTTGAGTTAAACATAAAATTGTGTAATTCCACCAGTAATTTTACCTGTATAATTTATTTTTGTTTTAAATCATTATTTTTCTATTGACAAGTATGTTAACAGTTTTTGGAACACAATTTTTGTTAGCTATTTTGAAATGTTGTGAGAACGCCATTTCTGTTTAAAAATTATTCAAATTAAATCTGTTGATGGACAAGTGAATCAGTTTTCGGTAGTGTATCATTCAAGTCAAACGTACGGTTATTTTTGAGATTCTATAATTATTGGTTTGATTCGTGAAATAATGGGTAATGGAAGTAAAAAAGGTCAACAGATCAACAATTTTAAATTCAAATTGGAAATTCGAAAGCTTGCCGGAGTGATAATCAATGTTGATTTCCATTGCAAATACTGGCAAATCAACGTTGGTTATTTAAAATTGTTGATCTGATTATATTTCAGAAAGTCCCTTAAATATAAATTTTTAAATTTCTAGAATTTAATGTTAAAATTTCAAAATCGAAAAGACAAGACATGCGTATGCGTACAATCGCCACTGGCATAAAGAATAGTAACTTAAATTTAACTTCAAACTTTTACTTTATTATATAAATGAAACTGGAAATAATTTCTGAATTTCAAATATTTAAATTATATACGTTTTGTGAGATATTTCAGTAAGCTACGTGCTTGTGAATTTTAGACTTGAAAGTTTACGATTAAATCTGAATGATTAACCTCACTTAGATTTTGTGAAATCAATTTCAATTTTATTAAAATCGCTATGCTAGTCGTACACTTCCTAATTGCATGATTCCTTACTTCAAGATTATTCTTAATTCCACAGATTATTCGTCAACCGACTACAAACAATGAACAGGCTAGACTATATTTCCAACAAAAGAAGACTTTGACTGTTTCCATTATTTGCCAAGCTTGGAGGAGAAATTCAATTATGTTAAATTAAAAATTCACTCCACAGCAAAATGAATTTACTCATCATCGATTGTTTAAAACAGCTGGAGGGCTCTTTAATTTAACACACACAAACCTGGCAATTTCGTATGACTTAATCAAGTTGGCATGGAAAAACGAAAAGTGTTTCCGAGCTGTAGTTCTCATAAACCATTATTGGTGTAAACCTAGGAATTACATTTATTGAAAACGACACTGGTAACAGATGCCACGAACTGTCCTGATGGTGAAGTATTTTCGATTCTCTATATGTTGAACGTAAATAGTTCTTGAGTTCTAGCGACTTTTGTAAACGTTTGCAAAATATTAAGAACATAACTTTAATAAAAAAAATATTTCTAACGGTTTAGACAATTCACTAGAATTGTATCAACATCTGCACTCAATATTATGTATAATCGAAAATACCACGTCTTCAGGGGGGACCAAAACATGTGTATATCGACCCGTCATGTATAGAATTTATTTGTCAAGACGTCGAGCTTCCAATTTGAAATTATTCCAAAAATAAAATTTTTAGAATTATAAATTACAAACAGAGCTTTTATTGTATATTGATAAAACTATCAGGAGAAATCCAAATATTTAAAGCAAAAAAAAGACGACTTATTTAATCCATATCGATTAATTCTGTGTGCTTGGACACACAACTTGGCATTGCGTACGAATATTTAGATTCAAGAGGCACTTAATCGACCTTGAATTAATTTTGGTTTAGTCGGAGCGCGGAAAGTGTTTCCGAGCTGTAGTTTTCGTAAACCATTATTAATTGATCGAAATCTAGGAATTATATTGATTGAGAACTACACTACTAATCGATGCCACGAACCGACATGATTGTGTGTGGTATTCTATATATATATATTGAAGGCGAATGGGTCTAGTGAACTTTAAAAAATTTGTAAAATATTGTAGGCATATTTCAAATACATACAAAAAAAATATTAAAATTTCTACAATCCACTAGAATTGTATCAACATTTATATTTAATATAAGTAGAATTGAAAATACCATGTATTCAGGGCAGGTCGTAATTTTAAATTTGGACACTTAAAAAAATATTTCGACGGCTAAAAATTGAAAATAGAAATTTTAGAGAATGTCGATCGGGGATGTCGGTCAAAAATAAATATTTGAAAAAGGCGATGTCGAAGTAAACCGTTTATGTTTACCAAAACACGAGAATTTAGATGCTGGTGTAAGCAAGCCAGATCACCAAATATTCTTATTTCTGCACCCTTTACTAATGAAAAAGGCAGATAAACTCGCCGCTAAAGTGGGGATTGTATTTAAATCAAATCCGGGACGGCTATATAGAATGTTTTAAAACAAGACACGGAATTGTATTGAAGTGTATTAGTTGGGCAGCGAGGCAAGTATCAGATGATATGTCTTCCGATTTGTTGTGCTTAATTTTACTTTCAATTATGAAAGATTACGATACAAAATACATGTTTTAATGCCGATCAATTTGGTTTATTTTTTCGTTGCAAGCTGGAAAAGACCTTAATATTTCAAGGAGAAATACGTCGGCAGACATATTTTCAGGTTAGCTAAGATCAATGGATAGAATTTTTTTAAAGGAATAGACAAAGGTAGTTTTTATTATATTGACAAGTCTACCCATTCTCGGTTGTCACAACGACGATCAACTTAGATATAATTTGAGTGACTGATTTTAACAATGATGTGAGTAATATTTTTGATCGTGTACCTTCAGTTACAAACTTACCTCAATATATCACAGTTGAAAATTATGATGATTGGATGAGAATTTTGATATTATACACCGCTTCTATCTGAACGCAAAATTTGTGATATTATTTGTACATTCCAACTTATTATAATAATAACAGTGTTAATAACAGTGTTAAAGGCCATTACTAGCCCCTTACTGAATCAACAATCTGGCTCCAACGGTTTCGATCCTGAGCTTGATCTTCATACTGTCTTAGACAATCTGAAGAGGCCAAGTCGTTCTCTACATCGTGGAGCCATCGTCGCCTGCAACGACCTCTGCGCCTACCATATGGTGGCTCTCCTTTCAGAGATCGCTGCACAATTCGTTCCGGATCAGCACGCAGAACGTGACCGAGCCAGCGTACTCGCTGAGATCTAACTTCATGTACAATATCGGGGATCTTCATCAGATCTCTGATCTCGAAATTGTACAGAGCTCGGTATGTACCATCTATTTCGCGTTTAGGGCCGTAAATCACACGCATGATTCTTCTCTCAAATGTAAGGAGCCATCTCTCGTACTCATCCGTCAGCGCCCAACTTTCACATCCAAACATAACAACGGGCCTGATCAACGCTTTGTAAAGCTTCAGCTTCACGGCACTTGATAAGTGTTTAGATTTTAGCAGTGGCCTTAGAGGATACAAAGAACGACTGCCAGCTGCCAGCCGCACTTTAATATCCTCACCCACACTGTTATCGCGAATGATAAGAGAGCCCAAATATTTGAACCTCCTCACTCCCTCAAACGTGTGGTGGCCACTACTAAAATCTGGTGTGCCATTGTCTCTAAAACCAGAGATCAGGTATTTCGTTTTGGACTCATTGATCTGGAGTCCAACAGAAGCTGAAAACTCTACAAGCGGATCAAGTATTTCTTTCACTCCGTTACTATTCAGTCCAATCACGCATATGTCATCTGCATATGCAAGCACTTGATTGGACTGGCGATATAAGATGTTGCGCTGAGGTGTTTCAGTTTTACGAAAGATGTACTCCAACATGAGATTAAAGAGTATCGGGGATAGAGCATCTCCCTGCCGAACACCCGAGTTAACTGCAAAAATTGTCGATAGCCTGTTCTCAACTTTAACACAGCATTGAGACTGCGTCACTGTCATCCTACTCAGTCGTACCAATTTTGTTGGCATTCCTAGGTATTCCAGGGCAGACCACAAACTCTCTCGATTGATCGAGTCGTAGGCCTGCCGGAAATCCAGGAAAACCTGATGTACGGAGATGGATGTCTCATAATATTTAGATAGAATCATCCGCAGCGAAAAGACCTGATCAGTGACTGATCGATTCGGACGAAATCCTCCCTGATAGTCACCAACCAAGCCCTCCGCCAGAGGAGTGATTCTATCCAATAAAATGTATGACAGTAACTTGTATGCTGTGCAAAGGAGAGCTATACCGCGATAATTCTCACACTTCAAGCGGTCTCCCTTCTTGAAGATGGGGCATATCGCGGCCACTTTCCATTCATCAGGCATAACTTCGGTTCGCCATACTAATCGAATAAGGTCGAAAAGACAGTTCCACAAAGTATCCCCTCCGAATATCAAGAGCTCCGAATTAATGCAGTCCACTCCAGGTGAGCGGTTTCGTTTCATTCTCTGCATGGCCTTAGTGAATTCCTCATGGGATGGCTCCTCAGTGCAAATCTCCGCAGACTGTTTTAGAGGTGGCTCAACAACAGTCTGTGACGCATGATGAACATCAAGCAGCTCAGTAAAGTGTCCACTCCATGCGTCAAGTACTGCGTCGATGTTGACACAGAGGTTTCCATCCCGGTCCCGAATGGCGGTTGACGAAGGCCTGAAAGTATGGTGCAATCCAGTAATTCCTTTAAAGAAATTACGTGAACTACGCTCATTGCTGAGTTGTTGTACTTTCAGAACCTCGGCCTTCCACCATTCTCGCTTCTTCCGTCTACAAATCCGCTTAGCTGCCCTTCTTGCAAGAGCTGCCTTGTTTTTCCTTGCGATTGTGAGACGTTGTTGCACTTCATTATGGGCTATATTTTGTTGCTCAACTGCAAGACGACACTCGTCATCAAACCAATCATTCTTGGGTCTGACTTTCACTATACCTAAAGTCTGTTGAGCAGCACTGACAACCGAAGTTTTCAGTACCTCCCAGATAGAGTTCACGCAGTCAGACTGGTAGTTAGCTCCCTCAATGTTGTCGCTGACAAGATCCTGATATCGTTTCTTTTGATCTTCATTTATCAGACCTTCACAGTCGAAACGTTCCATCCGTTTCGCTGTGTTCCCCGACCTGTACGAAAACTTCCACCGTAGCTTTGCAGCGACCAAATAATGATCGCTGCCTACGTATTTGGTTGCTGACCGATAAGTTCTCACATCCTGCACAACCCGAGCTCGCCCTTTTGAAATTAACACGTGGTCAATTTGGCTCCGGGATGTTTTGCGAGGATGTGTCCATGTCTCTAGGTGTATCTGTTTGTGAGGGAAGAATGTGCTTGCTACTCTAAGATCATGAGCAATTGCAAAGTACATCATTCTCTCACCATTATCGGTCGCAGTTTCGTGTCGGGAGTACGGACCTATGTTTTCATACAAGTCGGCCTGATTTCTGCCAGCTCTAGCATTAAAGTCCCCAATTACCATTGTAACGTCGTGTTCGGGTATAGATCCCATCAGATCGTCTAAGTCATTGTAAAATGAGTCTTTATCTTGGGGCTGGCTGACTTCTGTGGGCGCATGTACACAAATTATCGACAGGTTGGCTAACTTCATGCGCAGGCGAAGCATACACAATCGGTTATTGACTGCTTGAAAATCCAAAACAGCCTTCTTTACCTGCGGCCCAAGAAGAAATCCAGCTCCAAGATTTCCGAGGTCATCTCCACTGTAGAACAACGTATAGCCCTGGGACACATGGTCTCCACTTTGAGGCCAGCGAGTTTCTTGAAGAGCAACGAGTTCCAGCCGATACTCTTTCATGCACGTGATTAGATTAGATCCAACTTATTATAGAATTGGTAAATTACTCATATTTAGGAATTAAGCATCTAGTAGAAATTAAAAATTTTAAATATTTGGCTATAAATTTTAAATTTAGCATTTTTCGAAAATTATGAATTAAATGTGGCTGTTAAGGTATCTAAAATGCTACGAATTAAACATTTAGAAATTAAAAAATTGGAATAAAAACAAACTACGAATTATGAAATTTAAAGATATGGATGTTAGATAATTATAGAACTCTTAGTTGAGAGACGATTATGGGTAGGGCCGTTGTTTGTGTCAAGGACGCAACAAGTAAACTAAATTTCCAAATCGATAATTGACGTTATGAGTATTCATTGTTCTTAACAACAAACCTACAAATTAAGTTAATCTTGCCCTTGCTAAATGCTATACTGTCTATCTATACGAGTACATATATACATATATGTATGTACGAAATACACCTACCGAAAAAATGTTATGTGATTTTAACCACGTGTTTCGTTTTATTAGCACCACACACCCAAAAAATAAAAATTCATGTAACAAGGATAATTTTTCTATATAAAACAAAAAGCTATCCTATCAAGGATAAAACAACAAATAATATATTTATAGGACGAGAAATTGAATTCAACTGAATATATATGTATATAGGATATGTCATGTATATGTACCTAAGCAGCTAACATGTCTAATATATACGTATATATGTATATGTTCGATATTATATCCCCTCTGTTCATATAAAATTCAATAAATATCCTTTGGTTTCTAATAGTTTATTTTGTTGATCTACCTAAATTGTATTTTTGACAACATTACTAATTTCAGTGATAATGATAATCAAATGATCTGGAAATAATTTTTGAGAGGTTTTTGGAGAGGTCGTATATACAAAATTGATTAAATTTTATTTCATGTAATAAAAATGAATGTTTTACGTTGAGTTTATTATGGGAAAATGAGAATGTAGGCGGGGGTATGTTAATATAAAGATGTAGTTTTAGTATTATGGAAACAAGATTTCTATAACATGTATATATTTAATATTTATACGTATATTTTTACGGCTGTTGAACAGCATTATTAAAATGTATAATGACTAAGGTAAAACTAATATACGAGAATTGGATGGGACATTCACAAAAATGATTAAATTTTGCGTAAACGGTGATTTGCAATACCTACACACATGTTTATCCTATAATAGCTCTAAGGATTCACGTGAAATTTATCCTAAACCTGTGTTAAAGGCAAAAACAACAAAAAAATATTTATATGTGGGAATGAGTATACATACATATATATAATAAAAGTATCGATATAACGAATTTTTGCATTTTTATTGTGAATTATTTAATTAAGGGATTCTTTTAAAAATATCTATACGGATTCACATTTAATTAGAGATCTGCTACTAATGCCTAAGCATAATCAGCAGCTTTCCTCAAAACTTAAACAAGTAAGGTAAACAAATAACGAATTATATATATATACATATGTATATGTACGTCTGTTTTTGTATTTGAATTTTGTATTTGAAATAAGAATGATTAAAAAAGTAGTAGTTTTTACTAAGACTTGAGCGCTTCTTGTCCTCAATCCAATTAGACACTTATTAGAAACATATGAAAATATTAAGAGAGATCGATATATTTCAGTTCGATTACTTAGAAACAAAAATGCCCAGTCTTAAGTAACTGAAAATCTTTATTTTGGAAATCACATTAATTTTCTGTAAAACTAAAACCAGACCTATTCAAAAAATAAATCGGAAACTTTGATATATGCATTTAAGTTTTGTTACTATGAACCAAAATTGTCTAATCCTAAGTATACCTGAAAGTCTATATTTTGGAAAACCTGAGTGGTTTTCCATTAGACCAGACCTACATTTCAACAATTTTGGTTCATAGTAACAAAATTGAAATACATAAATAAAAGTTTCCGAATTTTTGCGAGTGTTTCTAACAAGAGGCCATCATAGCCGATGATTGAATAGGTGTGGGTGGTGGTCTAATAACAAACCTCTCAGGTTTCCCAAAATATAGGCTTTCAGGTACCTATATGATTAGAGAATTTTGGTTCGTAGTAACAAAACTGAAATACATATGTCGAAGTGTCCGAATTTTCTCGAGTTTTTCTAATAAGTGATCATTTGGAGTGGGCACGAACAATCTCTTATTTAGACTTCCTACTTTTTTTTTAAGTGTGCTTTAATCGAATATTTTTAAATTCAAATACTATATGTATGTTTGCCTTTTGCCACGTTTCGAGGTATTCTATACTTATTTTGTTTAGATCTCTGTAGATCTCTAATTTACATTAAATTTAATTTAAAAGTGAAACCGGTAAGTTAGTAAATCAACTAATTTCTCTTCATTCATCTCAATTATTAATTCACAATAAAAATATAAAAATTCATTATAACGAAACTTTTATTTTACATTCACACTCACACATATGCATAATAATTTGTTGTTGTTGGTTATACGTAGTTGCTTGTTGTCTCTAAGGTGTTGCATTTTTTTGGTACCTATATATGTAAACATATATCCATATTTTATGATTTCGAATATTAGTATATTATCTATATCAATGTATTATCAGTTAAACTGATATTGAAATATTAATTATTACGACTATTGAAAACTTTGTAATTGACGACGTAGAATAGGATTGGACGAATGCAGAAGTATCAACCGAGGTCAGTAAATTTTATATTTTATTTTATTAATGAATGAAATGTATATGCAAAATGTACACAATGTGTATCGTTACAAATGTTTAATCATCAGCCGTGCACCTTTGTTTTTATTTTTTATATATTCTCGTATGGCATTATAACCGATAAAAATTGTACTTTTCTTTATTTATACAAACAACAATCTTAGCATTTAAATTTAACGAAGGTGTTATGATGGCAGCAGATTCTCGTACAAGTTTTAGGAATTATATAGAAAATCGCTTCACTAATAAATTAACAAAATGTACACCTCCCTGTACTCAAGCAATTGCTGATATTGTGTCATATAATATAAACCTTTATGACTATATGTTTTGGGTATTATATGTTTTATGGACAGTTGTATTTACATATTGTATATAGGAACACAAAACCGTAGAAATCGCATGATAAAGATGTAACTGTACACGATGTGGCACGTGAATTTCATTAAATTTGCTATATTTATCGTAATCAAAACCACACCATATGGTAACAGGAATACTACTCGCGCAAGATTACAGAGCTGAGTATTATGTGACATATCTATGATTTAACCAAATAATTAATTCAGTATACCAAATTACTCTACTCAGAAAATTTCAACTGCCTCAACTAAATAATTCGACATGCTTAAAATTTCCATATAGTCTACTATAGTATGGTAACCATCAGTCATTAAAATATAATGAAGTTGTTAAACTTGTTAAGTCTTTAGACAATCCATATGTTAGTGGATGAAATAACGCGGTAATCCAATATTTCAGAGTTTTGTAATATGTTGAGCTTTAGACAATATAGTAATAGAATTTACCATATGTTGGCAGTTTGGCACTGATTCAATGTAAATCGTATATTCAATTTTTTTTTTCTACGAATACCTACTCAAGACAGAAGATTCAATAATTCATAAGTTTGTGGGTAAATATACTATATTTATTAAATTTGTAATAATAATAGTTTTGATGCAATTACCGCTATTGGACACGCCATGATATGTGTTATCTATTCTGGAGGTGTTATTAGAATCGGAACATTAATCAAGCAAGGAATCAGACGATACATTTTACAACAAATATTAAAAAGTGAAGGTAATAGCTATAGAACATCTATTGAAATGCTATATTAACAATGTATATTATAATTAACAGTAATAAATTTAAATAAAATATGATGAAGATTGATCGTTTCTGAGAGTGCATCCAAAATTGGTAAAATTATTCAAAATTATAATAAAAACGTAATTTAAATTTACTACAATATTTCATTACCATATTTTCACTAAACTAAAGTGATTGTCAAGATGTACAAAATTATATAAAATATTTTCTACGTTTTAATTTTAGATCGTTCCATGGCACAGTATAATAGAACACGCCAATGAGAACTTTAATATAATTATTAAAAATAGTTTGAGAAACCATTAAACAACGTATAAGGAATCAAATTACAAGTGTGCCCATTTGGCACAGAAAGAGAACCTATGTATCATTTTTTGTTTTGTATAGGATCAGTGCTGCCACTTTCACAACCAAACTGTGTTGATACAGTTTATAGGTACAACTGGTGGCCAGCTTGATAGGGTATGCGACTGCCCCTGGCCCCGCGCATTAGCAGGTCTAACGTTTTGTCTTCGTGCAAACAAAGTTTATTTTCTTATATAAAGAAATAAGTTTTAATAATTTGATTGTCAAAGTTTTGAAGGAAATTAAAAATTTAAAACCATCCCCATAAACCGCCACTTATTGCGAGTATTTGATTGCGTTCGGATTTGATTTGATTAATGCAACATAAAAAATCGAGTGGAATTAACAATACAGCTCCAACTTTTGCTGATGAAATTTTAAATTTTCCGGTTGGGAAGCGAGTTGTCGAATCTTCGATGATAAAACTACTATAAATGATGGGTTGGTAATTGCTATTTGACTAATATCATTTTCATCTGCGCATATCTGTTGGTGATCCGAAGCTGTTTTCAATTCACACATGGGTTTCGAGGCCACTAGAGCTCCTATATAGTGTTGTTTAGCAAGTAACATTGGTTTGATCAGCTGAATCCAAATATATCGAGTAAGGGTTGAAAAGTCGCTCAATAAAAGTGAGGCCAATCGCTAATCGATTACTTATTGATTAAGTCTTATAAAAGACTTAGACTTTGATTGACTAATATATAATATTGAATATTGTAGAATGTATTTCTTAGTTTGAATTAATTTTTGAAGTTAAAATTTTGAAAAAAGTTCTTAATTTTAAAACCACGCGATTTTTCTTGCGCTCGGTTAAGATTTTAAATAATATGAATAAGTATGTTTATATTTTTACGGTTATCGAACAGCATATTAAAATGTATACGACTAAGATAAAACTTACACGAAAACCGGGTGGTTCAAATTCAAAAAATATGGTTGAAATTTGTGTGTCCCGAATTGTGTTACCTACTCATGTTTATCCTATAATTAATACCTCTAAGATGTTGCATTTTTATTAACAAAATTTTATTAAAAAAAACTATAATAGATCCTACCTTCATATATAAGTTCGAATATTTTTGTTATCAATTAATGTGTTATCAGTTGAACTGATAATGAAATATTAATATTAGACCTACATTATTACCACTATTGAAAACTTTGTGATTAAGTAAACATCTTATTTAATAAATCGTCAATAAACAATGTTGCACGGCCTAGAACAGAATTGGATGAATGCAGAAGTATCAACCGGGGTGAGTAAATTTTATATTTTATTTAATTAATTGAAATGTATATATATATATATATATATATATATATATATATATATATGCTAAATGTACACAATATTTATCGTTACAAATGTTTAATCATTAACGGGTACACCTTTTGTTTTTACCTATTCTTGCTTGTCATTATAACCTAAAAAATGTATTTCTCTTTATTTATAGACGACAGTCCTAGCATTTAAATATAACGAAGGTGTTATGATTGCAGCCGATTCTCGTACAAGTACCGGAAATTATGTATCTAATCGTTTCACTGATAAATTAACAAAAATTACCGATTTTGTGTACTGCTGCCGAAGCGGATCAGCGGCTGATACTCAAGCAATTGCTGATATAGTGTCATATAATATAAATCTTTATGAGTAAGTTATGGATATTGTTATGTTTTACAGAAAGATGTATTTATATAGGAACACAATTTTTTCAGAAATCAACATGATAAACATGCAACTGTATACAATGTGGCACGTGAATTTCGTCAAATTAGCTATGGCTATCGCGATCAATTGTTAGCCGCAATAATTGTTGCTGGTTATGATAAAACGGAAGAAATTGGAAAAGTTTTTTCGATTCCACTGGGTGGAATGTTTTGTGAAGAAGAGGTTACAGTTAGTGGTTCTGGGAGTGCCTATGTACAAGCATATATTGATAAAGAATATACTCCGAATATGGACT
This sequence comes from Tipula unca, assembly GCA_951394425.1. Taxonomy (NCBI): domain Eukaryota; kingdom Metazoa; phylum Arthropoda; class Insecta; order Diptera; family Tipulidae; genus Tipula; species Tipula unca. The sequence continues at coordinate 185,375,767 of OX596381.1, read as the reverse complement.
TAAATAAATCATTTAATTTTGCAAGTGCAGGTAAGCTTATGAATGGGTGTTATGTGACACATGACACATTTATAATTTGAGGAAATATTTAATTGTGTGAACCAAACTATTACTCCATCGTATAAGAAATTTTCAGAACTAGGATTTTAAAAACTCGATATATTTAAAATCTCCATTGATTATTATGGCATAACCATCAAGAACCATCATTGTTAATTCTTTGGTCGATTGTTAGTTGATGAAACAGAAGCGTTCCAAAAACTCACTTCCTAGCAAATAAAGAAAGCATTTATAAAGAGCCTAGCAGTTGGTAAACTCGTGACTGACACGAGATTGTCCTTTTAAAGTTGATCGAATATATAGTTACTACTAATCATTCAATGTAATATCTAAATTACATCAGTATTTTCTTCTATTATTTCTATGATTACTCAAGATATAGGATTCAAATGAAAATTTTCAAATGCATATTAACTTTTCATGAACATAATAGTGGAAAAGAAAGTTTTACATAGTAATACTACCGTATTATGGCACACTCAACATGTTTACGCCGAGATATTAAGAAACATTAAAATTTACCCAATTTATTAAATTTGTATGTAATAATAATGTTCTTGTTATGCGGTTATAGTTGTTGGACACGCCATGACATTTGACGGTCATTCTGGAGGTGTTATACGTCTCGGAACATTAACCAAGCAAGGAATGAAACGATACACTTTACAGCAAACATTAAAAAATAATGGTGCTAACTGGCAGACATCTATTGAAATGATATATTAAGATTGATCGTTTCTGAGGATCCATCCAAAAATGATAAATTTATTTAAAATAATAATAAAAACGTAATTTAAACTTACAAACTGCACAAATTAATTATTATTTCATTACGATCATTCCAAAATGAATTTTAAGGTGTACACAATTATAAAGAAGTGTGAATCAACGTATAAGAAAACAAACTACAAATACATTTACCTAAATTGATACAAATGATAGTAACCTCTTTTACCCCTGGTGTGCGCTATGCTATTATTCACTGTAATTGGATTGTTTTTAAACGTAGGAGATTATTGTGGGCTTGTGGCCCATCGATATAAGAATCTAACCACCCAAAAAAAATCGTATCGTAATCTTTCCACATTTAGGGGATCCGTTGCTATGAGATGAAGAGAATCAAAAGACATAGAAGAGAATTATTCAAAATACAATTGTTTTTTTATTGCTATACAATTTCATGTGAACAGGAGCCGTGTTGTTTCAATGTGTAAGGATGTTCCTATATCATCATAAGTGATGACTGTGTTAAAGGAAAAAACCATGATAGAACAGTTATTTGATTAATATACGTAACCAGTTTCAAGTTTGACATTGGTTTGTTTTTTCTCAACAGTAAATATGAAAGCAAATCTATTTATAAAACAACCATTGAACAGACTATAATTTTCTATATGTATTATGTACATAAAAAGCTCGCTCACTCCGAAAAATGTCAATTACCTATTTCTCAGATTTGTTTTATATAGTGTTAACATCTCCATGTTAATTTATTTCAGTGATTTTGTTGCAAAATTAATTGTAAAATCTCGATTTATCTCGAAGTACATTCAATTCGACCAGTTTTTAGAACATATTTTACTTGTCAAATTTATTTGCATTAAATTTTGTATTGTACAATCAACATAGCAACACAAAAATCGCATTTCTCATTTATTAATAAATATAATTTAAAATAAATATGGGTTTTGATATTGAAAATGAATGGCGTGATGCCGAATTATCAACAGGAGTAAGTTAATTATATAGGCAACTCGATAAAAATATTAAAGTTACATACATTTGAGGTTATGTTACTTTTGATGAATTGCATTTTAAATTTAATGAAATCATTCTTTTTAGACAACAATTATCGGAATGGAATTTGATGAGGGGGTAATAATTGCAGCCGATTCTAGAACCAGCACTGGAGTATATGTTGCAAATCGTGTTACAGATAAATTGACAAAAATTACCGATTATGTGTACTGTTGTCGCAGTGGTTCAGCGGCCGATACACAAGCCATTGCTGATATTGTTTCGTACAACATGTATTTGCATGAGTAAGTAATTCTAGTTTCACGAACTATTGCTGGTTTTATATATGATTTTTTCCATTTAGGAATGCTACAGGTAAACCGGCGGGTGTTCAAGAAGTAGCTAAGGAATTCAAGCAAATTTGTTACAATTATCGCAGTCAATTAACGGCCGGAATAATTGTGGCTGGTTATGATAACAAAGAGAAAAGAGGAGAAATTTATTCAATTCCATTAGGGGGAATGTTTTTCAAAGAAAATTTTACAATTGGTGGTTCAGGAAGTTCTTATATTTATGGTTTCATGGAGAGCCGCTATAAAACAAACATGAATAAGAACGATGCCATAAAATTAGCTTGTGAAGCCGTGGGACAAGCTATAACTCATGATGGAAGTTCCGGTGGAGTAATTCGTGTTGCTGTAATTACTAAATCCGGTGAACCAGAAAGATTTGTTTTTACCCAAACACTAATGGATCGTGATACTCTTGGGTATCTACCTGAGATTGCGCGAATACAGTAAATCGTATTCATTTCAAATATATATTCTTTGAGAATCTCTGTTTTATGCCGTTTCATGTTTTTGGAATTAAATAAAATATAGAACAAATAATGAAATGACTATTTATTGCAACTTTATATGGGGTTGCAAACCAACCGTGCAACAAAATTACCGCAACACATTCGACCACTAAATTTTTCGGACATAACCGGAAACGAAAATAAGTACTAAATTTCCCCTCCAAACGTTTACGTTATTTTAAAGTCAACCTTCAACGTATTTTTGGATAAAAAAAAATAAATCACAATTTAGCGTTTCGATAATTTTGTACAAATATTTCTTTCCATTTGTATAAAATTCAATTTTAATAAAGTTTTAATTTGGTAACGTGAATATAATTAAGCAACAAATTCAATTTTATCGTTTTGTGTTGAGGTAAATAAAATAAAATGTACAGAATATGTATTTTTTTATAAAGTGAGGTTATGTTTGTCTTTTATAGATTATTTTTTAAAGTTGATAGAATAAAAAGAAAAGCCGCGTTTTTTTTTATCGTAAATTGATGTAATAAATATTTGTTTAGTCGTTTCTGTTTAAATAATAAATAAAATTATCATGGATAATCTGGATTCGTTGAGCAATGATGAATTGAGGTTGCGTCTACTGGAATGTGGATTTGCTAATATGCCAGTAACGGTAAATACACGAAAATTAATAGTGAAAAAATTAAGAAATTATATGGAAAATGAAAAATCAAAGCTAAGACGTGAAACTATACATGTTACTAAATATTCGTCAGATGAAGATTCATCGGATGTTGATAGTGGTAGAAAAAAAACAACATCCAAAACCACAACAACAACTACCTCGAAAACTAGTAGACGCGCTACAATTGGTGGTGGTGCTCAGGCGCCATCAAACAGCAACTCAACGAATAGTACGTCAAAAACAAATGTGAGACGGTCTGGTCGCATAACTCCTACGAGCGAATTCGTTTCAAAAGAGAGTATTGCCTCGGTACCCCCTAGTGTACCTGATATTTTGGAGGATACAGATGAAGAGATCGTGGTTACAAAGCCCATTAATTTGCGTCGATCAAATACACCTGTTACGCTGTCGAAAACCGAACCTGTTACAATATCCGTTCGTCATATCAAACCAACTTTGGAAAATATAGTCGAACGTGAGATTGTGATTAATGACGAATCTGAAGAAGAATTTATGTCGCCAGCACCAAGATCTCCCGTAAAACCCTTACCGCGAAAATTGTCGCCACAAAAAGATTATTCAACCGTAATTTCTTCATCATCGTCTTCAACAACCACACGTAAGAAGACCTTATTTGGCCCAGAATATGATGATTTCGAATACACGAGTAACGATGTTAATATACCATTGCCTCAGTCGACAAAAGTCTATGAATCAAACTTTTTAAATAATCGCAATAAGCCAGCCAGTGGAGTGGGTACATTTCAGCCTCGCCACTCGATTTCAACCTCTTATAATAATCGGTACTCATCACCAGCAAGTGGAGCGAAAAAATTCGGTTCTAACGAATTTGGGTATTCAGGCATTACGTCTACAACGTATGCTAAACCAAAAACTTATAGTCAAGATGATGAAGAGGACGATGATTATGAGGAACCAGCTATTCAAGAAAAAAAACTTGAAAAGGAAGTTCTTGATTCGCCATATTTGAGTAAATTTGCCAAGCGTTTGTCTGAACTTCGAGTGGATCCCTTAATACCATCAGGGGTTGGTAGTGAACCTAAAAGTCAATCGAAAATTTATTATTCACAAACTGAAATCGAGCCACCGCGTAGTATTGGACGCTACTCAATAAATCCAAAGCCATCGTCAACACCAGTATATCAACGCAGCAACATTATATCACGTAAATCGATTAATTCGTATAAGAAAGATGATAAAAATTCGTTCTTTGGGCAATTACGATACGAATGGAATGAACTAAATGTTAAATACAAAATAAATCGAAATTTAGCAATTCTATTCATTTTGCTCGTAATCATTTTTATCATTGTATTACTATTTTTCTAGAATGTTGCCATCGGCCTAAGTGACCATCAGATCAAGATCTTTTTCTATTTTTTTTAACTCCTTTGGTTTTAATTAATTTTGTTTTCTAAAATGGAGATTAATGTTAGAACATAAAATATAAAGTAAATGTCTATTTTTCTACAATGAAATAATATATATGTATATGATTAATAATTAAATAAAAATAAAATAAAAATATTTTATTTAGACTTTCATGAATATAATCTATGGGGAATTATAATTAGATAACTTCCAATTAATCCTAAAATCCAATTTAAACAGATAATCTTCATGCAATTAATTTCCAATCTAAATTCAACTATAGGTACATTCCTATTTTAATTTTTAATCCACAATTTTCCTAAACTGCATTCAAATATCTTTCAATTAATTTGTAGAGTCTACTCTTGTATTAAACACATCTACAACCAGTTTGAGGTTACAATCGGAATTCTTGGCTGGGTTCATTTTCCATGTCGGTATTAATTTGTGTGGATCCATTATATGGATGAGGAAAAAAGTTCTGACCAGTGAATCATATATGAATGTATCTAAATACATGCGTATATAGAATAACATAGGATTTGGTCTCATTCCTAATTTATGTTATCAATATTACTTTAATTGATCCCAATGGCATAGCTATGTATATACGAAATGATTGATTTAAATTATACCAGAACAGTTTTGTAAATGTTTTTTTTTATTAATTTTTTTTTTTTATATAATATTAAACACAAATTAACAAATCATCTAATATTCATTTCACTATAAATTATTTGTCTTGATATGAATTTTAATATAAGGATATGATTAAAATAAAGGATATTCATTTATTTTTTAGGATTAACCAAATAATTGTATAAAATAGATTTTTGATCACATGCTATATTTTATATAATAACGATCACATTATATACTATAATAATAAGTTGTTTTGTTTAAGAAATAGGATAATTTTTATAAGAATTTTATTAAGTAAAGTAAGAATATTCTAAGAATATTTTTTTATTTAATTTATTTTTTCTTCTAATCTAATTGAGATAATTTTCTAAAATTATTGTCTTTAATAAATATTTTTGACAATGAATTAAGTAAAATTTAACATTAATATAATATTTAATTGCACATAAATAATCAAATAAAAATAAAATACGAGAATGTATAGCCGGAATGTACAGTAGGAATAATTCAAGATTTAAAGCGGGCAAAATTAGTCTTGAAATGGTGTTTCGAGTACGGATAATTTGTTTATATCACAGTTAGAAAATAAAAGTATAAACGCGGGCGATTTGAATTTGGAACCCTAACTGAACTAATACTGGAATTTGGCGCCACATAACTTCTTAGCTAATACTGTACATTATATTATATTTAACAGATTAAATCCTACATGTACATTCATTCGATCGATAGTTAAAAAATCTATATTGCACTATAAATAAATTCATCTGGAATGTGAATATGTATAAATATAACTAAAATAATAATTAAGAGATTATTGGCACATCATAAAATAAATTACTAAATAAAATAAAATATTATGTAAACGTTGCAAGATTGCATTTACAGTCCGATTGCACACAAAATCCATTTCTTATTCTGGCACCCGAGTATTACAATTCCCATGGTACAGCTTAATCTGACCCTCACAATGAAAATAAGTATCGAATATGTTATTATAGCCATGCTCACGCCACCATGTACACAACTGCCTATTCCACTGGCAATCTAAAACATAAATTAATCCAGGCAGTTCATATCCGAGCAGTGTATAATAATCCTGATCACCTAAATGTCCTTTAAACGAATATTTCTGAACTAATTTTTGAACATTTTTTTGTTTTAAATTATCCGCATAAATTTTCGAATTTCGAATCTTATCAAAATGCAGCATAACCACCCCAGAATTTAATCCAGGATAGCCATGCTTAATCGGTTTACCGTCATCATGTTTCTGTAACGAAGTGTTCGAATAGTACGGCTCACCAAAATTTGTTTGAGGATTTTGTGCACGATATTTATACAGGATATGGCGGTAAACGGGTGTTAATTCGGGCGCTAGACCAAATAAATTATCCGATGAGAATCTGTAAATATTGTCATTCGTTAGAAATTGTATTTTTTTAGACTAACAACTTACTTGTCGAATTGATCAAAGAGTTCTTTTACATCCGTTCGAAATACCACGTCACAGTCGATTAAAATGGCACGTTTCATTTGGGGATCAACGATTTTATGTAAACCCAATGATAAATAAAATAAGGCATCGCTATAATATGAACCTAAAAATAAATTTACGTGGTAACAAAAATTAGAATTCAATAATCTAGCGGCTAGCCTACAACAAATCATAAAAACAGATTTGTTTGTTTCTAAAGTATAACTAATTATGTGTTAGATCAATATAAAGATTCATGACTTCCACAGCTACAATATTTTCAAATTTAAATTATGTAGTAAGTTAATTCAGAATTTGCCAACATTCCAAAAATAAATCTGATTTAAAAACTCGATTTTAGATTAATGTTAACAGAAAATCATAATGCTACATGACGAATGGTATCTATTCTGTGTTTGTAATCTTATTTTGAAGATATGTTATAGATTCCTACTCAAATTTTACCTGGATTCGAACTAAAATATGGCAACATAACATGAACGATATCACTTATTTTAATGGCGCAGTCTTCAACATCGTATAATGTATAAAAAATTGCCTTCTTATAATGTTCAATTTGAATTTTTAATATTAATTCCGCATTTAATTCACTCTTCTCATCGGTTATAATATGCAAATGTAATTTAATTGTTGTAAATTTAATTAAACTTTTCAAGAATAGTTCAAATTTATTTTTTAGTACATAATTTTCTTTTGTATAGATAACAAATATATTATATTCAGATTTATTTATTAAACGTTTTAATAATTGATATTGTTTTAAATTTTGTTGATTTATATTATTATTAATTGTATTTAATTTAATTAAATTATTATTATCGTAGCTTAAATTAATTAAAATATCTTTCTGATATGAATTTAGATTATAATTTTTTTTATTAAATATATCATTATTTGCGTAAAATATTAGCAAAAATCCCGACGATATAATTAATATTAGGAGAATTTTATTCATTTTTGTTAATTTATTTAGGTTTAAAAATATTTTTAATAGAATTTTTGTAAAATTTATATACAAAGTTCGAGTAAAAAAATTTATGAAAATCGTAAAAAAATGGAGGAAGACTTTTTTATGGTTCGAATATGGTTTGGATTAAAACTGCACTGTTTTCTTAATATATAGATATGTTAGTATTAATTTAGTTATTGAAATGTATATTGATTAAACATTAATTTTACGAATTACGAATAGTTTTATTTAAATTTAGAAAAATAAATTAATTGATTTCAAATAAACAAAAGGATATATTTTTTAGTTTTTGACAGATAGCGATGTTATGGTTGATTGCAACATTTGAAAAATATTCATACAATTCTAAAGGCAATCGTACTCGACCATTTAAGTGTAGAGATTTTTAAAATTATGGACATAAATTTGTATTCGTTTTTAATTATTACAGATTTTGTCTACACAAGTGTTAATTCGCAACAATTCTTTGATTTTTAAGTTATATAGTGTAATTTCCCACTTTTGATTGTATGACATTAGTATAACTACGTATAAGCATTTAGCTTAGCAACAAATCGAAATTACAGACATTTCAAGAACCATATATGTTAACCTTATAATTTAAATGCGAATTGGTTGCACCTTATATAAGCTTATTTTTTCTAGATTTCAGACTTATGATTAAGTTCTGTAACTACAGTTGGATTATTTAACTTACTCAAAATTAGATAACTGAATCAAAATAGTAAATTGATCATTGAATTCAGAATTAATATGCTTACGTATCAATCTTCTTGACTTAAGGTAACAAAAATAGGAGAATACAGCCACATTTTTTTATCGTGAGAAACTGACATGTAGTAAACCATAATTTAAGAATTTCATAGAACCAAAATTAAGCAGAACGACCGTAATCATAATATTATGTTGAACTATTAATACTTTAGTCCCATGAACTTAAGTTAAAGTCGATTTTATGTTTTAAACCCGCTACTTTTATCTCCTGAAAATGACATAAATATGCTCGTTTGCTTAGGCTATAGGTCGCGGATCCCTTGATTAAACGATGTTTTATCTGTAATATTTCAAAACGAATTTAGCTCTTTCACATTAGTAGGATCGACTAACTAAGCTTGATAATAACCCTTTTCTTCATTACAAAGTCGTTTTCATTTTCTATAATTAATTAATTTAGCATAATCTCCTTCCAGGTTTCAAATCAGCCAACTCCACACGATTTCCATAATTTTGAGATTATAATAATTATGCTGCTACGATTTGATTAGATTAGTGATATTGGATAGAGGATCCAAAAATATCCTTGAAACCGTCTGATATACCTCGCTGTTCAAATTACACCAACCCTCTCTTTAATTTATGAAGCGGATAACAATTGAATGCTGTCCTTAACATTATCCATTGATCAGCTGGTGAACACTAAAATATTACTTCTACTTATTTTATTTGCACTTTATGATTAGAATTTTTGCACAAAAGGCCGAGAATCATGTTTAAACCGCTATTTCTATAACGAATGGATTTGCACACTATTTTGCTTATACGAAATTGTTTTTTCTATTACGATATCAGCCAATTTAGAATTAATTTATGTTCTATCACATTTATTCTAGCTCACAATGTAAAGTAGTGGCGGCTGACACAGTCAAATGCAAATTGAAATAGAATGACCTTCAATGATTTTGAATGAGAGAACAAGTGTTCAAATTTAAACATAGAAAAAGAGATATAAACTCGCTTCTCAGCTTCTGTGTAAAGTCCCAGCCTAGAGCACTTGAGTTTTGGCTATTTTTCTTTAAAAGTATACGATCGCCCATTTTTGTTTATACAATTTAAATTTAATTTATAAATTTATGAATAGCCGGGACCGATCTCATGTATATACCAAAAAAGGCCCAAGTTTTTGACCGATATTATTTATGTAACTAACACAATGTTCTGTAGGTTTTATCACAAATTTATTTTAACTAAAATAAATTTAATTTATTTCTAACTTATATTAAATATAGTACAACCTTTTATGCTTGAATAACTGCGCGACAGAGTCTTGGTATTCTCTCTAGTAATATTCAATTTTTCAGAATATAGGTGATTGCATTCATCTCTTAATTTAAACAACACATCTCTCGTAGATGTTATGTATGTTTCCCGAAGATCCCGATCTAACTGATCACACAACAGCTCTATCGGAGTGTGGCGGTTATACTATTAATTTTAGCTTTCGAGCGCAATTATTGCTACAGATATTCCTAACAACTATTAGATGAGTTTTTTGAATCATTATCGTGCTGATAAATAAATCGTCGACCTGTTGATCTTAGCCCAGATGGCACAGCACGATTCTCCAATATCGAGAGATAGTTGTCATATAATCCTTGGAGGCATCTTTTCACCGTAATCAATGATAATTTATTATTCCAAGGGAGGTTCATTTTCGACCATCTCTGAGGTACTGCTAACTTTCTTTTGCGCTTGGATTAGATTTCAATATTATCATACTATTTCGCGATGGTGATTTGAGGTCACCCACGTCAAAGTTTGGATACGTTCTGTTAAGTTTGATTAAATCGCCGTAGTGTGTGTTGCACAGTAAATTTAGAAATTTCGAGTTTCTTAGCAATATTTTGCATGGCACGCCAATGGCTGAACATAACTCGATAGCCAGTTATCGATTTTGTCTATTTTTTATACTTTCTGATAGCTTTTTTACTAAAATAAACAATTCTGATAAAACTAATATAAAGATTTAACATCAGAAACCATTTAAAAAATTGTTTAAATACAATTTAAAGATTTATTGCTAATCGCTAAACTTAAAGTGTTGAGTTTATTCAAATGGAAATTATTCATAAAATAAAAAAAATAAAAAATTTTGTATTTTCAGTATTTCGGTGATGTCTCGAACAGTACATGTTGAAATAAATGAAAACATACCTTTAATGACGTATAATATGATCCAGCATACAAAAAAAATTCAAAACAAAATAATTTTATTTTGTCATTACCTCATACCTTGAACAAATCTGTTAACCTAATACACTATGTATATGTATAACTATTGGACGTCGAATTAAAGGAGCATATATCCGAATATCAAGAGCTCCGAATTAATGGAGTCCACTCCAGGTGTACGATTTCGTTTCAATCTCTGCATGGCTTTATAGTGAATTCCTCATGGGATGGCTCCTCAGTGCAAATCTCCGCAGTTTGTATAAGAGGTGGCTCAACAACAGTCTGTGACGCATGATGGACATCAAGCAGGTCAGTAAAGTGTCCACTCCATGCGTGAAGTACTGCGTCGATGCTGACACAGAGGTTTCCATCCCAGTCCCGAATGGCGGTTGACGTAGGCCTGAAAGTATGGTGCAGTCCAGTAATTCCTTTAAAGAAATTACTCGAACTGCGCTCATTGCTGAGTGGTTGTACTTTCAGAACCTCGGCCTTCCACCATTCTCGCTTCTTCCGTCTACAAATTCGCTAGCTCCCCTTCTTGCAAGAGCAGCCTTGTTTTTCCTCGCGATTGTGAAACGTTGTTGCACTTCATTACGGGCTATATTTTGTCGCTCAACTGCAAGACGACACTCGTCATCAAACCAATCATTCTTGGGTCTGACTTTCACTATACCTAAAGTCTGTTGAGCAGCACTGACAACCGAAGTTTTCAGTACATCCCAGACAGAGTTCACGCAGTCAGACTGGTAATTAGCTTCATTAATGTTGTCGCTGACAAGATCCTGATATCATTTCTTTTGATCTTCATTTATCAGACCTTCACAGTCGAAACGTACACAGTAATAAAAAATTACATATAATCTACCAAATTACGTATTTATCACAGTAAAAACTTTACATAACTATATGTAAACTAAAGATGTACATAACTTACTATGAAAGAATAAGTTATAATTTACTTAATAACTCAAAGTACATACCAAATACGGAAAAATTAATAAAATATATTGAATAATAATGCCCGCTGTATGTAAAATTCAAATTTTACTTAATTTTACTCCTTTGTTATAGAATATTATAAGTAACGGCTTTTGACGAAACGCGAACGAGGTGTAACACAAAAAGATCGCAATATAGGTAAATGCCGTGCGACCATTGTGAAGTAAAGATATGTTAATTTTGTATTTATTAAAAAAGTAATAATTAATAATTATACAAGTAGTTCCGTGCAAAAAAATTAATCGTGATAATATATTTATTAAATCTATTAAAAAATAAGGTAAGGATATATAACCAATATTATTGTTATTCTATTTCGACGCTTGAAACTTTAAGGTTAAACAAACGTGTTCATACAATTTTCAATTCATTTAATTAATGAAATTAGTCCAGTTTTACAAGCTACTCTAATTCTAATAAAAATATCTAAGCTTAAAGATGTTTCAAGGCCGAAAGATTATTAAAATAATTATTTTGTAATAAGTGATTAACATGTGTTTATAATTAAAGATGAAATTCATGTGCTTTACTGTGGAGTGCAGCTATATTCGTCCGGTATGATTTTGGACTCTGAAAGGCATGTACGGACTCATATAAAAGGAATGCATACTAAATATAAGTGTTACCATAATTATTGTATTGCTGTGTTTAATAATTGTAATTCTTTTAAATCTCATCTTTATACAGTTCGATTATAACCTGAACAAAACATCTCCAACTATCGCTCCTCGGATTGCTGCAATACGTAAGTTATAATACTTAGAATGCACATTTTATGATTGATTAGTAAATCGATTTCATTTGTTTATTTACAGCCTTAAAGGAAGATAATTCGAATTAACGTCATCTACTATATTTACGTAGAAAAACAGCTGGTGTATTCTGGTGAAACAAGCTTATTGGAAGCGGTACAAATTGTCATGGCCCTTTACCATATTTTTAATATAAAATATAACGAAGCAGTTTCGCTGACCCTGGAGTTTATACAGCGACTTTTATTAAATGTGTAGCATTTAATGGATTATCAAAAGTTGAGAAATTAATAAAAAAAAATAAAATGATTAATAATTAATTACTCTTCAAAGCTAGAGCTTTTTAAAGGTATATTGAAATAATTAAATTTAAAAAAAAAAATTAAAAATTGCAATAATGTAAATTGATATGAATTTAATAAATATAATTTTTTTAAATTAAACACTTTAGTATTTTATTACATATAGAAATTTTCAATAAATATGTAATTTTACATATGCAGTTCTGTAATAAATACATACAATGTGTGTAAATTTTTGGCTCAATAACTGAAAATTACATAGTTCATTCTGGATGATTTCATAATTTATTGTGAAAATTTACCTAATATTGTCTGTAAATTTACATAATCACTTTACTTAAAATTCCATATGATTATGTACAGTACATATTGAATGTAAAAATTACATACCTATCATAGGCCCGTTTACCCTGATAGGTATGTAATTTTTCCTTACTGTGTACCATGCGTTTCTCTGTGTTCCCAGACTTGTACGAAAACTTCCATCTTTGCTTTGCAGCGACCAAATGATGATCGCTGCCTACGTATTTGGTTGCTGACCGATAAGTTCTCACATCCTGCACAACCTGAGCCCGTTCTTTAGAAACTAACACATGGTCATCATGAGCAACCGCAAATTCATTCTCTCACTATTATCGGTCGCGTTTTCGTGTCGAGAGTATGGACCTATGTTTTCACACAAGTCGGCCTGATTTCTGCCAGCTCTAGCATTAAAGCCCCCAACTACCATTCTAACATCGTGTTCGGGTATAGATCCCATCAGATAGTCCAAGTCGTTGTAAAATGAGTCTTTATCTTGGAGCTGGCTGACTTCTGTGGGCGCATGTACACAAATTATCGACAGGTTGGCTAACTTCATGCGTAAGCGGAGCTTACACATTCGGTTATTGACTGCTTGGAAATCCAAAACAGCGTTCTTTACCTGCGGTACAAGAAGAAATGAGAAGAAGCTCCAAGATTTTCGAGGTCATCTCCACTGTAGAGCAACGTATAGCCCTGGGACACATGGCTCCACTTTTAGGCCAGCGAGTTTCTTGAAGAGCAACGAGTTCCAGCCGATACTCCTTCATGCACGTGATTAGGCCCTCTAAAGCTCCTGGTTTTCTTAGTGATTGCACGTTCCACGTGCCGATCCTAAATCTCGTGTCCGGGTACTTGTTTTGGCGGAATCCATTTTTCTTTTTGTTGCCTTTAAAAACACTTTATTTTTTTACGGATGCGGTTCGTCAGCCCAGCGATCCAACCGTTTAGTCGCCTCCTACGACAAGCAAAGGATATTTAACATTTTATACTTGAGGATACTTATTATAATGATAGCTGGTAGTGATAAGATAACCATGAAATTTAAATAATCTTTATGGAATCGTTAATCTTGCCATATTGGTTAAACAATGGAAATCATACACATCTCCCGGCTATATTTATACAAACATAATTAAGTTTGGTAATTACCCGATAGGCTTGTCCAAATTAATAACTACTTGATTCAATCTGGTATTAAATCATGATGAAAGTTTATTTAAGCGTAAATATATGTACGTATATGTATATTAGTTTGTGTATTCATATTCATACGAGCAGCACAAAAGCCTGAGAGGATAAATAAAACTAACATCACACCTACATAAATTATATTTTATTATCTAAAACAATGATCATGGCCATCAATAATATTCATTATTTCCGGAAAACAAATTGCATAAAGTTCGTATTTTTAACAATTAATATTCATAAATTAATTAAAGTGTATTTACTTTTCTCCTTAACATTATCTGCAAAGAATTTGATATATAACACACAATCAGATGATTTTGAGTTGTTGAGTTGCATAAAAAATGCATGTACGAGTACATGGCACTGAACTAAAACATAAAAATCTTAATTCTTTTTGCCAAACTTACGTATGTATGTACGTATATTATATATATATATATATAAATATATACATATGTATATATACCTATATATATATATATATATATATATATATATATATATATATATATATATATATATATATATATATATATATATATGTATATATATATATATATATATATATATATATATATATATATAATATATATATATATATATATATATATATATATATATATATATATATATATATATATATATATATATACATATATATATATATATATATAGTAGTTTTCAAATCTCGCTGGAATTCTGACAGATATCGCGCAGAAAGAATATGGCGGATACACAGTGATGTATTAAGTACAATAATTCATGTTTATTGTTTACATTTTTATAACGTTTTTAATCACAAAATGTTTTTATAATTTAACTTATAATCACTGACACTTTTGAAATTAATATTTAATTCGATAAACTAAGATTAAATTGAAAACCGATTTTGCTTTTTATGTTGTTGTGGTTTTCTTCGATACGAATATCATTTGATCATTTATTCTCCTTAGTGCGTACCAAATTTAAATGTTGACATTGTTTTCAAAAGGCGTGCATGTTTTTTTTGACCTATTAATTTTCACTTGAAATATGATTGTAATAACATAAATACATAATCATTTTGAATATTTTGTGTATTAAAACTGAAATATAATTCTTTTTATTGGTTATTTATTATTTTATTTAGGTTTGTTACCTAAGATAAATGCGACCCATCAAAATTTTTATAATTTTTTTTTCTACATCACTGAAAACTGCGCAGAACAATTAAAAAAATTTTTATTTTAAGATCTGAATAGGACTAATATATTTAGGTATTTATTAATTGATTCAATGACACCAGCTAATTAAAAATTTAAAATGCTGTTGACTTAATGATCCAATGCCATATTATGTATATGACAATATACAAAAAAAATGCTGTGTGTAGAACGATGTGTTTTAATTTTAATGTAAAAAATATTAAGTAACACTAATATTTTTTCAAAGACTACATTATTCTTTTATACTATTGTTATTATTTATTACAAATAATATTTATGCAATGGTTCAATTCTAACAATAAAAAAAAAAAAAATAACCCTTCATCATCGTAGGCTCGTAGGCACGCTTCATTGATCATTGTATCTGCTATATGGCACCTATCTGCTATATTATATGCGATAAACTGTTTAATTAGTCAAGGGCGTTAAGAGAAGGCGTTCAAAACTCATTATCGGATTCATTCATACACATAACTTGAACTTGAAATTATAAACATATGTACTTATATCATATATTTTATTGATATATCTAATAATATGAATAATTTGTTAATGGTAAAAATGAATTATAAAGTAAAAAGCGACAGTTGTTTCAAAGTTCAACAGTCTTCAAGTTAAATAAGTTAAATAATGAAAAACAAAAGTGGATGCAAATTAAAATATTCTTTGTCTCAGGTAAGTCCAAAAGATGAAGATCAAGTTTTATTGTTAATGCTAGTATTGTATATATATATAATATATATATGTATATATATATATATATATATATATATATATATATATATTTGTATATATATATATATATATATATATATATATATATATATATATATATATATATATATTTATATATATATATATATATATATATATATATATATATATATATATATATATATATATATAATAATAATAAACAGTATTAAAGGCCATTACTGGCCCCTTACTGAGTCAACAACCCGGCTCCAACGGTTTCGATCCTGAGCATGGTCTCCATACTGTCTAAGACAATCTGAAGAGGCCAAGTCGTTCTCTACATCGTGGAGCCATCGTCGCTGGCAACGACCTCTGCGCCTACCATATGGTGGCTCTCCTTTCAGAGATCGCTGCACAATTCGTTCCGGATCAGCACGCAGAACGTGACCGAGCCAGCGTACTCGCTGAGATCTTATTTCATGTACAATATCGGGGATCTTCATCAGATCTCTGATCTCGAAATTGTACAGAGCTCGGTATGTACCATCTATTTTGCGTTTAGGGCCGTAAATCACACGCATGATTCTTCTCTCAAATGTAAGGAGCCATCTCTCGTACTCATCCGCGCCCAACTTTCACATCCAAACATAACAACGGGCCTGATCAACGCTTTGTAAAGCTTCAGCTTCACGGCACTTGATAAGTGTTTAGATTTTAGCAGTGGCCTTAGAGGTTACAAAGAACGACTGCCAGCTGCCAGCCGCACTTTAATATCCTCACCTACACTGTTATCGTGAGTGATAAGAGAGCCCAAATATTTGAACCTCCTCACTCCCTCAAACGTGTGGTGGCCACTACTAAAATCTGGTGTGCCATTGTCTCTAAAACCAGAGATCAGGTATTTCGTTTTGGACTCATTGATCTGGAGTCCAACAGAAGCTGAAAACTCTACAAGCGGATCAAGTATTTCTTTCACTCCGTTGCTATTCAGTCCAATCACGCATATGTCATCTGCATATGCAAGCACTTGATTGGACTGGCGATATAAGATGTTGCGCTGAGGTGTTTCAGTTTTACGAAAGATGTACTCCAACATGAGATTAAAGAGTATCGGGGACAGAGCATCTCCCTGCCGAACACCCGAGTTAACTGCAAAAATTGTCGATAGCCTGTTCTCAACTTTAACACAGCATTGAGACTGCGTCACTGTCATCCTACACAGTCGTACCAATTTTGTTGGCATTCCTAGGTATTCCAGGGCAGACCACAAACTCTCTCGATTGATCGAGTCGTAGGCCTGCCGGAAATCCAGGAAAACCTGATGTACGGAGATGGATGTCTCATAATATTTAGATAGAATCATCCGCAGCGAAAAGACCTGATCAGTGACTGATCGATTCGGACGAAATCCTCCCTGATAATCACCAACCAAGCCCTCCGCCAGAGGAGTGATTCTATCCAATAAAATGTATGACAGTAACTTGTATGCTGTGCAAAGGAGAGCTATACCGCGATAATTCTCACACTTCAAGCGGTCTCCCTTCTTGAAGATGGGGCATATCGCGGCCACTTTCCATTCATCAGGCATAACTTCGGTTCGCCATACTAATCGAATAAGGTCGAAAAGACAGTTCCACAAAGTATCCCCTCCGAATATCAAGAGCTCCGAATTAATGCAGTCCACTCCAGGTGAGCGGTTTCGTTTCATTCTCTGCATGGCCTTGAGTGAATTCCTCATGGGATGGCTCCTCAGTGCAAATCTCCGCAGACTGTTTTAGAGGTGGCTCAACAACAGTCTGTGACGCATGATGAACATCAAGCAGCTCAGTAAAGTGTCCACTCCATGCGTCAAGTACTGCGTCGATGTTGACACAGAGGTTTCCATCCCGGTCCCGAATGGCGGTTGACGAAGGCCTGAAAGTATGGTGCAATCCAGTAATTCCTTTAAAGAAATTACGTGAACTACGCTCATTGCTGAGTTGTTGTACTTTCAGAACCTCGGCCTTCCACCATTCTCGCTTCTTCCGTCTACAAATCCGCTTAGCTGCCCTTCTTGCAAGAGCTGCCTTGTTTTTCCTTGCGATTGTGAGACGTTGTTGCACTTCATTATGGGCTATATTTTGTTGCTCAACTGCAAGACGACACTCGTCATCAAACCAATCATTCTTGGGTCTGACTTTCACTATACCTAAAGTCTGTTGAGCAGCACTGACCACCGAAGTTTTCAGTACCTCCCAGACAGAGTTCACGCAGTCAGACTGGTAATTAGCTCCCTCAATGTTGTCGCTGACAAGATCCTGATATCGTTTCTTTTGATCTTCATTTATCAGACCTTCACAGTCGAAACGTTCCATCCGTTTCGCTGTGTTCCCCGACCTGTACGAAAACTTCCACCGTAGCTTTGCAGCGACCAAATAATGATCGCTGCCTACGTATTTGGTTTCTGACCGATAAGTTCTCACATCCTGCACAACCCGAGCTCGCCCTTTTGAAATTAACACGTGGTCAATTTGGCTCCGGGATGTTTTGCGAGGATGTGTCCATGTCTCTAGGTGTATCTGTTTGTGAGGGAAGAATGTGCTTGCTACTCTAAGATCATGAGCAATTGCAAAGTACATCATTCTCTCACCATTATCGGTCGCAGTTTCGTGTCGGGAGTACGGACCTATGTTTTCACACAAGTCGGCCTGATTTCTGCCAGCTCTAGCATTAAAGTCCCCAATTACCATTCTAACATCGTGTTCGGGTATAGATCCCATCAGATCGTCCAAGTCATTGTAAAATGAGTCTTTATCTTGGGGCTGGCTGACTTCTGTGGGCGCATGTACACAAATTATCGACAGGTTGGCTAACTTCATGCGCAGGCGAAGCATACACAATCGGTTATTGACTGCTTGAAAATCCAAAACAGCCTTCTTTACCTGCGGCCCAAGAAGAAATCCAGCTCCAAGATTTCCGAGGTCATCTCCACTGTAGAACAACGTATAGCCCTGGGACACATGGTCTCCACTTTGAGGCCAGCGAGTTTCTTGAAGAGCAACGAGTTCCAGCCGATACTCTTTCATGCACGTGATTAGACCCTCCAACGCTCGACTTTGCATATACAACGTGGAAAAGATTGAGAACGACTGAAGCTTTTAGAGACTATAAGAGGATAACGAATACTGTTAAAAATCTGGTCAAAAATGCTAAGCAAAGTTATCTCAGTACACACTTGGACCCTAGTTTGCCTGCTAGAGAGTTCTGGAAACGAGTTGGGAATCTGGGTTTGGACAGAAAATGCAAAGATGAAAATACTATTAACTGTAAACTGGATGAATTAAATGAATTTTTTAGTTCTGTTCCATTAAGTGACATTGATATAACAATTGACTCTGCATTACAGGAAATCTTACCTAACTCGAATATGACTGAAAACAGTTTTTCCTTTAGAAATATTGACATTGGTGAGCTGGATAGCGCGATATCTTCTATCAAGTCTGATGCGATAGGATTGGACAATATACCATTAAAATTGATTAAAATTCTGTTTCCCGTTATAGGCTACTATTTATTACATATTTTTAATCAAATATTAACAACCAGTATATATCCAAGGTGTTGGAAGTCGGCCAAAGTATTGCCTCTAATGAAAACAAAAAATCCTAAAAGTGTTGAAGAATACCGGCCAATAAGTCTACTACCGGCACTTTCGAAGGTTTGTGAACGGATTATCTTAAATCAATTGTTTGTTTTTCTCAATAAATATGATTTACTTAACCCCTTTCAATCCGCATACAGGCCGGACTTTAGTACAGAAACAGCTGTTTTGCATGTTGTAGATGATATAAGAAGAGAGCTGGATTCTGGTAAAACAACTATTTTAACTCTTTTTGATTTTAGTAAGGCATTCGATTGTATTAATCATACACTGCTTATTGAAAAACTCAAACAGATATTTTATTTCCATTCTTCTGCGTGTTCTCTAATTTTGAACTATCTATCAAATCGGTCGCAAATTGTTTGTAACGGATCAAAAAGCTCTGGAATGCTGGCAAAAACAGCAGGTGTACCTCAGGGGTCAGTGCTGGGGCCAATTCTATTTGCTTTATACATTAATGACATTTCTAAGCAGCTGGTTCATTGCAAATATCATTTGTATGCAGATGATTTGCAAATATACATAAGCTGTAATAGTAATGAACTTAATTCTTGTGTTCAAAAATTAAATGAAGAGATAGAGAGAATTACTAGGTGGTCTAAAGAGAATACTTTAAAATTAAATAGTAGGAAAACGCAGTGTATGCTTATAAGCAATAGAGATATTAAACTAAATCTAACACACAATGACATATAACAAACAACAATGGTCAAACTGGGGGATGAATTAATACCGTTCGTTCCAAATGCGAGAAACCTTGGTGTTATCATTAATAACCGTCTTGACTGGGAAGATCATATAAATTGGGTAAGTCAAAAAGTTAATTTCATGTTACGGAAGTTATGGGCAACAACAAAATTTGTGAGTACTAAATTAAGATTAAAATTCATTGATACCTATTTAAGACCTCACTTCACATACTGTATGACAGCATTATATGGAATGCAGGAAAAATATTTCTATAGAATTCAATTACTTTTTAACGCTTGCATAAGGTATGTGTTCAGTCTACGTCTACGTCAGTCTACTCTCGAGCCTTACTAGGATGCACATTAAGAGAATTTTATGACTTCCGAACATGTCTTTTCATATTTAATGTATTGAAAAATAAGCAGCAAGCTAATCAATCTAAGGTCCAGTCGCTTAAATAATTTACTTTTACCAAAAATCAAAACTAAACATTTTAACAAGTCATTGTTTAGTGGGGGACTATCACTTTGGAATTCTTTGCCGTTGGAGATTAAACTTTCGAAAACCTCTAGAAAATTCAAAAAACAATACGAGAACCATTTCAACTTCGCGAAAAGACATTAGATTTGTAATTATTATCAAGTGATCTGTGAAATCTGTTTTATTCTATTTTTTATTTTATTTTTATTTTATTTTATTTTGTTATTTTATTATATCTTATTACTTTCTTTTGTTTTATTTTTTTATTTTCTTTTATTTTATTTCATTCTTTTAATTTATTTTATTTTATTTTATAACATTTAACTTTTATTAGTCATATATGTATTGGATAGCCATAATAATAATTTTTTAAATTTCATAAAAACTAACGAAATGTTTAATACTAAATATCTAAAATGAAATACTAAAACGCATATGTAAATGAGTTGTATAACTTAAATATCTTAATATGTTAATAAAGATTTAGATTTAGATTTAGATTTAGTTGTTATACGTTCTGATACCATCAAAATTCGTCGGTCACTTAAATACATCGGGATCATTTTCCTCAGGTACGGGCTCACGTGGAGCTCTTTCAGCTTTTGTTGGATTATCTCCCAGGTTGCGCTATTAAATACATTTAGTACATCGATCAAAGGTCATCACTACCGGGATACTTCTGGTGTGACAAGACCCTGTTGCAACCGTGTCTTCTAAATTCATAACTTCTGCTAGAGCATCAGTCGTAGAGCGTCCCGGTTTTATCCGTACTGCTTAGTAGCAAGTTCACCTGTTTTGTCTACTTCTTGCGCCAGACGACGGAGTAGTAAGTTTGTTGCTCCTACACGACAGCTATTGCTGGTAGTATCGTTCTGTAATGATCGCATGTTAATCCTGTTCGTATTCACTTCGAACATAATATAGCGATGGTCACTAAGGTTTTCGTCTTCCAAAACGTGCCAACTCTTAAGTCGTTGGGTTATTCTTGTGGAGCCAAAGGTTACAACCAGAAAGAAACCATAGTTGTCCCTTTCAAAGGTTGGAACCTGCCCTGTGTTAAGGCTCAAGAGATCACATGGTGCAGCCCAGTCTGCTAAGAGTTGTTCTCTGTTGTCTTATAGTATATTTCCGCCTCTTCCGGGAGATTTCGGGTTGAAATCACCTGCAACAATTACATCCTTGTTCTGGTTCCAAATAATAAGACTGAGTTCATCCAGTCTGTGATTACAATGTCCTGCAGTTCCACCCAGACAACTCCTTTTCCTGCACCTGTCCTTATTGTTATAGTGTCTTTTGACACTACGCCTAAAGCGGTATCTCCATCTAAATCCTCCTCCTTCCAGCTTCGATCGATTCGGCTCGCCCACCAGGACCGCATCTACATGCCTGCTACGGCCAGTAGCAACAAAGAGATCCTGATCTGGCCTACTGCGATGTGTGTTAAGTTGAAGCAGGCGCATTATGAGCGACTACTTGTTTTGTATTTTGGTCTGGTCTATTTTACAGAGGCGGCACCCCATTTGATTTCTGCTTCGCCCGATGTGTGGCGTGTTTTATCTTATTACACCCCTTTCTCATGTGACCACTTTTGCCGCAGCTGAAACAGATACCACTGTGGTCCCTTCCGTTGCAGGAGTACTGAGTACTGTCCGCACTCTCTCCGCATTTATAACAACAGTGATCCGGGAGACGAAGATGTACTTTGCACGATACTCAACCGATTCTCATACGCCGACTACCCACTATCAATTTTGCCCATTCCTTGGGCAGTTTCACTGTTGCATTCTTAGTGTTTGCGTAAGCAGGCCTTACTGAGGTTACAAAAATTTAGCCGGTGTCTGCCTTCTCCAAAGCTTCCCGGACTCCCTCTCGTATGTCGGACTCAGTACTACTTTCTTCAAGATCTCGTATGTGTATAACAGCCATTTCTTTTTGATGCACGGCCTAAGAGACTCGGCTTTGTTCTTTCCGCCCTTCAGCTGGATTATTAGGTCATCTGTCCTGTTTTTTCTCATCGCCGTTATTTCAACACCTACATCTTTTATGTCTACAACCGCCTTCACAGATTCCAAGAGGTCAGCGTAAGTTCGACCTTTCGCTTTCACTATCACGGTTTCTTTTTTAGTCTCCTTCTCTTACGCCGACTTACTTCTACAAAGGACTTTTCAGCGTCGATTTGCTTGTTGTCAGGTTTAGGATTTTCACCTTTTGTTTCTTTGACCTGAACCTTCCGCTTTTCGTTTTTCTTTGCTGTGCAAATGAAAACACTCACACGAGTGCCCATAAAACAGCTTGTTGAGACTATGTTTAATTCTTCCATTCATCCTTGGGCATGACTTCTAATCTTCTTCGCCACCTCTATTGTTTGCTCTTCCTGCACATTATCATCTTCATGTTGACTAAAGCAGCCAATCACCAGTTTACCGATATTTTCAAAAGTTTCGAGTTCCCCTTCCATTTTCAACGTGTAGCCGCGTTGTATAACCGCGACTTCTCCTGGTTGAAGCGTTTTATTATTTAGCAGATGCTGCAGCCCTGGCACTTGTTCCCCTAGATTATGTAGTTCTGGAGTAAACGGTCTACACCCATCAAAGAGAATTCCTCTGGCTGAGACTTTATTGTCCAGAATGAAAACTTCCTGGGGCCAGTCCTGAGCAACCGTTTAACGGATTTCTTGGGGCGTCATCTTTATGAGTGTATCCGGCTACATAGCTCATCAAATTATCGGTTGCTTTCCATCTCTCTGGTTTCCACTGTTTGTGTAGATATCTCCTTTAGCTATGGGCTTGCATAAGTCAAGCCCGGTTCAGTTTGCGTTGATGCGTTACGCTTTCTGTTTTGCGGGGATCCCTGAGCGTCTGGGTTATACAAAGTCTTTTGTTTCCGTTCATTACCAGTCATTTGGATATTCCACGTCTGCGCACCCTGCTTATAACTAGCCAGTTTATATATAGCCATCCGCATTCGGGAAACTGAGTCTTTTATTAAGGTTTTGGTATTTGGGTTTACCTTAACCAGCGTACTTAGACTGTTCGATTCCTTTTCTACCTACTCAATGGCCGCTACGAGCTCGTCTAGAGCTAGATTATGCCGTTTCTTTGCACTCTCCATCGGTATATCGGGGAGAGAAACGTAATGCGGCGGGGACATACCGATAAAAGTTGATCTCTTGAAAACACCAGCGTTATCCTTATAAAGATTTTGTTTCTGATGTTCTATCCTGGTCGCCCACCGGGATCATCTTCCAATCTCTTTGCGGTCCCCAGAATCCGTGGGACAGCCCTCTAAGATAGAGGAGTGGGTTTCCCGAGTGGGTTCGGGACCCACCTGGGGTAATACATTATTTTTACTATCCGCCTTCATATTTTTTCCTCAGTACTCCCCAGTTGGGTGATAGGCTACGCTCATCAACTGGTGAGCGTAGCCTATCCACCACCTTGGGAGGTGCCCCATAGAGGACCAGCATCCTGGGGATATATATATATATATATATATATATATATATATATATATATATATATATATATGTATATATATATATATATATATATATATATATATATATATATATATATATATATATATATATATATATATATATATATATATATATATATATATATATATATATATATATATATATATATTAGGGAGCTATAAAATTACATTAAATGAAATATCAGAATTTTAATATTAATTAATTAAATTTGTTCATCATATATATTGTATTTCAACTTACATACATATTTAACCAAACAAACTAAAGTTGCATAAAAAAAGTTACTGTTCTAAGCATTTGTTGTGAAACATTTAAAACTACATATTTTATTGATTGTCGTAATAAACCCGTTTTTAATTTTAAAACATATACTGAGCTGGTCTCTAAGATGAGGGATGTAGCTCAATTCAACCAATTGATGAACATTATCTGATTATGGTTTGTCAGATCTAATTTTAAAAAATAGTTTTTTGTAATGTAGGTAAAACCAGTCCTTGAATCATCTAGAAAATAAGAGAAACGAAAACTTTTATAAATCTCAAGTGCGATGACGGTTAATTTGTAATTAAGTATCACTCATTATATCATTAAACCTAACCCAAATTAAAGTTAAAAATGTTTACGTCGTTATTATTGGAATTAATTATTATTATTATTTTTTTAATTAATTCATGCTAATTCATGAGCATGAATTAATTAAAAATAACTATAAAAATTAATTCTAATAATAACAACGTAAAAATTTGTAATTTAACAATCTTACACAAGTGATCTAACTGCATGTAAAAGAGACGATAAAAGTTGCAGGAAAATTATATAGATGATAGGTTTAATATGGTATGAATTAAAGTGTTCAGTCCCCATATTCTGTTGAGAGGACTGATCTATTACAAATTAGAGCAGCCAGCAAACAGCAGAAGAGGCTGGCGGTGCAAAATAAAATAAAATCACCCCTTTCGCAATTTCAAAATTTGTAAGTAAGTGATGTTGTAAGTATCAGAACCGTATCAGATTATGAACACAAAATATGTGGTACCCAATTTTCTTCTAGAAAAAAAATCAAACTATAGCCTTTCCAGTTTTTAAACTTTTAAATATTCGTATAGAAACGAGCAATCACGTCTGCTAGACTATTATGTAGTTATTGCAGAAATATTTCACTCTATCAATTCATTATTCAACTTTATTTAAATTAATTGCGTGAACACAGTGAAGAGCAATAATACCGCTTAGGATTTTTAAAACAGGATTACAAAGACAAGATATGAAAAGACCGTACCCATACGTACGAAGCAGGATATTTAAAAACTACACATCTAAAAAAGGGATACGGAACGAAAAATGAAATAAAGTATGAAACAGAGTATGAGTATGAAATAAACAGTGCATTTTAGAACTTCGTATATTCATGGAAAGTAACTAGAAATTGCATTTTCTTAACCGATTATGATCAAATTCAATATCTCAAACAAATAACACAAAAGCTGTGACGCTTGGATCGGAAGATACCAGGGTTCGAATCTTAATAGAAAGGCAGGACGCAAGAATGATTCTATCTGCTCTACATGACGCCTATATGAATTCATAGGCCGACGAACCCACCGTTCATGTCCGAACAGACTGGTATGATGAAACATAAAAAAATAGTTTAACTTTTTTTTACAATGGGCTAATCATAGGAATTACAACACACATACAACAGTTATTTTCTTATATAATGACATTTGGAGCATCATTTTTATTAATATACATTTATTTCTCAAAGGATGATTTAATATAAAAAAATTTAAAATCAATAATTAATTTGATAATTTAACTAAAATAATAGTGATAAATAAGATTTAATTTATAATTTATAGTTTGGTAGGATATAAACATGGATACACCAACGAAAGAGTTATCTCGAAAGTCATCAATATTTAAAACACCGTTGCCTCCAGTAAACGAAACTGAATTTCCTGAATTAATGAATTTTCTAATTTCTGCTGCTGTATGGTGCCAATTCGATGCGGCATAGACGGTCTAATTTTCCAATACGATGGGCCAGCCCAAAATTTAATTATCTCGGTCGATGGCCGGTAGGAGTATTCTAATATTCGTCGTGACCCATCACACGGTTGTAGCCTACCGACTACAATTAGGCTACGTTCTGCACCCTTTACCGTATTCAGAGCTTTGATTTTAGCGGCCGAAAATTCATTTGGGTCCAAATTAATTGGACAATTCACTCGAGAATCTTGCACTGGTTCAATTTCGGCATTTGCATCGAATGCAAATGTCATAAGCGGTAGTGTATCCAAATCCTGGTGGCCGTGATGATCGTCGGGTGGAAACCCATTATCACTATCGCTGTCATTTATATTTATGTCATTATCACCTATGGTTGATTGCATTATTCTGAAATATGGGATAATGTTGTAGTGCAATTTATAAAAGTTGGGGCTGGTACTTACTTATTCATGTCGCACGGCTTATCACTAATATTGTATTCTCTGAATATTGGACGAATTTTTACGGGACCATCCAGCTTTTTGTACTTCATAAAATAAAATTTCTCATTTTCAACAGGCGAGTAAACCTCTTTCAGAACGAAATCATTTGGTGAACTATCCCAATACGGACTATCGTAATCGAACAACATTTCCGAATTATTTGACTCCAGTGTATTTAGAAAAGCTCGGTTCGAGCTATTCATATCACTTAAATTGGATTTTATATCGGCAAACACAGGGTCTGGGAAAGGTACCGTATCCAATTTTCTATTAATCGATGATTTACATTTTGCAATGGTTGAACTTTGTTGTCGCCGTTTTTTCGCTTTAGCCTTGGCCTTTGCCTGTTTATCCTGTAAATCGTTACTACTTACGGTAATCGAATCATCGTTTTGTCCGTCTGCTGAATTATCACCATCGTTCTTATTTCCGACATTCATTCGTGTTAGACCACCAGACATTCGCATCACTTCAATATGCACCATATCCACACGGTAACCGTTAATTTTACTAGACGCTTCCAAGGACATACCCACTGTCTGGAAATTTTTCACATATTTACGATGGTTACTAACCAAGTTGGCCAGGGTATCAATTAAATTTGTTCGCCAAACATTTGCTTTGTTGATTTTCTAATGGAATATAAATCAATTTACAAATAGATAAATCTCACTCAAACAAATCACTCTTCTTCACACTTACATTATCCATAAACAGCTCTTCATTTTCCTCCAGGACCGAGACTTTTACACTACTAGCACTATTGCTCACCGATGATCTACTTCGCCTTCGTTCATTTTCATCATCATTCTATAAAAAAGCAAACGATCAAATTAGAAAATTCATTAATTCAGGAAATTCTGTTTCGTTTACTGGAGGCAACGGTGTTTTAAATATTGATGACTTTCGAGATAATTCTTTCGTTGGTGTATCCATGTTTATATCCTACCAAACTATAAATTATAAATTAAATCTTATTTATACTATTATTTTAGTTAAATTATCTAATTAATTATTGATTTTAAATTTTTTTTATATTAAATCATCCTTTGAGAAATAAATGTATATTAATAAAAATGATGCTCCAAATGTCATTATATAAGAAAATAACTGTTGTATTGAATTAAAAAATTACCTGTTCAATTTTACAAATACAACGCGCCCTTGCACAACGCGGTTTCGCTATTACGCTCTTTATAAAAAATAGAGTACACCAAAGTCCCGGTATATTATCTAAAAAATAACCAAACATCCGCTTTGGGTCGGTTCTTCGTTATGCGTCATTATTTTTTTCTTGTAATATTTATCGTTAATATATATCGTTGGGTCAATTTAATAATTTTGTAATGGATAAACATGACGCTGAAGTAGATTCAGTATTTTAGCAGTTTTAAATTCCGCTCTTTTTGAAAAGCGATTTAAATGCATTGACGGAGATTCTATAAAACTATCACCAATTTTCAGTCTAAATAATGTACAATTTACATTGGTAAAATACTTGTTTTAATTACAAAATTTCGAATAACAATAACTATAATTTGTATTGACCCCTGTGGTCGGTAGGTACTTACATGTCTCGTAAACATAAATTGTACGAACATATTTTCCAAGTATATCACCACAGTATCCTTTTCTTGTCGTAGGAGGCGACTAAGCGATTGGATCGCTGGGCTGACGAACCGCATTCGTAAAAAAACAATCTGTTTATAATGTTAACAAAAGGAAAAATGGATACCGTCAAAAAACACTGGACCCTGCTCAAGCAATCGGACACGAGATTTAGGATCGGCAGTGAAAGGTGCAGTTCAGAATGAGTATCTATTGGAACTCGCTGTTCTTCAAAAAAACGCTCACTGAACTTAAAAGTGGAGACCATGTGTTCCAGGGCTATACGTTGCTCTACAGTAGAAGATGAGCTCGGAAATCTTGGAGATAGATTTCTTCTTGGGCCGCAGGTAAAGAACGCTGTTTTGAATTTCCAAGCAGTCAATAACCGATTGTGTAACTTGCGCATGAAGCTAGCCAACCTGTCGATAATTTGGGTACACGCGCGCACAGAAGTCAGCCAGCCCCAAGATAAAGACTCATTTTACAATGTGTTGGACGATCTGCTGGGATCTATACCCGAACACTATGTTAGAATGGTAATTGGGGACTTTAATGATAGAGCTGCCAGAAATCAGGCCGACTTGTGGGAAAACATAGGTCCGTACTCCTGACACGAAACTATGACCGATAATGGTGAGAGAATGAAGTACTTTGCAATTGTTCACGATCTTAGAGTAGCAAGCACATTCTTTTCACTCAAACAAATACATTTAGAAACATGAATCCATCCTCGCAAAACTTCCCGCAGCCAAATTGACCACATGTTAATTTCAAAAGGCGAGCTCGCAATTTTGCAGGATGTGAGAATTTATCGGCCAGCAACCAAATACCTGCAACCAAAAGCCTGCACGATGGAAGTTTCCGTACAAGTGTGAGAACACAGCGAAACGCATTGAAGGTCTCGAAAAGGAAACCGCAGACTGCGGAGATTTGTACTGAGGATCCATCCCATGAGGAATTCACTAAGGCCATGCATAGATTAAAACGAAACCGCTCACTGGACTGTGGACTGTATTAATTCGAGCTCATGCTTTCGGAGGAGATACTTTGTGGAACTGTCTTTTCGACCTTATTCGATTTGTATGCGGCGAATCGAAGATATGCCTGATAATTACAAAGTGGCCGCGATATTTTCCATCTATTCTACATTATATTGGATAGAGTCCCTCCTCGAGCGAAGGGCCTTATTGGTTATTCTATCTAAATATTATGAGACGTCCAACTCAGTACAACAGATGTTCCTTGATTTCCGGCAGGCCTATGTGACTGGATCAATCGAGAGAGTTTGTGGTATACCCTGGCATACCTACGAATGCCAACAAAATTGGTACGATTGTGTAGAATCACAATGGCGCAGTCTCAATGCTGTAATAAAGTTGAGAACAGGCTATCGAGAATTTTTGCAGTGAGCTCGGGTGTTTAGCAGGAGATATCTGTCCCCGATATTCTTTAATGTTATGTAGGAGTATATCTTTCGGTAAACTGAAACTCCTCAGCGCAACATCTTATATCGCCAGTCCAATCAGTTGCTTGCATATGTAAATGACATATGCCTGATTGGACTTAACTAGTAACAGAGTGAAGGAAATAATTGATCCACTTGTATAATTTTCCGCTTCTGCTGGACTCCAGAACAATGGCTTCAAAACTAAATACATAATCTGTGGTTATATGGAGAATGGCACACCAGATTTTAGTTGTAGCCACTACACGGAAAGAGTGAGGAGTTTCAAATATTTCGGCTCTCTTATCACTCACGATAACAGTATGGGTGAGGATATTAAAGTGCGATTCGCAGCAGGCAGGCGTGCTTTTCTCTTCTAAGGCCACTGATAAATTCTAAACATCTATTAAGTGCCGTGAAGCTGAAGCTTTCCAAAGCGTTGATCAGGCCCATTGATATGAATGGACGTGAAAGTTGGGCGCTGACGGGTGAGCACGAAATATGTCTCCATACATTTAAGAGAAGAATTTTGCTTGTCACTGCCCAAAACGCGAAGTAGATGGTACATACCGAGCTCTGTACAATATCGAGATCAGGGGTCTGATAAAAATCCCAGATATTTTACATGAAGTAAGATCTCAGAGAGTTAGCTGGCTAGGTCATGTTTTGTGAACTGATCCGGAACAAACTTTGCGGCGATCTCTGAGAGGAGATCCATCATATACGGTAGACGCAGGTGCAGAAGTCGTTGCAGGAGCTCAAAACTGTTGGAGACAAATTGTTGACTCAGTAAGGTACCAGTAATGGCCTTAATAAGTTGTTTATTATGATGTGTATGTTTATTTGTATATGCCATCAACAGAACTTGCCATCACAGAATGAAATCACAGAGATGTCTTGAGAATTCAACCAATGCCAATAAATTTATATAAAGCGATCAAAGCTTCTTATTTTCAAAATTTTAATTAATTCCAGAATTTTGAAAATTCCGTTTCGATTATAATGGTTCTTTTAATTTTATTGATTCAACCAATATGTATTTACTGATGATTCAGTAATACTTATATGATTCAGTCGTGGTTGATCTCAAGTTTAAAAAAAATCGATATACATTTTGTAAATTTAATTAATTTATTTTTGTTCTAAAATATCAAAATCAAAATACGAAATTAATAATGTGACTTTACAATTCTAAATTTGAACTTGTTTTTAAAAAACTTGAAATTCTTTAAACTATCCAATTCACAGAAGTTTTTGAATTTCTTAATTAAATTTGAAAATATGAAAATTTTCGTAACAAAATTTCACCACAGCATAAGAATTGGACTATTACATAATCCTACATTAAATACCATACTATAATTAACAAAAAACTGCGGCATTTACCTATATTGTTCAAGGTTACATTAAAATTCTTCTATTAATTTGTTTAATCTTAATTTAAAACAAAAGCTGACTTCTTTATTTTATTACCAATAAATACATTCATATTCTATATACCAAATACATAACTATCATTTCCCCCTAGTGTATGTATGTATACAATTAATCGCGCGAGCCTCCTCCTCCCTTCTCTCCTTCCCCCCCATTTATCCACAACATTTAAATATGATCACGATATAAAAAGAAAATGCTGCAATGAAATTAAGTTTAGTTGAATAAAAATTTTTGAATCGTCGCTATATACAAAATCAAAAGGTTTATTAACTAAAATTAACGTATTTAAAGTGGATAAATATATGTTTAGTGTATGTGTATATAAAGTCTAGCTAATTTTCAATATTTTTTTGATTTATCAGTGAAAAGTGTTTTAAGTTCAAAAATGGCAACAAAATCAATTTTAATTGTATCATGTTTGTGGATAATATTTACAATAAAATCAATCGAGTGCTTTTTACGTAAGTTTTTATCTTAAGTATCTATATAGTTTGATAATATTTTATCATTTGCCAATATAGCTATTCGGCATTTAGCTATATCATCTCCAAAAAAATTTAAAGTGTTTTGTAATTATTTCGACAGTTGATTTATTTTTGAAATTTATAAATTACTTAATAATAAAATAGTAAAACTAACTTAAAGGTAATTTAATAATTTTCATAATTTGTATTTGAAAAAAAAACTTAATAAAATTTCATAATTAACTTTTGACAAAGTGAATCTTAAACAAATTATTAAGTGGTACGACGTACTGCGCAATCTGAAGACAAAAAAAAAGTTAAAACAGTTTGATTTGTTTTTATTGATCAATCAAAATTAAAAAAATAAAAAAATAAAAATTTGACATGGTTTGCTTTGGATGATATTTTTGAATTTTTGAAATACTGTGCCGTGAGTGGTCTTATGAAATGATTTAGAAATAAGAGATAGTTTTAGTTAGATAAATTTGTAAAACCATATGGCAATAATATTTTTTAATTATTGTCGTATAATATTAATAACTAATTCGATATTTTAGACTAGCTTAGTTATTTTCAGATCAGCCAAGGCTCTCGGAATGCTTACGACAAACAAAATCGAACAAACAAATTTATGGAAGCTATTTTAAAATGTAATTGTTATATAAATTTTGCGCTGAGCGAGTATGTTTTGAATGCTAATTCATCAATTAACCTTACGAATTGTTATTATTCCCCAGTCATCAATTCATAATAAGCACATACATATTTTAAACGATATTAATCTCCAACTGGATTCACTTCACTTTCATTCTTTATTTATGTTTTTAAAAACTGTCGAAATAATTACAAAAATCGGTCAATGTATCAAAAATAAATACAAGAGAATGCAAACTAGCTTCGTCTGATTCATCACTGTACGTGCGAGTCTATTTCTATACCCAAACTCATCAAACATTCTTTTTTTTTTATTGTACGGCGAACCACAACAAAAAAATTAACAATCTAATACACAAAATGTAATCGAATATTAATGCCAAATTTAACAGTTATTATGTGCAAATTTAAGATTATTTTTATTTAATACTTCTACTTTCATTGTCATTGCAATGATCTTGCTATATATAAATTAAGAAAAATGTTCGATATAATTTTGATGAATACGAAAAAAATTGAATATTATAAAAGTATAGAGTAATTATAATTATGATATGGTTTTAAATTTTATATAAAAAAATATTTTATTTAAACACAACACGTCCAGTTAATTGAATAATCATCTTTAAGAATAAATAATTAACAATTCTAATTCTTCTTCTACATATTAAGTTTATTATTAAATAAATAAAAATAAATTTATAATTAATGCAGATTGTGCAACAATACTACAATCAGTAATGATGATGCGAAGGCCATGTCACTTTGAAGTGGTGATTTGAAAAAATATTACTTATTTGCCATTGAACTGTTGTACCCGCACATTTATTATAAAAATTGATTTTAAAAACACACATCTACATTTTTACCAAATTTAATTAATTACATGTTATTTACGTAAACATAAATGCATTATGTATTTACAGTACATTCACATATTTTAATTCCCACATATGATTGCAGTTTATCAGACGAAAGAAATAACAAAATTATTGATAGGATATTTATGTATTGTGAAAGAATTTAACATACATTTTTGTGTTTATTTAATTTCATATTTGCACAATTTTTTTTTTTGAATCTTAAAAATGATAAATGGAATTTAAATATTTAATCGAACTTTCAAAGATTCATTTTTGAAATTACAAAATTAGTTTTTTTTGGCAACTG
This sequence comes from Tipula unca, assembly GCA_951394425.1. Taxonomy (NCBI): domain Eukaryota; kingdom Metazoa; phylum Arthropoda; class Insecta; order Diptera; family Tipulidae; genus Tipula; species Tipula unca. The sequence goes on along the minus strand of OX596381.1, from coordinate 185,342,006 downwards.
CAGCACGTTAACTATTTAATTCATCTATTCAAAGTTTTATACTTTCAAAAAATATTGTGATTGTCTTGTGTAATGTGATGACACATTCCATCTGTATATGATATAGATAGAGTTTGTGAAATCATTAATACAGGAAATTACTGTTAGAAATCTTATTGGATTGGTTTGACCATTACAACTGAATTATGTGTAATGAAATGAGATAAATAAATAATAATCAGTTTTTAAAGGCCATTACTGGAGCCTTACTGAGTCAGCTATATTTGGCTCCAATGGTTTCGATCCTGAGCATGGTCTTCATACTGTCTAAGACAATCTGAAGAGACCAAGGCGTTCTTCACATCGTGGAAACATCGTTGCCTGCAACGACCTCTGTGCCTACAATATGGTGCCCCTCCTTGCAAAGATCGCAGCACAATTTGTTCCTTATAAGCACTCAGAACGTGACCGAGCCAGCGTACTCGCGGATATCTTATTTCATGTACAATATCGGGGATCTTCATCAGATCTCTGATCTCGATATTGTACAGAGAGCTCGGTATGGACCATCTATTTCGCGTTTTGGGCTGTAAATCACCCGCATGATTATTCTCTCAAATATAGATAGATATATATATCAATGATCAGTTCGGACGAAATCCTCCTTGATAGTCCAACCAACCAAGCATTCCGCTAGTGGGGTGATTCTATCCAATACAATGTAGAATAGTAACTTGTATGCTTAGCAAAGGACAGCTATACCGCGATAATTCTCACACTTCAAGCGGTCTCCCTTCTTGAAGATGAGGCATATCGCGGCCACTTTCCATTCGTCAGGCATAACTTCGGTTTGCCATACTAATCGAACAAGGTCGAAAAGACAGTTCCACAAAGTATCCCCTCCAACTATCAAGAGCTCCAAATTAATGCAGTCCACCCCAGGTTAGCGGTTTCCTTTCAATCTCTCCATTGCCTTAGTGAATTCCTCATGGGATGGATCCTCAGTGCAGATCACCGCAGTCTATATTAAAGGTGGCTCAACAACAGTCTGTGACGCATGATGAATACCAAGCAGTTCAGTAAAGTGTCCACTCCATGCGTCGAGTACTGCGTCGATGTTGACAGAGGTTTCCATCCCAGTCCCGAATGGCGGTTGACACAGGCCTGAAAGTATGGTGCGATGAAAATGAGATAAATAATCTTTAAAAATAGAGGGCCAAACTCTGCATACTTTGTTATCTTGTAAATCATAGAATATAGCTAATAAATAAACTAAAATATTTGAACTGCTAAATCGGTTCAGCGGATTAGATAATACAATAGAGTTTCAATCAAAATTGCGTATTGGATTGCAAATTAGAACGAGTTAAAATTTGCCACTCATTCGAATAAAAGAAAACTGTTGGTTTCTGAAAAATATTCTAATCGACAAATTTCGATGATATATCAAAATAAATAACCAAATATTCCCAGAGTATTAAATCAATAACAATTCTAAACCAACTTTAAAAACAAACAATCGAATTCAATTAACCATGTCTAGAGTTTATAGACAAATCAATTTGATTTAAGTATTTCATAAGAACACACATCGTGTATATACAAAAGCGACATAATTTTATGTAAATAACCCAAAAAAAAATTGTTAACTAACCAAATTATAAATTACATAAATAAAAATAATTATCGAAACGTTTTAAACAAACAAAACCCGCGCGAAAATATTTTGTGTAGCCAGGAAGAATAATAATTAAATTATGATAATTTATATTTTGTAATTTAATAAAAATTTATTAAGAAAATGCGCAATCCGCAAATTACACTCTAACATTTGAAGGTTACAAAGAACAAAATTTGAAAACTATTTATTTAAATGTTAAATTTCTCATTATTGATTTGAAAATAAATAATCAATATAATTTTACGTTAGATCATGTTATTTACTTATGCTATACGCTAGTTAATCGTTTAATTTTTATTTACGTTTGGAAATCATTTGACTCCATTGCCATTTGCTATTATGACTAAAATTAAACAATCAATTAGTATGGATGCTGAATTGACTTTTGCAGAACATTGATTCGTTTTTAGTAAGATCATGATGATACGAGTAAACAAAATTTAGTAATTTTGGGTAATTTATGTCACGAGATTTATGATTATTATTTAATAGGCAGAACTATGTATATAAAATTGTGTTTTTAATATTTTATACGAACCATGTATTAACATGAAATTTTCTTGATTATAAGTGGAAATACTATAACTTACTTATATATTTTTCTAAGTGCACTTTGCATTATGTACATTCAATATTGGCGCATCCAACTTAACAAAATATTTACCATAAACGACAACCTTGATAACGTTATATCGCGTATATAACTAACATCTTTAAACGACGTTATGTGCATATTTTTTTTGTTTTGAATATTCATGCCAACAACGTATTTTTGAAGTATAGTATACATATATTCCTGGATATATGTATGTATAATATATATATATATATATATATATAATATATATATATATATATATACATATATATATATATATATATATATATATATATATAAATATATACACTCGTATATGTATATATATATATATATATATATATATATATATATATATATATATATATATATATATATATATATATATATATATATATATCAATTAAATATTCAAATAATATTATTTGGTGATAATAATAATAATGCCTTCACAAATTTGATACTATTGAACTTGACACAATATTAGAAAAATATTAATTATTTAATCAAAAAATGCAAATAATAATTTATTATGTTCATCATCTAAAAAAGTATAAAACTAACCTTACCCAATTATAGTGTGTGCATTAATTTCACCTTGTACATCAATTAACATTGTTTAAGCAGACAAAAGTTTATGCCACTGCTTACTACATGCATATTAATATTAAAGTGATTAATTTTTCATTTTTGTATATTTACAGCGAGCTCAATAAAAGCATGTTCGAGAAATAATCCAGAGATTGAAAAATGTATATTGAATACAGTAGAGAATATTCGGCCACTTTTGGCAAAAGGAGATTTTGGTGAAAATTTCGTGGTACCTGCATTGGAACCATTACAAATTGAGAATATTAATATGCGACGTGGACAAGAATTTAATGCAACGTTCAGTCAATTGTTGGTTAAAGGACCGAGTAATTTTGTGGTTGAAAAACTAAAGTAAGATTAAAATAAGAAATATAATTTTAGTAACTTATCTAATTACGTTTTTTTTTTAAATTTAATTACAGAGTTGATTCAAAGAACTTAGTATTCGATTTTGTAGTGTTATTGCCAAAACTTGAGTTCACCGGAAAATATTCGTTGAAAATAAAACTTGTCCTAATCGATATCCGAGGAAAAGGAGATATGCGCGGACAATTCAGTACGTATATATTTCTATCAAACAAAAATTTATTAAATCCTATATAAAATATTCTAATTATGCGTAAATATATAACATAGAAAACGCTCGTGGACAAGTAAAAGCTCGTGCCCGTTTGGTCGAAAAAAATGGTGCCCAAGTTGTTCAATTCCATCCACTCGATGTTAAAATTAAAATTGGAGAATCAAAAGTTAAATTAGATAATCTATTCAATGGTGATCCAATTTTAGGCCAAGTTGGCAATCAATTCATTAATGAAAATACCGATTTATTCTTGAGCGAAATTATACCTGGATTAGAGAAAAGTTTATCAAAAACTTTTACCGATATTGCCAATTCGGTTTTATCAACCACCACATACGATGAAATGTTCCCAGATGTATAAATATTTTTATAAAATAGAATTTAAGAAAATTTATTTACCCCATGTATTGTTTGTGTTAAGAAAGAATTGATGTGTTATTATGTAGAGAATTTTTATTAAGGATGTATATGTTTTAAGGATACCCCAAAAATAAAGATATAAAACATATATTAGTTAGATAAATTGTTTTTATTTTCTGTTACAGACGCTTTAATTAATTTATGTAAGTATGTCATGTAGAAAAAAATCCTCAACAATAAAATAAATAATTTTTAAATGAAAATTTATCTATTCCGAAAAGGAAAATTATTATCGACGAAGTGTCAAATGGTTTCACAAAATTAAAATAAACTCCATAATCAATTAATTTAATGAAAATCATTTTTATTAATTCAATATAATTATTGGAACAAGAACGCTAAAAATTAGAAGTTAGAATTAATTTTAAAAAGCATACTATATACATAATGATAGATCTATCATAATATACAATAAAATACGGTTAAAATTAATATTTATCATAAACTTACCTTAATCCGTTCAATTTAAATATTTGGTGACCCTTAACTTTATTTTTAGAATTCCTCGAGGATTGCCTTACATATATTGACAAATATTTTTATAAAATTACGTAAATTTGGTAAGAATTATTTTAAACACGTTGATATCTTTATATAAACATATATAATACGAGTATATGGCATGTATTAACTATCCATAAATTGGCCACTAAAATTATTGCCTTGGAATTTTTATTTTATTTTTTCCATTTATCTGTTTTTCCAGCGGGTCTGGAAAATAATTAAAGGAACTACGTGGAGATTAAATAAAATAAAAACCACACCAACTTCTATTTTCTTTTCTGAAATATTTTTGTTACATTTTTTTATTTTTGCTTAATGATTATAATATAATTATTTTGGATATTATTGTTTTTGTGATTTTTTAACTGTGCTGCAAACAAAAATAATTTATTACTTGATTGTATTTAAAATAATTAAAATAATAATTAAAATTAAAAATTATTACATTTAATTATTTAATAATTTTATTTCTATTATTGTTTTGATTATTTCTATTTTTTTAATTTCTGTAAGTTTAATAATATATAACTATTTATTTATTTTTGTTTGGTTAAAATTAGTAGTGTATAAACATAAATAAATTTATTTATGGATATATAAATATATATATATATATAAATATATATATATATATATATATATATATATAAATATATATATATATATATATATATATATATATATATATATATATATATATATATATATATATATATATATATATATGTATATATATATATATATATATATATATATATATATATATATATATATATATATATATATATATATATATATACATATATATATATATATATATATATATATATATATATATATATATATATATATATATATATATATATATATATATATATATATATATATATATATATATATATATATAAATATTTATTATATACATATAAATTTTAATTTTTTTAAAGAATTTTTTTGCTGTTTTCTGTATATATTTGCTATGGTAGTTTTTAAAAATTATCGATAATATGATTTATTTATACATATGTATATTGAAATCTTCGTCGATCTATATTGACACACATAAAAATTACAAAACCTAAACTTAAACAAAATGATAATTGTTAATTAATATTTAATAATCATAATTATAACAAATATATAAATATATTTTTTTTTCTTTTTTTTTTATATTCTGTGTATAAATATACAATAAAAATTTATCTTATTTTTAATTTATAATGTAAAAATATATATTTTATGTATAATTATTAATTTAGAAAATAAATTTTTATATAATTTTGTATAGTTTATTATTTAATTTTTTAAATGAAAATGTTTATATAATAAAAAAATTGTACATCAAAACAAACTTAACGGTTTGATTGGATTATATACATTTTAAAAAAGTGCTCAAATATTATAGTTTTAAAAAATCAGAGAACGTCATAAAATTTAAACAAATGTGTAGTGCATTAAATATACAAACAAAATTAAATGGCACATTAAATGACACAAATTCTAAACTAAATATCAAATATATAACACTAAAAAAATACTTAATCAAACATAATACAATAATATAATCCAGTCAAATCACAAATAATTTATATATCATTTTCATTTCATAGCATAAATTCCAAATCCCAAAATAATTCAAACAAATATTTAATAAATTCAAAAAAAAAATATAAGAAACAAAACAAAATAACTAAAAATAGTTAACATTTTTTAGTTTTCATCACAGATTTCGATAATTCATCATCAGTTTTAATTAATTATAATTATTATTGAATTCAAACTGTTTTTTACAATACATTGCAAAAAATACTTTCATTCTTAAACTCTAAATACAAATTTTTTACAAAATTTTTTTTAATTTTGTAAAAAAAAACCTTTACAAATTACAAAACTAAAATACTCTTCATTCGTAAATTAGAAAAAATGAACGAATTAAAATTAGTTTTTAATACTTAAAATCAATATTCAGTTTGGCTGCCCAGTTAAATAATTATTTATTGTGTTTGTTTAAAACTGACTGTATTTTTTGTTTGTTAAGAACATCAATATAATATTGCATCTACTATTGCATATACACAAAATTACTATATTTAAATTATATAATTTAAGTAAGTTAATAAGCCGCCAAACATATGCTTAGAATTTTTAGATATAACAAAAAAAAAGTCGAAATAAATAAATAAATAGTACGTGTATAACAAAATTTAATGCCAACAAATAATAACAAATTTGTAAAATTTTAAAAAGGAAATAATAACACATAACATTTATACATAATATGATTGTTACATTTTGTTTTTTATTTTTTTTAGCTACGATTAATGATAAAATTTTGATCGTTCCCGAGTTTATAATTTCTAGAATTTAGTATATACGTTTTTTGCTGTGTTGCTTGAATTTTAATGATTTCTGAGAATATACATAATATAGTTATTATTATTTTTTCGAGGTTGGTATATATTACATAAGATGTATATAGTTTAACTAAATGGTCGCAAGGATAACCAACCATCGACCAAAAATGAACAACAAAATTGGACAAGTTAAATAAATTATCGAACATACCTTTACAAAGATTTTCTTAAGTTGTAATTAAAAATTAGAGATATTCAATTTTGAGCTACAAAAAAATTAAACTGTAGTTTTAAATAAAATTTTCAGGCTACTATAAATACCAACCAATATGGTATCAAAACATTAAGCAAACAAAATTTCAAAAAGCTCAATTTACATAAAAATGTTGAAGGTATTCGTTTCTTTGAAGAAATTGTGATTTTGATACTGCCCAATTTAAATTATTTTATTTCACAACATCATATTAAATTCATGCAACTTTTTTATATTTTACTAACTAAAATGTCATCAAAATTAATTTGATAATATTAGTCACGAAAACGATTTCACTACTCTTGTTAAAAATTTTATTTAGATTTTTTTTCTGGAAGCTAATTCATCTAATCTACTTTATGTGTTTATAGAGATTCTAGATTAAATCTCCAAAAAAAACTTTAAGTTATGGAAAACAACAGCCATATCTGAAGCTCTTAGAGAATTTAAAAAAATTTCTAAATTGCTTATTATTTATATGTGTACGTACACATGAAAAATTTGTTGTTTAATTGTTGTAAGAATTTCCAAATTTTCTGTTTTTTTATATACATAAAAAAAGATATAATAAATTTGTAATATTCTGTTTATTTTTTTAAATTTAAATACTTAATAGTTTTGTACTAAATAGTTTACAAATTATATATACTGTATATATAATTTAAATATAATATAAACCATAATTAATAACATTTTTAAAATAAATTTGTATGTATGTATATATAATAGCAATAATAATAAATTTTAAGACATTAGCCTTATTTATCATTCCTAGTTTTATTTCTTTTCTTAATTAAATTAATAAAAAAAACAATCAAAAATAGTTTATCATAGTAAAAATTAATAACAATTTAATTTAATAGTTTTTTGTTTTAAATACAATTTCAGCACCGATTCAAGTATATATTTTGTAAGATTTAGGAACTATATGGTATTTCGAACGAATTTTTATTGTAAATTAAGGAACAATTAAAAAATCTGTCAAAAACAGACTATTTTATTTAACTAATTAGAAATTAAAAATGCATTAATTGGTCGTAAATATAGGAATATAATATTTGTTGCAATAGGATACATAATAGAGGCAATTTTAAAAATATTATACAAGTTATGGAATGTAAAAAATAATAAAAATATATAATTATAGAATACGAAACATTTTCAAATTTCATCTCATCTTTCCCGAATTTACTCTTATCAAGATTTGTATATTCAAACTGTTTCTCAGACAAATAAATCTATTTTCAAAAAAAAAACATAAAACCATTCACTAATAAAATTTTGCCAATCATGAAAAATATAAAACACGTACGCGGAATTACATTTTCCATTAAAATAGTTGAATTTCATTGCGATACAGAATAATAAGTACATTACCGGCCACTTAACAAACCTTTGACCCGATGCAATTGGGGAATTTCCATTATAAAAATAAAGAACGATTTCAGAACTCTTATATTATAAAATTTAAGTAGGAAATGATTTCGAATCACATAAAATGATTATTAAATTTTATTTTTAAGAGTTTTGGATTTAGTAGTTCAGAATAATTCAAAATTAAAAAAAAGATTAATTTGTATGGTAAATTTGAATACGCAATAGCATTATACAATAATTAATGACTAAATTCGAAAGAGTTGAAATTGAAATAAAAAATATATTTTGTGAACTAAAACACCTATATTAATATATAAATAATAAATAACAATATACTTGCTAACACAAAATGATAAAATAGTTATGTATGTTAAAAATTCGTTCGTAAACCTTACAAATCCCATCTTGCAACATAAAAATTCACTTTACGCATATCAAAAATAATACAATAATTAATTAATAAACAATAATTTAAAAAAAATAATTAATTTCTAAAAATACATTTTGTACATCTTTTTTAATTAATTATTATAAATTTATAGATTTTTGATTGTTAATTTTATTGTTTTATTCACGACGTTGCCTCTTAGGACGGGTACATGTTTCAAAATCATTTGGTGATAAACCATACCCACCAGTGAAATGAAAACGATTTTTTTTACCACCTACCTGTACTTGACTCTGCGCCGTTACCTGAAGTGATATTGCTTGCGTATTTAAACGTTCGGCTAGCAGAAGATTTTTTAAACCTTTCATCTTTTGACTGTATAACGTGATAATGGGACGTTTTGGCCCAATATCAATATCCTCATCAATTTTTACACTTTCATTGATCGATGGTTCCAATTTTTCCGCGTCTGATTTTATTTTTTCGGGTTCACTTTTTATTAATTCACCACCAACCACCACCACAATTTGATCACTTTCTTTTTTAATATTCTTAGATGTTAGAATTACGGATGTTAGAGTGTCCGGTGTTTCGGTCGAGGTTGTTATTGCTTTTGAATCAGTAGTAAAAGGCTGTCCTCCTCCTTGTAATAAAAAATCAGGATTTAATATTTTTTCACCACAAGCTTCGGTTAAAGCTTTTAATTTCATTATAAGACTATCGTCTTTCTCAAAATTGTTATTATTGTTAATATTATTGTTATTATTATTGTTATTGTTGTTAATATTATCAAGTTTATTATCTAATTTTTTAGCATTACTTTTAATTGATATATTATCCTCAATATTACGTTGATTACTATGATGATTATCATCGTCATTATCCGCCGAATTGATTATAATTTGTGAACGTATATCATAATCAAATTTTGCAATCGTACTAACCAATGGCTTAGCCCAACCAATATGTAATATAGGTGTTAAGCTGCCCTCTTCCCATTGACATATGCCATCGTAAAATCGTAATAAATTAGCAAAACATTCAGAATCACGTAAAATACTTTTAGCTGAATGACCTGAACTTTCCAATTTCATAATTTGTGGTATTGTATCGTTAGCAATTTCTAGAAACTCTTTATATATTTCTTCATCATCTCTTGAATAATTATAAAGCCGAATTACATCACCCGCATTCGCCCACGCTGTAAACGCTCGACGATAATTTTTGGTGCGGAAATAATAACAGCCTTGAAATGTGTACGGATATACGTGATGATTTTTATAAAACTTTTTGGCTGATTCGATCGCTTCCTCGAAAAGCTGTTCACAAGTTTTACGGCCGAATGTTGCACTAGCTTCTTCCAACTCTCCTAGTGTTCCAAGTGCCATTGGATATTTATTTAAATGGCTTGAGTCATATAGAAGCCATAATAGTTGTTTTTGTAGATCCTCAACTTCTTGACACGTACTTGTCATGTTCAGGGTTGGATTTATGGCTGAAACTAGAGCAGCTACCTCCATATAACGATCACATATAACTGGGTTGCCGGCTAGATATAACCATGATTGAGATTCAATACCACATGAGACAGGCAATCCCCGTTTATCTTCAGATCCTTTTCCATGCCAGGTTACCTAGAATGAAATAAGAATTCCGAATCCGTCACAAACGATTCCTGTGGTCGACACTTATTACGAGTTATAAAAATTACACTGACTTCACAAAAACCCGATTTCGCAATCATTACCAAACATCAAAAATTATTTAAAAAATACCAATTTAGATAGACGGTACGAAGGCTGTTATGATGAATGATTTCTACGGCTTGGTTGACAAAAATAAGGGCCCAGTATCGAGTGATTACTAGATAAATATACAGCATTGAGTTAGATTCATTTAGAACTATCAATCTCTAAATAAATCAGCGGATAATAATACGAGTAAAGTTATCTTAAAACTACCCAATCATGATCATTTACCTAATTTATATTCATGTTCAACTCAAATAAAATTTCATTTCATCATTTTCCCCCAAATTATTGCGTCGTACATTAGAACATACATATGTACATATATAATGCGCATTTGATAAAAAAATTATGATTTTTGGTGAAAAATATTGACGTAATATTTGGAAAATTTCTTACCTCTATCGTTTCATCTCCGCTCTCGCCAAACATAATCCAAACATGATCTTCGGACATAGCCAAATGGGCATCGGTATAACCCAACATCTGACATCCAGCCACAACAGCAAATGCTACACCGAAACAATCCAGCTTATTTCCCATCAAATAACTGTACAAACTTTGTAAATGGGCGCGATCTTTATAAGAACTTCGAGCCAATGAATTCCAGATTAAATCCGAAATTTTCTTGATTATATTCCGCGTTGCATAATTTTTAGTCACTTTGTTCTGTTTTATATCGCTGGACGATAGTACACTAATGAATTTTTTGTATAGTGGTTCAATGGATTCAAATGAAACCACAGGGAAATTAGTAAAAACCTCAAGTTGTGTTACTTGCCCTGCTTGTTGCGATGATGACTCGACTGCTGTACGACTTGATGTCAATGTATTCTCTAGTATGCCGCTAACAATCGAAAGGAGCGTTAAATTTGGTTCATTATCACCTTCTAAATGATGGCGGAATAAGTTAACGACATCCGATATACTTTTTAATGGGAATAATTTTTGATTTTCCTGACGGAATGCTGTATGTGTCATGAACATTATGCCGAATATGCTTCTAGATGCGCTAACAATTTTGTCCCCCAACAAAATAATAATACTTTATTTACTTCCAATTAGTGTACAACATCACATTTAATTTATATTTTATTATTTTATAAATATATTTTACTGCTCTATTTATTTTGTTATATGTTTAATTCAATCAACAAACAATAAAAATTATAAACAACGTATGTTACGCCATTTTTGATAGATTGTATGACAGTTGACATTTGTGCTCTGTGCGTTTCGTATTCAAGCAGAGCATGTTTTATACCTAACTATTAGGACGGGCTAAATGTTTTGTGCTGGAAACGTACTCATTTCTTACGTCAAAGCCGAAGTAAACAAAACCGGGAAACAATCATATAATTATAATGGAAATTGTAGAACTTTGCCGTATTTGCTGCAATAATAATGAATCGTTAATAGATATTTATATCCCGAATAATATTTGTACAATACTTCAAAAGCATCTATGGTTCGAGGTATAATATACATTTATATATTTATACTTAAAATTATCGATACAATTCTTGCCCCTATAGATTCATCCAACTGATCGTCTTAGGAAGATTTGTAAATCTTGTTGGACAGCTGTAGAGAATTTTAATCAATTTTACACTGAAGTACATAATTCTTATACAGAATATCATTCAAAATTGGTTAAACGTGAAACTAATAATGAGTTAGAATTATCAATTAATGTCTCTTCTGGGCACTCAGTATCCGACTATGAGGATAACAAAATTAGTGATGACGAAAACATTAACAGTATAGTTAAAGCTGTTAAACAACCAGACAAGAAAAAGATTCATGAAAAAATTCAAATAGGCCAAGAAGATGAGAAACTTCGACAATTTTTCAATCTGAGCTGCGACTTGTGTCCTACTCAGTTTCATGTGTTTCTGGACCTTAAAATTCATTATAGAAAAAAACATAAAATTAAAGGATATATTAAATGCTGTGGTAAAAAACTATCTCGTAGAGGCACGGCCCTAGATCACATGCAACGGCATGAGAATCCAGAAATATTCAAGTGCACAATTTGTAGCAAGTGTATGGCTGATAAGCAAACTTTGTATATCCATAACGTTACAAAGCACGCATCAACTTTTGAAAAATCATTCAAATGCCCACATTGCCCAAAAACATTTGCTCGTAATTTTGTATTAAGACAGCATTTGCTATCACATGCCTCCGATATCGATAAGAAATACAGCTGTGATAAATGCGACCTATCGTAAGTGGTTGCATTTTAAAATATTTCTTTAGAACTAATTGGATCTTGAATATATTTCAGATTTATTACAAATAGTATATTACAAACTCATAAACGTGCTACGCACGAAGGCGCGTTGACTACGGTTTGTGAAATTTGTGCAAAATCATTTCGATGTAAACAGAACTATGATCGACACATTGCAACTGAGCATAACGATACCCCATCACCAAAAGTTCAGTGTCATCTGTGTGGTGTTTGGCTTAAACACGATCTTAGTCTCCGGAGGCACATGAAAGCACACGAGGATTCAACAAAGACGCATATTTGTAACATTTGTGGGAAACAGTCACCCACTCGAAGCTCATTACTGTGTCACAAGCGTTATACTCATGTACTGAAAAAAAAACATAAATGTTCGTATTGCGAAAAAGCTTTTAAAATGCCCAAAGAATTGAGGGAACATACGGCCACACATACTGGAGAGGTTTTATACACGTGTCCATATTGTCCGAAAACATTTAATTCATCCGCCAATAGGTCATCACATAAAAGAAAAGTGCATCCCCAAATTTAATAAAAACCGTTAAAAAAAAGTCCCAAGTAGTTATTTGAATTAATTTTATTCATAAACATGTCGATAATCTTAATCGGAAGCGTTTCGAGTTATTTTGTACATGATTTCTATCGTATCCTTCGACCAGCGTAGATAAACGGTGAGAATCATTGATTGATCACAAACGCAATGATATTTGATGAGGTACTCGTCTGCCCGATATTATTTTAACTCCTACAGTTACCACATACACTACCATATAAACTATAATCGAAACACCACAACAAAACTACTCATTTGAGATAAATACCCGCAAATCCAAGCGTACTGTTGAACACGCATCTTACTTCAAGCGCTGACTGCTATAATTTTATCTTGAACAGAACTCTCAGTTTTTGTATCAACAGAATTTTTTTATCTGAACCAAACAATGAAATTTCCATCATCAATTTCTAGAAATGCCTATAGCCGTAGATGGATTTTAACGAATGCAAGATCTGAAAGCAAACTTTTCTTTTTAATTTTAAATTTTTTTGGTATTGTTCAATACCAATTATAATTATTTTGTTAGATTACGGCAATAGTTATAGTTTTTTAAGTGGAACTATAATCGTTAAACCAAATATTTCGAAAGATTAGTCTTCTAGTCCGAAAAAGTAGAACCAAAGTCACCTTCGTTTTAATCAAGGAAGCCAACATATTTGTTTGAACGCAGTATCAGCCAATTTCGGCCAACACTGTATACGGTGCGTCAAAAAGTTTGTTAAATATAAATTTCTAAACGTCGCATTGTCCAATAATTTAATGAAACAAAAATAATTTTATAAAAATATGCGTAATTTATAAGTTTTATTCAATCAACACGCAATAAACAATGCATTTCGCCATTATTTGATTTGTAGGTTTGTGACTGTTGCCCTCTATGTGTCTTTGGTCTTCCCATATTCATATACATTTGAATAAACATAAAAAACCGCTAATTCAATCTGGCTCAAAACGAACTCATTTCTTACGTCAAATATACAAGTAGCGTACTACTATACATATACTACATAAAGAACCAATTTCTCATAAATAATGGCATTTGTGGAGGAGCTATGCCGTATTTGCTGCAAGAATACTGAGTCCTTAATAGATATTTACGTTCCGAATGATATTTGTACAACACTTCAAAAACATCTATGGTTCGAGGTACATTATCGAATTACATTGTAGATTATCGATTAAATTCTTGTTCTTATAGATTGACCCAGTCGATCTTCTTAGAAAGATTTGTGTGACTTGTTGGACGGCTGTACAAAATTTTGACCAATTTTATACCGAAGCTTATAATTCTTATACAGAGTATTATTCAAAATTGGTTAAAAGTGAGATTAAGAATGAGTTGGAAATATCAATTAATGGTGATGCCGCTTCAGAGTCGACAGAATCTGACTATGAGAATAATGAAGTTAGTGATGACATTGATAAAAGCAGTGTAAACAAAGCTATTAAACCACCAGACAAGAAAAAGATGCAAGAAAGCAGTCAAACGGCAGACGAAGATGAAAAATTACGAAAATTTTTCTCTTTGAGCTGTGAATTATGTCTGGTGCAGTGTAATGTGTTTTTGGACCTTAAAACGCATTATAGAAAAGAGCATAAAATACAAGGATATATAAAATGTTGTGGTAAAAAATTATCTCGTCGGGGTATGGCACTAGATCACATGCATCGACATGAGGATCCGGAGAAATTTAAGTGTTCAATTTGTAACAAGTGTATGGCTGATAAGAAAAATCTGTATATCCATAACGTTACAATGCACGCATCAACTTTTCAAAAATCATTTATATGTCCACATTGCCCTAAAACATTTGCTAGGAATTTTGTATTGAGACAACATTTGCTCTCACATGCCGATAAGAAATACGCATGTGATCAATGCGAGTTATCGTAAGTGGTCTCGATTTGAATTGTTTTTTTTTATAACTAACACGTTCTTGAATTCATTCCAGATTTATTACAAACAGTGTATTACAAACTCATAAACGTGCTTCACACGAAGGCGCTTTAACAACGGTATGTGAAATTTGTGCAAAATCATTTCGATGTAAACAGAACTATGACAGACACATTTCGACCGAACATACGCCACAACCAAAAGTTCAGTGTCATCTATGTGGCATTTGGCTTAAACACGAATTTAGTCTTCGGAGACACATGAAAGCACACGAAGATTCAACAAAAACTCATATTTGCAACATATGTGGGAAAAAGTCCCCGAGTCGCCACTCATTGCTGTGTCATAAACGATATGCTCATGTCCTGGAAAAAACCCATAAATGTTTGTATTGTGAAAAAGCTTTTAAAATGCGTAAGGAATTAAGGGAACACACGGCCACACATACTGGAGAAGTTCTATACACGTGCCCATATTGCCCGAAAACGTTTAATTCATCGGCCAACAGATCATCACATAAAAGAAAAGTTCACCCGCAAAGTTAAAATACAAAAAATGATACTACAACAATTCAAATATTTCAATCATTCAAGCCTCCCCATAGATGGACATTCCCTTTATTTGTAAATAACATTTCGGTTCCAATCGGATGGGTTACTAACGAGTTTATTACGCCACCCCGTCCGATTTTAAGTCTTTGGATTTCATTTCCATTCAGCAAATCCCATATAATAGCGTATCCTTCGGCAGTTCCCGAAATAACTTGAGAATCACTGCTCAAAACGCTACATTCAATGTGGCACTCGTCGGTTCGATGGCCTTTGAACTCTTGCAGAATATCTCCATTCGATATATCGATCAATCGAACCGCGCTATCAAAACACGCAGCTACCACACACGGTATATATTTCATTTGAGATAAAAATGTAACCGGAACTCCAAGCGTGTCTTTGGTCATTTCACCAACTCGAATATCATAGTACCGAATCGATCCGTCTAAAGAAGCAACAATAATTTTCGAGTCTGTTACAATTAATGAGGTAATCGAATCTTTTGCATCACGCATCGTTTGCATTGGATCCAAATTTCGCGTTCGAATGTCCCAGCACATCACAGTGTTATCTTTTGAACCGGAAACAATGACTGTGGAATCTTCATTGAACTTAACGCAAGTAACACCTCCAGCATGGCCTCGAAGACGCTTTAGTGGTTGTCCAGTTGTAACATCCCAGTAAATAATACTCTTATCTAAGCTAGCGCTAGCTATATGTGAACTTTCACAACTTCCGCAAGCGTCTGTTATCTCATGCGCATGACCTCCGTATGTCTTTAAAAGAAGTCCCGATTTGGGGTTCCACAGTTTCAGTTTTTTATCTGAACCACACGTAATAATGTAATTTCCATCAACTAATTAATATTGTGATATATCTTTAAATAACCATTATTTTTTATTTTATAATATATTTACCATTATATCGAACTGCTCGTATCGAGCCTTGTTTACAGTCTATAATATTTTTTTCGAAAATATCGAGAACCGCGGTCATGTTGAAAATTGTTTATGTTGTCGAATATGAAATGAACTGTCATTTATTCAGTGATTGTCAAAATAAATACTATTATTTACATGAATAGTTGCTTCATTGGGCGATAGGGTGCATACACATCAATCTAAATTGATTTTAAATGAAATAGTCTGAAATTGATGCACAAAATATACGTATACATCGTATCTCCTTATTATTATCCGGCTTGGTTGATTCTTCTATATTTGACATTTTTGCTGATCTATTTCTGAATAAATGAGAAGCATTTTATTAAATGTGCAGAGTCTGCCATCCTGAAATGAAAATAAATATATTTTATATTCTCCTCATCCAGGTTGACTAAGCTCCAAGCAGGCTCATTAGGCCCATATTTAATTTTTGCAAGTACACCTACATCCTAATTTAAAAAGCTCTTTTCGGGAAGTAGTCAGACTATTTCTTAAATTGGCGTCTAAAATGCCGATACCGTTCCAATCCAATCTTGTGGTTCAATTTACCACTCTATCTAACAACCTTAATCAGAATTCTTACATGCTTGTATTGTGGACAAAATTGAAAAAGTATTTTTTAGTTTGCTTAAAATTTCATATTTACCATGAAATTTTGTTATTTTGTCAATTTGTAAAATTCATGTTGAAATATGTAAATCAATTATAAATTTAGTAACTTCCAAATTGTTTAACATGAAAATCTAAATTCCGAATGAAGATTTCTTTTCATTTTCTCAAACCGGTCACCTCACATTACAGACGTAAATTTTGATTCTTATTGATTCCACCGGTAAATTTTGAATAACAAAATTATGGATTAAAATTTGTATAAAACAGATACGTTCATTTTTTGTTAAAAAAAATTGTGTTAAAATGTTATTGTTAAATTAAAAATGGTTGTTTTATTAGCAATACTAATATAAAAATATTCCGAATTTCTACCGTATACCAGACTATTTAGTTCCAGGTTGGATTTGCGCGTTTCTTCGAGACATTTTTTTACTACTTCCAGACACTCAAATTTTCCAGTTTTACTTGTAACTTCACATAGAAAAAATTGATTTATCGTACGGTTTAATAAAGAGAATTACAGCATTCATCATATGTATAAGACTAATAATACATGCAATAAATTAAAAACAGTATTTAATTTGTTTTAAAAATAATTATTAAAAATCATACATGTTTGATAAAATAATATAATTAACAAAAAAAATATCCAATTATTAAAGTTAAAAACAAATGTAAAAAATAATTTTAAATCATAACTTAATTTTTAGAATAAAAATAAAATATATATTTTTGTGCTACATTATATAAAAAAAATATTTTGGTGCAAATTAATAAAAAAAAGTTAAAAACTAAAAACTGAGCTGTAATGTCTATGCGATGTAATTTTGATTAATTGATAATTAAATCATAAACAAAAAATCTAAACATTAAACAAAATAATAATCTTTGGATTATATTCAAAATTGTTATTTTTTGTTTTATTTATAATTATTATTAATTTTTCTTAAATATAACACTTAAAATTAATTAATTTTTTATATAATAAAAAAATTGTTTAAATTTTAAACTAAATTTAAAATAATTTAATACGTATTATATATTATTAAACTAATTGGTCAGATAAATTTTGATTCGTCGATAGATCTGTATAAACTAAAGGGTATATGATCAAGGCACTTTTTGTCATAAAAAAAATCGACTTAATTATTAGCAATCGCGTCTTTTAGAAGGTCTACGGAAATATAAATCGTCCGAAATCGAAACCGTCGAAAATATAATCGATTTAGATTACACATAAATAACACTACCGTTAATTATTAATAACAATAAAATTATAATTTATCCATAATACAATTAAAAAATAATAATCGGAGGATGTGAAAAAAGAGCACAAAAACATTAAATTACAAAACTTATGCATAAAACTATTTTACCACTAACTATGATGTAACCCGCGACGACGATTTCATCACTATGATTGGCGATCGATTGTTTGAAAAAACCATTCGGTAAATCGGCGCAATTGTTGCACAGCAGCTTGACTCTCATCTTGCAATCGGCGATTCTCTTCCGTTAATCTTTTCACCGTACTTTCTAAACTTTTGCGACGTTTCGTCTCCATCATGACCCGTTCCTCGAGCTGACTAACTTGTGATTGTAGCTCTGGAAGACTTGCACTCGGCGGGATAAATATTGATGAGTTACTGTTACAACTAGTCGTCGATGTAGTCGATGGTGAGACCGATTTAGATGATGGTGGTTCATAATGATTGTGTTGCTTTTGTATGTGATTCATTGGGTTTGGTGATGAGGATGAAGATGTTCCACCTATTGATTCATAAATGTCGTTTTGTATTGGTTTCAATAAATGTTCTTCGTCATGCTGTGGAAATTAAAAGAATAATACAAAAAAAATTAAATGTTGGCAATTAATTATCCAATTTGGGAATTCCATTTTGATTAGCACGAAATTCTATTACAGGATGTGAAATTTACTTATAAGTAATTTGTTGAGAAAACTAAAATAATTGGTCTCTTAATATAAATTCATTCAACACTTTTCCAAAGTTAATACAAAGAAAAACATTTAGACTAGACAGATTTGATGATCAAGACGGTGAATGACTAATGAGGTCATATTTAATAAAATAGATCACTCTTGAATGCTTACACAGATGTCTTAAGAGCATGCTTAATAGTCAACGTTAAATTCATTAAAGATTTTCAGACTGAATAATTATAAATCATTCTTTAATTTAGATCAATATGATTAGACTAGTTTTAAATTTATCAATGCCAGTTCAAATTTCTATAGTGACAGTTGCAATTTATTGATCAATGTCAAGGGCAATCTGTTGATTTAATTTATGATTGATTGAAGTTTAGGATGAAATTTAAAGAAGACTGTTTGTTTTAAATAATAATTGAAAACATTTCCTTACCTGCATCAATGATGATTCTGTCTCCATGAGATTATTCCAATTCATATTCTTCATATGCTTCGAATTGAGCATAATTTCAGCATTCTCTAACACTTGTTGCTTCGTTAAAATTCCCTGCTGCTGTGAACTGTGATGTTTAGGTGAACCCCTTATATTATCCTCTTTGATATGTAGTACCTCGCTTTTATCACTCTGGGTAGTATTATTATTAATCGATATGATTGTCGCAGGCCGCGCCGTTGCTCTAATTACCTCATTTCCCTGCGAATTTCCAACACCAGCCGCCTGTTCAATTGTCTTAAAATCATCGCTTATCATTTTGGGAATATTAAAATTTCCAAGTGACGCTGGATGATGTCCCAAATTTATACCTTCCCGAGATCGTGATTTTTTCTTTAGCAAAATCAAATCATCCGTTATGATATTCGGCTTGGTCGCTGACAAATTCGATATATTACCCAAGCTATGACTATTTGGAGAATTTTTCTGAGGTTTCGTTGGTTTTATAGCACCTTGATGAAAATTATCATCACTAACTTTCATATAATCTGGATTTATCAGCTTCATTAAATCTTCTTTGAACGTGCTCGACGCATAATTTACGCTGTTACGTTGATTTTGTGATGACGCTGTATTGGCCCGTGTAGTACGAAGTTTTGCTTCACCATTTAATCGCGGGCTATTATTTCGACTATTCACCGAGGACGAGTTACTTTGCTGATATTGCTTATTTTTTTGAATTTGAAACGATCGCATCGTGATCAGTAGCTCAGCGTTGGTTAGATCATCTTCTTCGAACTTACTATAAATTGGCTCATTTTGAGCGGTCGAATTAGAAACTGTATCCATATTATTATCATCTTCGGTACGTTTCGGAGCACATTTTATGAGATATTCTATATTTGCGGTTCTGGGAAGAGGCCTTTGATCGACATTCGTTACAGGAATTTTATTTTCATGTACAGACAAAGGCCGAACCGTTAATGGCAGAGAATTACTAGTATGCGATACTTTCGTATGTGTATTGTATTCAGGTGCTTCACTTACGTCATACCATCGTTCATCATTTGATGAATGTCCACTTGAGCTACTTGTCAATGTTCCCATATTACTGTAGCTCATATTCGTTTGATTAGTATTTACCAGCGGTTCATTCGGCATAACAAACGAACGACTACTGCTTCCGGTACCGTAACCGGAGCTATTACTTGATCGCGGAGGAGAAAAGTTCCTCTCATATCGTCTTCTGTGATTTCCGGGCGGTTGGAGTTGGGCTGCAGCAATCATTTTTTTGGACGGCGATTTCATTACATTTCCTCCGGTATTGTCGGTATTTTGATTACCCAAATTTTCGTATTCACTCTCATAATTATTCATATTAAACTTACACGAAGGGTAAAAACATCCACGTCGCGGTGCATTATCGGGAAACGACTCAATTACTGTAACCGTAACCTGAGCTGATGTTTTTAGTAGATCAACCATTTGATCATGAGATAAAGTTACAACAGCAATTTTACAAATTTCTACCAATCGATAACCCTGCCGTAATCCCGCTGTCCACGCCAAACCGGATATCTCTACTTGAGTTACAACACCATCCGGCTGGACATGAAAACCGAGCTGCCCTAAACTATTTCGTCTTAAATTTAATTCTATTGTACCACAACCTTGAGTTACCGCTCGTAATCTCTCAATAACTTCTAACTGCTCATCACGTTCCGAAACATCTCGCATATGAATTGTAACAATTTCTCCTTGATGATGATAAATTCGTAAGGAATTTCCATTTGTCGACCAACCTAATATCGAGCGACACGGCGTTACAAAAACTATTTGACGTGTCGATTCTTCAATGAGGATAAATGTTTCGGACGAAATGCCGAGGAAACAATCCACAGCTGTCGACTGTCCACGATCGTGTAATACCACTTGCCAACAAAATGCTCCTCGCTGTATGGAATCACCCGAAAATCTTATCTTTGGTTTCTCTTTTTTTTTATTCGCAAATATGGAAAATTTCTGGCCCGTGTCTACCAGCTGTGTTGTGATGTAATTTGTACATAAGTCTTTGAGATATTCTTGTCGTGTTCGTGTTGCCATAGTCGCAAATTTTTCTGACCGATGGGCTGCATTTTCTGCATTTATAACTTTTGCTAGCATAAATTCAGCAAATCCTTTTCCCTTTGGATAGTGAGCATTGTGATGTATGGGCGGTCCAAAAACCGGCACCTCTTTTGATCGTGACACGGCCACACGATAATGAGTATTCTCGGTGCACGGATTAATAACGCGAACTATTATAAAAACGTGTTGGAATTGACTCCGAATATTTTTTGGTGTAAACGGCTGGGCTCCCGGTTCTTGAAACACTATCGTTACAATATCGTTTCCAATGTGTCGCTTTCGCAACAGTTGTTGCCGATTATTAGGTGTAAATGGAAGCATTGTGGAAACATGAAACATGACTTCACAATCCTGATATGTGGTGTACAGGGAATGTGTTCCGGTCGAATCGGTTTTATTATCTAGCCCAGCCTTATAATGTTCAAAACCTTTTAATCGAACTTTTTTCCCAACTAAATTTAAAAATTCTTCAAAAGCGGGGCCAGCCTCTTCATTATTGTACATGTCTTCTTCGGATGATTGCCCCGCCTTACAGTATAAAATTCCGATTTTATATTTATTCGTCAATCCTTGCTCGTCCAGCTTCAAAAGCTGTTGTTCACATTGTGATGTATTATTTCCGAGGCGAAGGCAGTTTATTTGTACTTCAGGTGTAACATGTTCTAATACTTCTTTGGTAGTCACCAGTTTGCCAATACCTCTTGGATTTGGAATTGCCTCCTCGACGATGGAACCCCGTAGTGTGAGTAACTCTGATGTTCGGATAATCATTCGAAATTGATACAGGTTTTCGGATTCCAGTAACTTTTCTCGTTTTACAGAGATCGCAATCGGCCCGAGTTGTTCATCCATTCCAAACCAATTTTGATGTTCTTGTCCCAAGAAATATTGACGATAATACTTTGCCCCTATATCGACCGATTCTATTGGACGGTTTCCTTTTTGAAATGGGCATGTTGTTTCCTTCCACAACACCTCACCATGATTACATTCCAGTATTGAAACACCACAACTCAATACGGGCCTGTGAATGGCCCGCCGTTGATAATTTGTTGAATTTTGATTATTTCCTCGAGTTAGACTAACTTCTCGTTCTTCTTCTCCTCCAACTTCATTTCGGAAAAATGGGCAACTTTCTAATAGCTCGTTACTGTGTCCGTCCCCATAGTCCTCGTCGCCATTTTCACCAGAATCTGGCGTGGCTGATCGGGAACTTAACATACTAGCGGCAGATGCCCCGGTTGTCGTGTTCCGGCGTCGTGCCAATAGGAGCCCCCGTAATTTGGCCGCATATCCTAAATTAGCCGTCAATGATTGACAATCATAATGAGCAAATGCCCTTCGTCGTTGTCGTTCTTCTATATCGGCCGCTGATATCGATGTACACTGTAACGCACTGTAATTATTCATTGGAATGTTGTTATCGTCTATACTTGGAATTTGACTCCCTTGTTTGTATGCAGGCTTATTCGGTCCCCATAATCGTTGTAATTTCATCCGCAATTTAGGACTACCCGTACTACCTTTATCAACACTATCCGTATTATGATGATGATTTGGATTATGCGGATCAACAACCTTGCCTTTTAAATATTCTGATGGACCCGGAGATCTTTGATCCGTTCCAATTACACCTAGAACCGCGGGTCGGTAATCCTGGAGCATCGCAAAAAAGCTTTCACCTGTCGTTGGGGTACGATCGGATGATATAACATCAATCGAACCGTGACTACCGTATTCACGTCGCAACGATGCCCCACCAACGACAATATGATTTTCGTGATTTTCGATTGAATTTTCATGTAACAATTCTAAGCTAGAATTGCTGCGGTATAAATTATCTGGATTTGGTAAGAAACGATTGCCGACCATTGATCTTCCATGCAGCAAATGTTTTTCATTTACCGAATTACGTGTTGTGGCCAAACCAGCTCCTATTCGGGCTCTAAGGACATTGCTGTTATAATATTCGACGGCTTGTTGAACTCTTTCTCGAGTCGTGGAATGTTTGACATGTTTTTGTGTTGATTGATTTATATTATTGTTGTTATTAGCTATTACACTATTGTTGTTATTACTATTAAGAATTTTACTAGGTGATGATGATGTCTGATTAAATGAAGCTACCGGGGGTGCTCCTCCTGTGCCTTCACACTTGGCTTCCATTTGTATCATCCCATTTCCTTTTGCCTGTAATGATATAATACATTAAATTAGAATTAGTTTGCTAATTTTAAAATCGTATAATAAAAAGGCAATACAGATCTTTGCATGGTTTTGTGCCTAGTTGTTGTTCTCTGAGGAAAACATCAAATGTCATAAAATTTAAATTGAATAGCAATCGAGCTATAATACATCGAACTTCAACTTCAAAACTCTTGCTCAGGAATTTATAAATGATAATTAGACTAATATTCGATGGTAAAAATTAGGATAAATATCTAGGTTGTATTTGATGTTTAACCAAAACGTCCCAGCAACACATCGACCCATAAGAAAATGTGAATCTGTCAGCAAACATTAAAACGAGATACTATGACCTTAAGAGTCTTAAATACTATAAAAGCAACGTTAATATAATCACTTGTGTTTATATATGTACATATTTCAACAGATCACTTACATAGTTAGAACTTACAAAAATAAGAATCTGATTATGACAATAACGTAGAAATTGCTTTAGCATATAGAATTATATTTTCAATTCACACTTTTTATTTAAGTCGTTTTGTGTATTTATAAAATAAAACAAATTCCAAATTAATGACGACATTATACAAACGTTAGATGATAAACACAAATATGTTTATACCTATAAATTACTTAAAGCGACTACTACTATTACCGACTATTGTCTTAAGAAAAAAATAGTTTCGTCTACGATATATACTCGTATGTATGTACATAGTGGTGTTGTGTACGTCATATGAATGGATAAGTACTTGTTAGTCAACGGCAATTACCACAAACATTTCTTGTGTGTTGTCTCAATGTTGGATTGAATTGAAAGCTATTTCACGGTTTGCGATACTCGCATATAATTTATTTCTGGTTTCATTTGTTGTTGATGATGATCTCAATCTTGATGATTTTTGATAAAAATTAAGTGTATTATTGTTAAAACATTATATGTACATAATATAATATAGGGAATATCACCTTAAGCATATATGCTTAGATTCCAGCCAACTTTAATAATAATAATAATAATAATAAGTATATAAAATATACTTACACCAATATTTTAAAGAGTAATTTCCGGTAGTCGCGTTCAAAAGCATAAATATTTATCTTACTCCAAGAACAGTCAATAAACTTTATATTATAATTATACAAGTCTGCAAGTATAAATTGTTTGCGTTAAGTAAGTATATGAAATCTGCCGATGAAATTGAAAAAAGGATGAAACTAGGCTGATGATGTGACACATTCTTTCCAATTAAATATTTGCGGTATTATTTGGGGCAAGTCGCTATATTACTCATCGCAAAAATATTATGCGCGGATTTAATTTTGTTATTTAAAAAAAATTCTTCGTTCTTATTTATATTTCTTCTTTTAAGTATTTGGAATTTACCTAAGATAGTATGTATTATTTTTTGTAGTTTATTAATAATGTTTGCAGAATGCAAATTCAAATTTGGGTAAATAGTGTTTTGGCATTTTTACGTAAGTGGAATTTCTATTAAACACTAGGATTTATTCAATCCATGTGTGATTAATTATTGTGTCGTGGAAGCATGTTTCCAAATAAATATCGGAATTTTGCTTAGTATTTTTTTTTAAATTTGATGTGTTTCTTTGGTTTTGGAAGAAATACGATGAGATAATTGTTTATAGAGTTAATCGTTCAAGCTTCAAACTAACACCATTCTATAATGTTTTTTTAAATTTTGAAAATGATTAGACAATTTATGAATTAAGTAATACAAGTAGACTTGAAATCCTTGAGCTAAAATTTTATAAAATGTACTTAAAGTCTCTGTAGTCGAGATACTCAGATTTAAGCAATATGACTCATTTTGCTACTGTATTATTTTAATTTTTAATAGCTTAAATTTAACATACATATAACTATAGTTAATAAATTGAAATCTTTTATTTGCCAATAAAATTAGCCGAAATTTACTTGGTTATCCCGTATATTCACTTATAATGAGTTGAATACCACATATTGCCCAACGAACCACCTCCTTATAGAACAGATTTGGATCTCGCCAAAATAATTTATATTGAGAAATTTCAAAATTTGATACTGCCAAATTTTGCAAGAAAAGTTGATAAGATATTTCTAAATTTAGATCATCTCGACTGTTAGTGTGAAAAGTCACTCATTAGCTTTGAAGTGATTCTCACTCACAGTGTTTGGTACAATTACGACGATTTGGAATACATCGGTCGAAAATTTTTAAATATTGCTATGACACATTTCATCAAAAATTCAAAAATACAAGATAAAATATTTAAAAAATGTCATATTACGCTGCTCCATTGTGTATGCATTTGATTATGAAATTAAATTTTGATGGCTCATTCAAAATGTGAGAATTCGCACATAATAGGATTATACATTTTTTCTAAAAAAAACATTCTTTATTATTCTATTTATCATTAATTGGCATGATGTGGTATTATCAAATTTATGTGAATGTTACAACTATCAACCAATAATGAAAATCTTAGTTGATACTCAAATTAATTCATAAAAATCTAACTACTCTTATGAACAATGGTTGCGTACAATTGATGTTTCCCAAGCAATAAAATATTAATTAGATACAAATAAGCTAATGCATATCTCATATTTCGATTGTCAAATTATAATAAAATTATTGACAAAATATTGCAGAAATTTTTATTAATTATCAAATTTTTGTTCGTTCATGAATAATTAAAAATGTCATTCACATGACACCCGATTGGTTGTGTATCGCGTTTATATAAAAATCTCAACCAGTTTTTGTGATACTAGTGTTGTATGTTTTTTTTTGTTGTATATTCAGAAGGTTATAAATTTTAGTTATGTTTACATACTTTTATACATACATATATAATTTATTTAGAAATACAACACAAAATACTATGATTCAGCAGTTGTGGCTATTTTCATTGATGTTTAATAAATGTATTGTAAACATCGCGCGATATGCATCAATTTTAACATAAATTTTAAAGCAAATTAATTGATATTGCCAAGATTTAATATAAATATTTTGTAATGGGGTTCTACTGTATCCTTGTAAACCAAGTTCATCTTTTATGATATCAAGATAAGAACAACAAAATTATATCCATTTCCGTTTTACATTAAATATATAGTGGAAAAATCATAAATTAAATTTCCATTTGGAATACATTTATAAACCGGATGACACAAGAATCGATTTCGAAATTCCATCAGTTTTGTGGCTATTAATTACTTAGGACATGTTTTTATCATATTATGCTTCGTTTAGGATCTCTTTCATAAGTACTTATTATATATAGATACTTAAATGTAAATAACCAATTAATTTATATAAAGTACATATACAAAAACAAATCCGCAATGAAACCATATAACGACGGCAAAATAACAACTTATAGGTTATTTATGTTGCGATTTGTTGTTTAAAGAAGAAGCAATTATCAGTCATCTATAATATTAATAATTATTTAACTAGTTTAGAGCAATCAACTTACAGATACGAAATAGCAATAAACACATCACACAGGCCATACTAAAGAAATATCTTCTTATTTAATTTATATTTTATCGTTTCTTTAACGCAGAGTACAAACATTTTTTTGTCTTGAATCAATTTCATCAATTCATAAGAAATTATTAAGAAGAATATTGTAAAATTAAGAAAAAAAGTCTTCCTTCTACGTTAGCTCTTTAAATCGTATTTTGTACGAAACATATACATACATATACTCTACGTATGTATAAGTATTATGTATATAAATAAATTAACCCAGGTTGACCTGGAATATTGTGGAGTTTTACTGTGTCAAAAAAAAACATTGCGTTGTGTCTAAGATTGAAATCTATCAAGAAAGAAGTATATATTAACGTAAAAAGATATATGATTTGAGTTTTTGGTTTGTTACGTCTGCCCTGGTATGTTGGATCTTCTTAAACTTAATGTGTATAATTGCCTTGTACATATATCCTTTTTTGTTGTTGTTGATTTTTTGTGTTTTCGATTTGGTATAATTTCGAGCAGAATAGGGTTCAGTTATGTGGTTCTTTGTTCAAAATACCCATTTTAAAAAAAAAAATGTTTATAAGAAATAAAGAACAACAAATTTCGGGACAAAGATTGCATCACACTACACACACGTTATTGAATTAGTTTGGTGTGTAGGAAGTATTATTATATATAGAGAGACACCGGTAGAATTGAATCGAAGAAATCAGTTTCTTGAACTTTTCTTCTTTTGGTATAATTTGATACCATCCATAATTTCATTCATGTTTTTTTCGGTTATTAGCTGTTGTTACACATTCGATTGCAGAAAAATGATGAAATTTTGTAGGTTTAGTTAAGATTTTTAAATAAAATTATAATTTTTGGGTTTATTTATAATGATATTGTATACGACTGATTTATATATTAATTGATTTGTTAACAAAATGTTCGCGATATGATAATCTCGATTAAGTGAATATATTATACGAATAGAAGTTTAAACCCAAATACAACGTGTTAACATAAATTTTACTTTACCTATTTAGGACAAACAATACATTTTGAATTGCTACACATACGGCTTGCAGATGGGATTCTTAATATAGTAATGTGCAGATGTTTTGATGCGTTTACTTATAAATGATGTGAACTGTAGTAAGTGTTTTTAACTGTGACTCGTAAGAATATAAATAAGTATGTACAGTTACTATATAAAATACTGGGGCATGATACAAGCAGCCTCGAAGATACTTATAACGACCTTAATACTATTCAAGCTATAACGTAAAAATGAAACTTTTTTAAGTTGGAGAATATTAATCAACACTTTGATTTATGTCGTGAAAATGTCTTTACATATAAGAGGTTAAAATATAGAAAAATATTCAAGCACGATGAGAAACTAAATTAAATAAGCAGGAAAATTTTCTTTTTTCTCACAGCTTTCAAATGACGTATTTAACAATTTAGCTTTTTCCATTTACTTATGTAAATCAAAATATATTTTCACTAATCCTATTTTAGTGGAACTCGTAAGTCAATCTAAATTCAAATTACATATATTTACCAAATTCACAATAAATTCTAGTCAATTCTAGTCACACTGTGAATAACTTTTATTCAAAGATGGGTTAAAAGATAGATTAAAAATTAAGTTTTGTATATAAATTCTTTTCTAGGCAATTTATATGCCAGTTTTTATTTATTATATTTTATTTTCATGAACTTATGATTATGTTTTTTAGATTATGTTTTTTTTATTTTTATTAAAAAGATAGGAACCTACTGAGGTTCCGTACTCAATGCCACAAAGGGCCTATGGTGCAAACCTAAAGGATCTATCCTAAATCGTAGGAGCACACTGCAACCTTATCAAACTGTAAAAGTTTGAAGCAAGAAATGGATAATAACTGATCTACGTTCAAAGATCCCGAAGAGAACACTTGGGATCTAGCTCCGGCAAAGGCCGGACAGCTACAAGGTAGAGTAAGCAGTCGTCCACTTCTTCCAAGCAAAGAGCATCCTCAGCTAGTCCCATGCGTTAGAGACGAACATTTACTATACTATACTTAATTCATACTTTGCGAATTTACAATAAAATTCATCTGTAAAAATCTATGTCTTTTTCGAAAATAAATTTGAATTGAATCAAGCTTTCAAATCTAATCAAACTATTGTTAACTAATTTTTATCAGAATTAGAATTGAATTTGTGTATAAATTTAGATTTACAATATTAATGAGCCAATTTTCACTCAAATGTCTGTGAATATTTTTGGTATATTTATCTAAGCTTGACCAATTTACATAATGAATTTACACATAATTCCCTCATATTGTATCATAAAATTATTGATACCTAAACTATTTCAAAACATATATATCGGCACCTTTATAACACCATACTATCAATTCGAAATTTAGCGATCATAAAATTCCTTAATAAATTATGTCCATACTTAAATTTTCGATATTTAAAATTTTGTCTTATGTCACTTCAGCTCATACTCGGAAAAAATCCCATATGTATCTATGTATATTAAGTCTTGTCATTGCTAACATTTTCACTGTAAGGAATGTATTACAAGGTTCACGGCAAATACTTTTCCATACAAATATACACTATATAATTAATTTTCCCCTAACATAGATCGAATATTATATAAGAGGCTTGAATATCTTACCACCGCTTTATCCGAACTACACAAACAAAAAATTTGGCTTTAACCAATTTTACTTGCTTTAATACTATTATGAAAGTTTTTTTTATTTAGTTTGTTTGCATTCCATAAATACTTTTAATAGATTTTGTATTTTTTTTTCGCTTTAATTTTAATCCAAAATACAAAAAAACGCTAAACAAGGGGACATTGTCTCTCTTATTGTACGATATATTCGTTACTAAAATAATTTCAGATTATTCTAATTTTTAGTTTTATTATTTGTACGTGATTCTGAATAAATGAGTTTGTTCATCAAAAGTTGTCGTATATTAGTATTGTCGATTATTGCAACAATTGCATTTCCTTATTTGATAAAATTTTAAATAATTATGAAACGAAAGGTCCTTTTTAAATTATGTATATGTTGAAACGTGATTGGTATTGGGTAAACAATGTTATAGTTTTGGTTTCAGACATGGGAATTTTATGGTTTAACAAATATAGGATGAATATTTTGCTTGCAGCATAATTGTATTTTACTATTCTAGGAATTGTATGTGCATGAGTCATGAATAAAAATGTGGAAAACATCTAAAATATAATCATAGATTTTATAAAACATCCATAATTTATTTTTTCGCAAATACTTATGTATCTTTCAATTACCGAAAATACATATATTAATTTGAAGCAATTATAAAAGAGCTTTAAATAATTCACACATTTTGACTCATTACAAAATATAAACACAAATTATGTATTCAAAACCTTAATTTCTGACTCTTCAGTTTCGAATATATGTACATATGGATGTATATTATATAATTCAGTTTATGGAACCGATGATTCATAATCTTATGATACATACACCTTATGATGTGACATATTTTTGATGATATACCTGACTATAAATCCAAACTGGGTATATAAGAATTTAATGTACTTTGATAAAAGTGTAATAAGAAAAAGCATGTTGCTTTCCTCTTTAAAATTTGTTTTGTTTTCAATATAAAAATGATAGAGAGTAAAAGTAGATATAAGTATATGTAAGTACATACATAATATACATATATATATATATATATATATATATATATATATATATATATATATTTATATATATATATATATATATATATATATATATATATATATATATATATATATATATATATATATATATATATATATGTAAGTACATATATGCATATATATGTATATATATACATATTGTAACTAAACATACTCAAAATACAATAGTGAGTTAAAGCAAAAAAAAAAAAAACTACAATTGTAATAAATTTAACAAAACAATTTTGTTGTTAAATACCTTACCTTATGACTCATTTATATCGCGCTAATAATGCAACACGGAGAAGTTATACACGTTTTTTTACAAATAATATACACAACAAAAAAATTTCAATTCCAAAAATCCATTTTTGTTTATACATACTATGTAATGTATGTAATACGTTCATGAAACATTGAAGACATTACACATGAGGCGCGTTGTTCGATCGAGAAACAACAATTATTATATTGATCAATTTAAAAACTATATTTTTAAGTAAGTATAGCAACAAATTCGACAAATAGAACACATTCACTGACATTGAAAGCATATGTAGGTATTTACGTATGTAGACGATTAATTGAAATTGATTAAGTTGGTTTTTGTTTTTTTTTTCTGAAATCCCGATGATTACAGATCTGTGATCAAGTTATATTATAATTTTTCGTTAGGGAATCGCATTATGTGGCGACCCTAATTTGAGGAAATTGAAAACGAAATTATAAATTAAAAATAACAATTACTTAAATATATAGTAGAAACTGATAAAAATCAGGTACATATACTATTTTAATTTAAATGAAGATTTAGTTTAAGAATTTTTGTGTGTGCATCATACCCACACGACTTTAACATACACACGTATTACAGGGAGATTCATTATTCGTTGCTAAGAAAATATCTCAGAATCTACAGGACACAATTACTTTCTATAAAAGTGAATTGTTTAGAGCTGTTAACTGACAATAATTTAAATTCCTAAAATATCATCTGAATGTATTTTACACAATGTCCATCCATGTTATCTTATTAAAAGATTAATTTAAACAATAAATATAAAAACCTTGTGCAAATTATTAATTCACAAAATTGTTCAAAAAATATGTTTCACTAGATTGGTTATAAAAATGCGTTTCATAGATACATAAGATGACATGACCCAAATTAAAATGTAGAAATGTAGTCCAGATGATTTGAACATCAGATGAACCGATTTTTACAAAACCCACAGAATACTTGCGAAATGAAATTCCAATTTAAGAATTTTCTTTGTATGTAGAATTATGTAAATATGTGAATATCCCTTAATTGAGTAGGTTGCATCATTGCAACTTCTTAGGTGAAGATGGATTTTCAATTTACATTGACAGATAATTTTTACAGATACACAGACACTTTCGGACATTTTTCAAAAATGGGCAATTTAGATTCAAGGACATAGAAGTATGTGAAAAAAACAAAATTTGAAAAACAATTTTTTTTTCAATTACCATACTTTATCCTTTTATTCAAATTCAAGCTAATTTGTAAATATACCGCCCTTATAGCTGAATTTAATAATAAAACATGGATAGCAGAAATTTAAATGGTAATTAACTTGTATAACAGTTGACTTACTTCATTGTAATTTGAATTGAAATAGAATCTATAAATTTGAAGTGTTGAATTTTACTTTACTGCCACTGTAACAGTTTTCATTTTTACCATATAACTGAAGGAAAATAAAATCTGCTATAGACTCTCCTTGGTTGACTCACGCAGCATTTTTCAGCCGGCTAGCTATCAGTGGCTGGAGTGGGATATTATGCGAACCAAAGAAGAGCTTGAATTTGCTGCATTTTTATTTCAGGTGCTTACTGTAAATGCTCAGAAGGATTACTTCACGCGCGTCACCATACTCGAGCACATTCAGTGCACGGTTTGCTAAACTTGGTGATGTTGTAATACTTTTGAATCGCTGGATTGCACGATGAATTGACGTGCTCGATGTTCGAACTAATGCACACTGTTCCCGTAGTAAATCCATCATTGGTTGAGGTATTAACTCACCATTTTCGTTACACTCGTCTGAATTTGGTTCTAATTTTATACTAGCATTATTACTATTTCACCTTGTTATTATTTTTCCTATTAGTATTATTATTGTTATTAATACAAGAGGTCCGTCCCAATATATACGATATTATAGAATTCTTTTTATAGCACGCTGGGTCCTCAGCCATACCGGTGTTTTCCATTTCATCCTCGTAGAATAATCCAGATCGATGTGCTAGCTTTCGATTAACCACGGCACTAAAGCCACAGCTACACTTAATCGGATCCTTATCGACATACCCGTTTTGATTGTTCGAATACATCGATGGCGAATCTAATCCACTATTTCCGTAGATGTCGTAATTATTATTGTACATGTTGTTATTCTGTTGCTGCTGGAGCTGGGTATTAAAACTTTGGCCTGGTAGCGATAAATATACACCAGAGTCGGCACCGCGAATATTACCGACATAATTTAGGTTTGCATTACATACACACAGCGTGCAACTATCGAAATTATGATCACGAACAGTATTCAATGACGTGTCATACAACAGAACGTTAACAAGAAGAGCATTTGCTTCAGGTACTCGACTGCTATTATTGATCGGCGTTGCTGGTGGTTCATCAGAATTAAACTGCTTATTTAAATACGAAGTTGTTGAAGTGGCCGGACTTGCAACCGACATATCGTAAGGAGGTGGTGGCGGAATTGGCGTCCTTCGAAATGCGAGTTGATGATTCATTGGACTACCGGTCATGCTCCCGTCCGCCGCAAATTGCTGGCCACCTTGTTGGGCGGGCGATATAGGTAAAATACCGAGTCTTATACCAACACCCATACCTTGAAACATTCCCATATTATTTGGATTTGTTTGGTTATTGTTACCAATTAACTGGCCACCACTCATCGTTTTCATATGAATCATATTGTTATTGGAGCCCAACATGGTCGAGACCCCAATTGAAGGTGCTGATGGTGGGCGTCATAACGGTGAAATCGGCGTTGAAACTCCATTATTATTAACACTAGTATGGTTAGTCGCATTGGATGCCGCCTGTGATAAAGATTGCTGTATTTTTCTTGGTTGTTATTAACTCCGGGAAATTAATGGGTATCTACCATGCCAAGGACTTACGATCAAATCACGTTAATAAAATGATTAACCAGAGTTTGTTATCGTATATTTTATTGGTTCAATTTCATATTTCGACGTGGCGACGTCGTTTAATTAATTTTTTTTTTTTTTTACTTATTTCAATAAAATTTATTTGGTGTTTGTATACTCTACCCTCAGCAAGTTTTTAAATATCTATTCAAATAGTTATTTACTTATCATTATATTTTACTAAGAAACGGATTATTTTTTAACAATTTACAATGATATTGCTATGTTTTATACTTAGTAGTTTGAAATAGGTTTGAAATAAGTTGAAGAGAATTTAAAATAATTCGTAATATTGGAATAAAACAATAAAATTTGCTTGATATATTGTTCGACGAGATACACTTAGTGACAAACAAATTGAGGAAAAACATTCGAGTATATTTTAAGAGAATTAGATCAAACTTTCCGAAATTCTTTAATTCGTACTCTATTCAATTTGTTTAACAAGGATTTAAATGTACACATTTGAATGAAATTGAAACTATATAGAATTGAAATCAATGAGTAACATTTATTTAAAGGATCACAAGAATTAGAATAAGTTGGATTAATAGTAGAAGATTTAATTCGCATAAATTGTATTCTGATATAAAGTATGCAGCTTTACATAAATATTTGATACCGATCGACCTGTATAATTCAACACGGACTCAACTGAAGTCACGTTGTGGTTGGGTCTTCGATGGCAGAACTATTAAATATGTATATGGAAAGTAACCATTAAGGCGAAACTTCTTTAATTAAATACGTGTTAACACAAAATAAAAAGTTTTTCAAGCAATACTGAAAATTATAACAAAGATTACTTAAAAATGCTATTTAAGTACATATGTATATAATAAAACTATATTCAAGGTCACAACAACTAGAAAGTGATATTTAGATTTCAATATTTATATATTGCAAGTATATATGATATTACTAACAAAACAAATGCTTCATCTACCAATTTGTGTTAATTTTTAAACCAATTTCACCAATTGATGCTTATCATGTAAATTTTAAATAAAAATTCAAATTCAGACATGAACATCTTAGGAATGTATATAAAATATTTCTTATGCAAATTAATCGCCATAAAAGATTAGATCCATAAATATGGAATTTAAAATATCCGACTATGTATGTAAGTACTTAAAAACAAAATATTCTTTTTTTGAATTTATGTTCCAAATTAGCTAAAAATCATCTGTATTCCAAATAAGGTAAATAATTAATTAGTGGCGGTTCTCATCACTGAAATATATAAGACAACCGCATACAGTAAATATTACAATAATAACTATTTTTATTATTGTTGCTGCTGGTTTTGTAACGTTTGATTCACATAAATAATTGTTTTTGCCATATTAACAAGATAATTATTTTCTCTTCTTATTTTATTTTCAAAAGAAAATGGAATTACATATATTACAATTTTGTAATATGCAGTATGCTGCATATATGTATGTATGCCTAAATGGCTAACCCGTATATACGAAATCGATTAAGGCGGTATCATTTAGATTTACGATTTTTATTGAAAATCATAAATGTTCGGTGATTTATGAAAAACCCACATAAATGCACAAATGTACACCAAATCTATATAAAGTGTGGTCATATATTATGTAAATTCCCTTTTGTTCCGAAAAATAACAAAAACTTTAAAAAAAATTTTCTTTATTTAGGTTCATATAATAACGCCTTTTATATATTTTCTGAAATTTGCATATATTTTATTTCTTAACTATTAATGTTCATATATATATAAATTATATGCTCACATACTTACATATGCTTAATACATATAATAATATGCCGGATATAATATGTATGAAGAGTAAAATTTTAATTATACTGGTTACTTATATTTGTTGCAAATATATTTCAATATACATGTATAAGTAAATTATAAAAAGGAATTCGTAGAATTTATTGAAGATAACTTTCCTATTTTATTATTTTTGCAATGCTGGTTTGATTCAATGTCTTCGACCCTTAATAGGTTTTTCTTACTTGAAAATTTTTCTAATCTAATACGAAACTATTGTCACACGCCACTGATTTTTACCACGAGCACACATTTAATTGATGAAATCATGTTAGTTTAAGGTCGATATCGTCTCCCCCACAGTATTTCTTTTATTCAATATTAAAACATTAACCAATTAAGTATATTATTACATAAAATTCCCATCAAAATTCTATACACTATATTCTAAACTCTATCCTAAAGTTATATATATCATGTGTAGTATGTTGAAAATTTTTCACATATTACCACACATCCATCCATCTAATTGTTGTAAAAATTGTAATTTTAATATTACAGTTGACTGATTTTCCTCGCAATGTTTTATTTTATTTACACATACAAGTTTTTTTTATTTGGGATCAACCTGTTGCTATTTCTCGTCTATTCTTTTAAATAATAAAAATCGAATTAATTATTTCAGGGTTGGGAAACCAATTGAAGTGTAGCCAATATATTTTGTTATACCGACATATTTTTAAAGGCAGAATATGTTGCACGTTCGCTAGAAGATTTACATCATTTCACAATAATAAAGCCACCTAACAAATATCGATCACATTAATACATTTTAATATTACTTATATCATTACAAAATCGTGAAATACCCACGTTCATACTTGATACTTGAATTTTCTACATAATGCATAAGCCTGTAGACCATTGATTAGATAAATCTATTACATTCATTCAAGTGTGCGCCTATATGAATAGCTACTACTATGAAATTGTGCAAAGCATGATAAGCGTAAAACAAATATTATTATTTAACGAGATTTTGCTAAATTATCAAATTCAATTTATAACATTAGCTTAGAAAATTTCAAATTAAATAATTCAATTTTTCTGACCTTACGCGAACTATCACAATATATAAATAACATTTTTAATAATAAATAAAATATTTCAAGAGAGGAGTGTTACCAAGTTGTTTGCTTAATAAGAGTGAATATAATATATGACAGACCCACTTGCTAAGTATTTGATGCTATATATGTATATTTCTACAGAAAATACATAATTACTAATTAATTAATTTTCACATAAATATTCAAATGAGTTCATTACTTCTATTTTCTATTTCATTTCGTTGAAAAAGCGTTAGATTAAATTTTTAGTTTAGAAATACTTATTTATAAATGTTCAACTCTATTTGCGTTAATATAGAATTGTTTTATCAATTAGAAAATCGCGTAATTATATTCCATATAAACATTTAGCTGACTGATCCAAAATCGTACTTTTATCAATGTATGTTATATGTACGAGTATGTAGATGTAAAAATATTGACGTATGAAGCGGAATAGATATTTTAAAGAAAAGTAATTTTATTCTTAATCTATTATTACCTGCATTATAAGACTACTTCAATATTCAGGAAAAAATAGTATAATATCATTTTATTAACATTTTAATAACAAAAGGTTAGAATTTTTTTTTTAAATCAGTACAATACATATGTACAGATATGAATTTGTTTAACCATCTAAATTATTGTAACGTCGTTAATTAGCACGACTTATTTAACTACTATAAAATTTCTAAAATTGGCAAAATAATGAGAATATGAATCCTATGAAGTTCTATGATGTTTTAATTTCCTCTAAATTAACAGTGATTTTTAATTGAAACAGAGGCTAGATAAAATAATTATCATTTGAATGAACTAAATCAATTCTTAGAATTAGAACTAATCCTAAAATTTAAAAATTTTGGCTGAATTCAAAAATGCAATAAACATTTTAAAAAAAGTTTAAGGTGGCTGATAAAATATAAACCTAGGTTAACTAAGAAAATTATTTGAATCTTTCTAAACTATCAAGTTTATTCCTTAACATAACTCTAAAATCAGATGAATTCTTGTTTTAATTTTTCTGGTAAATCCACTTTCTGGTTCCGTAATTGGTCGTTAAAGTGTTATTTACAATTTTGTAACAAAATTGTATCGTTCGTTACCAAACTCATTGGATCAATGAATCTAACAGTATACTAATCACTTTAAATTTCGAAAGAAGTTGCTATGTTTATCCGGTCACCAGAATGTGATCACAATTCACAATGAACTAACTAACACATCTCAAGATACCAACACGTACTTTTACAGTCAAATATTTCCGTATTGTTTATTTAAAAAAAAAAAACGAGATTAGACAATAAAACCCAGGTGTCAACGGTATAAACTCGACAAAACGAATACAAATAAATAAATTACAAATTGCTATAAACCATATTTAGAGAGAAACTCCAAAACAATTAGTATCTAATTCCGGTAGAATTTTCTATTAAAATAAAGTCAAGAAACAATAATTGAATAACAAAATCAGGGACTATATCCAAAAACTGTAATTAGCTATTTATTTTTAAATAATAAACATAGCCATACTACCTTGAGTAAGTACATACAATTGTTCATTTTGTTCATTAATTCAATGAAAAGTTGTACGCACAGAGTGTGAACAATTTATTGGGAAATAAATCATCACGACCACGAGTCATGACAATATTTCACAAAAAAAAACTTAAAATAAGTATTAGTTTTTTTTGTGTGTTTAGGAAAGAAAAAAATCTAACTGTTTACGTTATTATCTAAAAAATATCTTTTTTTAAATATAATATTTACAGTTTTATGAATTTATTAAAATTAAGAAAATTGTTTACGTCTAAAAAAGATAAAAATTAAAAACAACGCATAAGTGTCAAACCAAATCTTCTTGAAAAGTGAAACCATTCAGAATGAAAAGATATTTATTCATAGAAACACACCACAGGATAATGGTGTACCAAATAATATAAATTCTCGAATTTTGTGAACGTGGAAGTATGGATATGATCCACTTTATCATTTTATGTGTGGATATGAGTAATTCTGCTTGTTATTTCATTATTACTGCTTTAATAGTTAGTATATTGTACATTAGTGAAAATTTTACTTTTGTGAATAAATTAATTTAAAAAACTATTTATAAACTATAAAACTTCACACACAATAAGTATTTTTATGTGTTTAATTTTATCCGCAATTGTTTCAAAAATTAATGTACATATATATGTAGTAGATATTTTGTTTTGTACGATTTATGCCAACCGTAACTTAAATTACAATTCATATACGTATAGAGCAAACCGCTTTATAGATGGAGAAATGCTTTATGTGTGTGAATCAACTTACCGTAACATCGCAATATTCAGAAGATAAATCAATCCAATTTTTAACTGGTATGCAAAATCGATCCAGGTTTAATCCAAAATGTATCAATGATTTGATTTTTGTCTGGAAAGAGAACAAAATATGTATAAGTACTTATCGATTAGATTTAAGGAATTCAAATAATTTTTTGCAAAATTTATTCATTTCTCAACCCATTTCTAACCATTGCCCAAGTTGGTTTTCGTAATCCACTGAGATTTGACAGACGATGTACAAAAATACTAACTTAATAATAATTGTTCGGTTCTTGAGTTAAACATATTTTGAAGATAGTTTTCATAGCATCAATCATGCTAAATTTACCTTTGATGGGATTGGATGAATATTGAGCACTTAAATTCATAGAGTTAGAGCAGGATTTGCCACCTACAATCTTCAACCAACACGTAAAAATGGTTCGAAAGGTTTCAAGAGAGGATGATGAAGCGTACCAGAGTACTCTGAAATATTAAGCTATTAAGCGTATGTAAATGTTAGTCTAATTTATATTAACGAAATTAATTTCTCTGCATGAAGCCCAAAATCACATAAGCATATTAGTTTTGTAAGCCACAGCCGACAAAAAACAAGTTATAATTTCATGGTTAGATGATGATTTTTAACGAGTTTGTTGAACTTATCTGATACTTACCGAAAAATAATAAGAAATTAAATTTGGAAAGTGCAATTAATTAGATTGTTTTTAATGTGTACATCTTTTCATATGGTACTCGTACATGACGTTGTATGTTACAGATGTGATCTTATAATTATTGCATTTACTAGCATAACTGTTGTAAAATTTTAAAATATTACAATCACTATTAAACGAAATATAAACAATAAGAGCGTTTGATTACTATATATTATGTACAATAATATATTTAACATGATTCACACCGATAAGAAATTTCAAATACTTATTGATCATATCGTAAGCAAATATACGCTAAGTTTGTTTAGAATGTTACATTTTTATTGTTATTTAAATATTTGGATAATTTTTGTGTATATTTTTAGTATTAAGAGAGTTTCGAGTTTGATGCCTCTCTAAGTTACTTAATTTCGGACCACATATTGCCATTTGGTCATTGACGAACTTTTATTTTTTTGTTAAATGATGTTTTTTACATCACAAAAAAAAATTAATTAAAAAGGAAAATAACAGCAACAATTAAAACAACGACATACTTACAGGATAACCTGATGCTGGATATATAATGATACTGGCCTATATAAACCTAAGCTCAATTTGGATCAGTTAAATCGTAATATTCTTTGTTGATAAATTTATCAATATACATTGTACTTTTTTAGATTTTATATACTTAACCACAAAATTACACATATTTAAGTATGTACAAATCTGTATATGAGAATAATAGAAAAAGTGTCTTTAATCTATAGACAAATTAATTATTCCAAATTATAATTGTAACAGATATTTTATGGATGCCTTATTAACGAATAAAATAATATACATTACGAATCCGACTATGAATTATATCCGGTACATAATTTTAATTTATTTAAAATAAAAAAAACACACAAGTAGTCAAACCTTAACGCTATTTAGCTTCATTTATTTAATTATTTCTCACAATTCTTAAATGTTAATCTCAATTTATTATCTCTCTCGATTCTTCATTTTAACATACGCCTGGTATAAACATACATATTTCACAAATTTTCATCACAAGTTTGATGAAACCTCCACATCGCATGTATTTAGATTATAAATGTATAGTAAGATTGTGTACATAACAAGTAATTTCGACATGTTAATTAATCATAATTAATTAAGTTTTTGTGTTTTACCAATTTAATGTTGTTTCATTTTCAAAATTACAATCCACATTTGATACGATAGCTTGGCGTTATCAAAGATGAATTAGATCACAACATATGGAGAATTGAGTGTTAACTTTCTATAAGTTATATGTTCTATAATTAACACCGTGAATAAGACGTGAATACTAGTATAAGTATTATTCACGTTAGTATATATATATATATATATATATATATATATATATATATATATATATATATATATATATATATATATATATGTATATATATAATAATATATTATATATCTAACATAATATTAAGTATGTATTTACATTATATATACACATAATAATATAACAATCTTTAAATGCCCTATTAATCTTGTAATTTCTTTTTAATCAGAAATTTCACTTTTCCTGTTGTTTATTTTAAATTTAGATAACGCAGTATACTTGGCTGTGTGTATGTATGTATGTATATGTATGTATGGAAAGATATGGAAATAGATTATAGAATATGTTCTATTTCTCGTTTGGGTGGAGTAGATCTAGAATTTAAATGGAGTAAGTATCTTGTAATCATATAAAAATAATATAGAATACAAGTGGAGTTCAGGAAGATTAAATTTAAATTTAATATCAATGCCAGCCTATGATATTCATATTGCGAGCTTGAGTGTATTTTGCTATGGGCTCTGGCGATTTATGAATTGAAATAATATTTTAAATAATTTTAAT
Source organism: Tipula unca (assembly GCA_951394425.1). Classification (NCBI taxonomy): domain Eukaryota; kingdom Metazoa; phylum Arthropoda; class Insecta; order Diptera; family Tipulidae; genus Tipula; species Tipula unca. The sequence goes on along the minus strand of OX596381.1, from coordinate 185,299,860 downwards.
TTTAATTTATTCATTGATAGCAACTAACTTAAACTTGTACGTTTAACTCAAATTAATTAGATAATATTCATTAAAGTAAACATATTTTGTTACTGGGATTCCAATATTCAAAAAAATCAAAAAATACTGCACAATTTATTTTTTTAATGTACCTATGACTTTCGGGTACACTGTTTGGCCACAATTGTAAAATATGATCGTATACTCGTTAGAAACTTAAAATTCTGATAGTTCATTAATATACACTAGGGTACTTTTGCAATATCACGTTGAGCATAAATCTGTTATACACAAAAATATTTTGTTTTATACATATAACTCCAACAGATCACTCACTCATAATTAAATCTTAAATTTTTACTTCAATAATAAAACCAGTTAATTCATGTTGTATAAAAAAATATAGTATTAACTAAGTATTTTGGAATTTTATGAATAAAAATAATTAGTATAAGTTGGAATATCCTTTTAAAGCGATAATCATGGCAAGTTTTTGCTGCATCGTATCCACCAACTTTCGGTTTAGTATGAGGTAGAAATAATATCCACCTAGCCCTTACTATTCATTATTCTGTTGATCTGAATTAAGGATGAATCATGTCACGGGACAAGCATCCTCAACCTATGCCTACCATAGGTGGCTCTCCTTTCAGAGAGCGCTGCACAATTTGTTCCGGATCAGCACGCAGAACGTAACCGAGACAGCGTACTCGCTGAGATCTTATTTCATGAACAATATCGAGGATCTTCATTAGATCACTAATCGCGATACTGTACAGAGCTCGGTAAGTACCATCTACTTCGCGTTATGAGGCGTTAATCACGCGCATGATTCTTTTCTCAAATGTAAGCAGCCATCTCTTGTACTCATCCGTCAGCGCCCAACTTTCACATCCAAACATAACAACGGGCCTGATCAACGCTTTGTAAAGCTTCAGCTTGGATATGTGTTTAGATTTTAGCAGTGGCATTACAGAAAATAAAGCACGACTGTCAGTTGCCAGCCGCACTTTAATATCCTCACCCACACCGTTATCGTGAGTGATAAGAGAGCCCAAATTATTGAACCTCCTCATCCAAATGCATATACATATAAATTAAAATAGTAGTTTACTGTTCAGTTTCTTTATGTCTGATTTATTCAAATTGTCATACTTATCCAAACACATCCATTCAGATCGGTTCTCAATATTTCACTTTGCAAAAATTTGATGCGCTTGTCTCCAAGCAAGGCCGCAGCCAAACAAAGGCTCGCGAATGTCGACGAATGTTTGTCATTCGTACAAATGACGAGTCGTATGGACAGAACACGAATGACAAATATTTGGATTTGCGCACGCTTACCCAAATGCCCAATAGAGCATTATCAACAAGAATGACAAATGTTCGTCTATATACGTTAGTATATCGTCCACACGACGTGACAAAAATATTTATGTTGGGATTTTAATGAAGAGGTGTCATAAGTGTCTATTATTAATTTATCGTTATATTTTGAATAATATTATATCTGTTATATCGGAATTTTTGGAACTAGTTAGATAAAAAAAAATAGATTATACATTTATAATAAATAGAAAATTATTTGAAATTTTATATTAGGTATAATAAAAAATGTTTTAAAATAAATTTATAATTTTAAGAAGTGATAAACTTATGTAGTGAGTGTACTAAGTATGCGAAAGATGACCAAATTAGTGATGATTCCATGTATTTAAAAACCAACTACGAATCAGCTGATACACGTGCCGATTACGTTCAGCTTGATTCCGTATACTTACGAATATCTGTTCAAAATTCAATTGACCACACAAAGAAAACCAAAAGACGAAGCCTCATGAAATTATATTAAATCAAGGATTCGAATTATTTAACATTTGAATATCATTATTATATCTGAACTAACAATACAAATTAACACCTTCTGGAATCAATTACTCACATCTACACGTTCGAAATATTTACTTCAAAATTCTCTAAAATTTAAAGAAATCTTCGAATTTTATAAAATATTTTTATATCTTAATTTTGGGATAAAATATTTAATTCTGCTCCTATTAAGGTTTGGAATCAATTTTTAAATCTTCCGCTGTATACAATTTCGAATCAAAAAAATTTGATTCGTGATAAGATGAATTAACCTACGTAACTACAAACAAAAACTAAACTTGTACTTCAAACTAAAACATTAATCGATACCATCTAAAACTTTGCATATAATTTTTATTTTATTCAACAAACATAACTGGAAATTTTAATCATGATTAATACGACCGTACAAGTTCACAGAATTTCTGTGAGAAATTCGTCAGTTCTTACTAAGGAATTGACGCGTTTTTAATTTTTATCATTGATATCTCACCGGATGTTGTTCAAAACAGTTTTTTTTAATCCAGTAACTTGTATTAAATATGCTTATTTATTGTTTTTTCGATAATCACTATCCAACCACTTCATAATCCATCACCCTTTTTCTTTCATAACTTCACTTAACCATCAACTAAAAGAACCGTAAACGATCATACAAGATAAAATGAAACGCCATTTAAACCAAACAAACTAACCGAAAACAACAACAAAAAATGAGATCGTCATCATGGAAATGCATGCAATGTAAAGTTAAAAAATTGCGTGACGCATGAAAGGGTTAACAATCAACGTAATATTAAATAAAATTATCATTTACCCCTTATAACATAGCATATTAAATTTTCATAATAAATTATTACATTTTACGATGTTGATGATGTTACACAGTTTTCTTATTATGTTATAATAATTTCCTTTTTACATAAAACTTAGATAATTAAAATACACACATTTTTTTATTTCAACTTCAAACAATACTTCATAATTTATTTTTTATCTATAAACTTTCTCACAACATTGTTATATACATATATTTTAACACAATTTATATTTTCTTTTACTAGACATACATACATATATGTATGTAATAAAATTAAATAAATAAATAATCACAAAATTAAAAACTACAATATGTAAAAATACAAAGTAAAACTACCAACTACACTAACTAGACACAACACAATCACAAAATGTAATAAAATGTATCTTTTATTGTTAAAATTAAATATCTTCTATAAACCAAATTAAGCTTTATAGAAAGAACTCAATTTTATGTTTCGATAAATATATAATTTAAACTTAATTAATATTAAATTAATTAATTTACACACCACACACAGAAAAATAACACAAAAAACTAAAAAAACAGAAATGTCTCCACAAAGAATACGTCAAAAAACAAATAGCTATGCTGTCTTGTACACTCGAAAAGGAAGCCAAATGGACTGAAAAATAGTTTTTTTGTGTTTTGTTTCCCGTTGTCTCATTTTAATCGTAGTTTGTTTTTTTTTAATGTTATTTTTGATCTCTCGTTCTATCTATCGGTTCATTTGTTCGTTCCATGTAAATAACGTGTGGTTCGTATATGTTAGACAAAGTCGAGTATATACTTACTGTGATAGTTTAATTTAATCCACTTCCATGTTGTTGTCTCTTGTTGATTGTTTTTGATCTAACATTTCATGTGCGTTTTTTATATTCATTGTTGACAAAAATAGAGTTTATAACGCATGCGTTATGTATGTTTTTAATTTAATTAATCTTTTAAATTAAAATTATTGGTAATATAAGTGAAATAATGTCGATACATTTAATTTGTTTAACTTCATCGGGTGGTATACCGATTTTTATTAAGAAACATGGAGATTGTGAATTGGTAAGTGAGAGAGACCTTACGCTATCGAAATTCTAAACCTTGTAAATAATTCGCTGTGTAGGAGGAATGAGCGTCGACGTAACTAGTTTTAATCAACTTAAATGTTAGTACATATTTCTTAAAGCTTATTTGAGTAGCACGGAAATTTGTGTAATTTGAATTCTTAAGTCGAAAAGGACCCAATAAGAAACGTTTATTATACGTGTAATTGACGACTACCTAAGTACCTAATAACGTAATTTTTACCCTATTGGTCGGGTTGGGTAAAAGTCACTTTACTACTTCGGTCGGGGTTACATTATATATATATATATATATATATATATATATATATATATATATATATATATATATATATATATATATATATATATATATATATATATATATATATATATATATATATATATATATTATATATATATATATATATATATATATATATATATATATATATATATATATATATATATATATATATATATATATATATATATATATATATATATATATATATATATATATATATATATATATATATATATATATATATATGTATATATATATATAATATATATATATATATATATATATATATATATATATATCAGATTAAGATATACCGATAGCTAATATAATTTTAAAGAACGTTCGGGGTAAAACTAGTTCCGAAATTTTATTAAACTATTTTATGGTTAGTGATAGATAGAATAGTCATTCAACTGAAAATATAAACAATGATATCTGTAAATAAATAAATGGAGGATTTGGTGTAAATCGGTCCTCAGAACCGCAAATAAACGCCAGTCAATTTATGGCTTTTTATATAATATGAGTTCCTTATAAAAATTTAATTCCAGCTCCCATTTTCTACAGTGGGCTCACTAAATGGTATCCACTTATTCTGCAAATCACAAAACGTACAAATGAAAACTACAAATCTTAAAGATGGCATTATAATTTGGAAAGAATATGAAGACATGATCCTGCTAATTGGTATCGCGAAAGGAATTTCTGAAAACGTCCTGCTAAGTGTACTTGATTTCACCTTTAATTTTATAGTATTCTCGGTGGGCCTGAATGAAGTCAAATACTTAAAAAATGTCGATAAATTAAAGAAAAATTTGAAAATCAATTTGCCTATAGTAGATATAATTTTGGATATGGCGGAATCTGAAATGCTCCGTTACAGTGACTGTATTCTATGTTCAGAAAATAATGATATTTTAGATAAGCTGAATATATTTAGTGAGCAAATTGGATCTCCGTTTTGCTTTGTGTTAATAAAACATAAAATCGCGGTTGGTACTCTAGAATGGTGGGAACTAGATGCAGTTGAACGTAAATTAATAGTTTCGCTGTTAAACGCTTCGAGTACCGAACAGAAAGATGTGTTTATTTATTTACCGATGAAAAGTCCGAATGTAAGTAGTTATGTTAATACCTACACATATCTATATATAAAACGACTACAAATTTATCAATTTTATTTAGATTGCCTATCGTTTAGTATCGGTACCAATACTGCAAGGAGTTAATGTTTGTGTATTGTGTGGTGCTGAACCGTCATACTTGGATATTGACAATGTGGTTCAACAAATTTGGAAAGATGATATGGAGACATTAAAATTTGCGGAACAATGTAGTCCTCGAAATTTCCCAGCATCACTTCAAATGGATAACGGAATTTTAGGCATTTTATTAATAAACAAAAAAACTGAGAAGTATGTAATCTCCCGTAATATCCAGATGACGAATAATGGTAAACGTAGTGTAAGCGGAAACCATAGATTAGATATTCTGAGAACATTTTTCCATCTTAACGTTGATATAATCGATAAGTACGTTAATTTTTCCAAACGTAAATATCCCGAAAAGTTATTTAATTTTCCGGAATCGTATTGGTGCTCGGACTACCATAAATGCCATTCATTGGAGACGGATGAAAATTTAATTTGTGTTCTGTATACAGCGTCAATGCCGAATCATACAATGCGAATAGTGACCCAACGAACTCTGGCGAATATTATAACAGAAACTGATATATGTTGGATGTAGTAGCAGAATAAATCACAGAATACTAAGATAGGTTTTTTTTAAATTGGCAACGCAATAATATAATATATTTTATTTTTTTTACATCATTACAATATTATTTCTTTTTTTTTACATTATATGTATAATATAATTGTTTTCCATTTTTAAGAATCACAAAAATACATTACTAGAAAGAGTTACGACAAATAATTTGTGTCTTTTATGAGGCACAGCCCAAAAGATGAATGATTAATTTATATAATTTGTCTAGAATAAGTTTATATCTGTATATTTGCACCATAAAAATGGTTGTACGACCGATTATGACTAAAGAATACTTGCTAATAGTTTTGATGTTTAGTTTTGGATCGAGAGCACGAAATTGCTTTGAGCGATTGTCAAACAATCGAATGTGTTACTATCTACAAAATATCTCGTCAACTCATTGTCAAACTATAAAACAGAATTGAGAGATTTTATTAGACTAATTAAATAATTTGGAATGGCTACTCAATACTACTTTTGCCAATTTAGATATCGAAAAGGTTGAAGAGTAGTTATGGAAGGAGCACCTACATTGTTTAGTTTGCAATATTCGTGCTCTCACCAGACAGGGCCTCAGCTTTATTTCATGCGACGCAATGTTTTTACTATTTTCAAATTTACTGTAATTAAAAACGATTTCATAATAAATTAGCATATTTTCAATTCAAAATTATTTTTTTAAATCAATTGAAAAATGCCTTAAATTTTAAGGACTAAAAATAATATTTTGAACATCCTATTATTTGATTGTATTTATATAAAAGATTAAGCAATAAAAGAAATTAAAAATATATTTTTTTAAACATTAATATTAATTATTGTACAAGTCACTTTTTTTTGTTTTAGGAAAAGTTCCTTTTACTTGTCATTTTATTCAAATACAACTAAAACTAATTTTAAACTATAAAACTTCATTCGGCTGGTGGGTTTAATATTTGTGCTACACTGGCATAAGTTCCGAAGATAAATCCAAGAATTCCAAAAATCATGACACAAATATCCTTCCATAAAATCCAATTAAATCGACCCAGGCCATTAGGCCAATATGTTATGATTTCCACTAGTGGCGGGAAAATTAACGCAAGTGTTGAACTACTTACAGCACCAACGAGAGATATAATTGGACCCAAATTTGGTATTATTGCAGCCAAAATAACTAAAAGAAAATAAGAAATCGCGTATATTAGATAATTTCAGAATTGTAAAAACTATAAATTGTTGAATATTGTTAGAAATTCATGAAATTTAAGAATTTAAATAACATCAAACATTTTTAAGGTATTCTCAGATCTAACCACTTACTCTTACATAGCTAACTTTAGGTATTCTTCTTCCGAAATAGTTTACCGCAATAGTAACACGCGTGAATTACTGGTTTGTCTAAATTAATGTAAAATTTTGGATGACCTGTACGCTCATCACCGCCATTACAATAAATAACTCGTGCATCTACTTCTGTGATTGATTGCATATTCTTGAGTTTCATCGGAATCTTGTCATTCACATATCTTGTCGCATTAATAAACCTAACATTACGATAATCATTTTCATCCCAAACCTGCCCTGTATGGGTTACCGCACGTAATTCGCGATTTTTATTTGTACTACACAAAAATTTCGATAATTTAAGATTACTAAAATTTTTTTTTAATAACACCAAAGGAAACATTTTGTTTCGTTTGTTGATTGAAAAGGGTAGACTGCTGAGATATACATATAAAAAGTAGGTCTACTTACACGTAAATATAACCAAAATAATCCGCAAAACGACATCACCAACTTTCTGCGATTGTTCACTGGATAGGCTGTTTTTAACAAAGGGTCCCAAAATATTAATTGGTACATAAAACTGTAGTCCATACGAGAAAAATATAGCCACCGCCATCATTAGTCGCACTGACTGTGCGAGTATATCATTCGGTGGTAGATTTAGTGTAATACTTCCGGCCACTTTATCCCCATATTTTAAATATCCAAAAAATCCCACACCCGTATACAAACATGTAACAACTACCATACCAGTATTTAGTACACCCGTTAATCCACCAAAATCTTGCGGTGTTTTCATATTATTCTCTAGTGGTAACACAACACCAATTCCTTCAAATGCATAAATTGCTGTACCAAAATACAATGGCAACGTTGACCACTGTGCAAATCCATCAACACTTGTCGAATGAGGTAAATCCTTTAGCATATACAAAAAGGTTATTCCAATTCCAAAAACTGTAAGTACGGACGCCAATAACGAAATTGGAGTTAGAAATTTTAAATTTTTCACCAAATTTAAAACAATCATTGGTATCAGGATTAATATTAAATAAACTCGAATATCTAATTTTAAATAATAATGTGCAACAACTTCTTGCAAATTAACAGCAACAAATACAAAATATACGCAGCAAAAGCCAATTTGCGTTATACACAAAAATATATTAATTATTGTCCTGGCTAAGTCTGAGTATCGACGGAGGCCAACTGGCCCTGTTTCAAATGCATAATAACAAACATCGGGAAATGCTAAAGAGGGTACTTTTAGTCGTTGACATAGAACGTGACCACAATTAACCAGCATGTGCATGCAATGGGTGCATATAAAACCCATTATCATTGTTCCGAAAAGCCCTGTGGTAATTAAAAAGCGTTTAGTAAACTTCTATATAATAGGTATTAAAATAATCTCATCTTACCGACATATAATCCAGCATTTTTAAAAGCATCCGGCATTGCTAAAATTCCCGTACCAATATTACCTTTCAAAAGATGGATAAGTGTATCCATATTTGAGGTGGGATGTTCGAGTGTTCGATGGAGAGATGGATTATATTCAGCACTGGCTTTTTCAATTATTTCACTTTCCGATTGCGTATCCACCAAAATATTTTCAGGCGAATTTCTAACAACAGCCCTCGGTGGTATTGTATGCGATGGTTCATTTTCAGACTCGGATGTTCCCAGCAATGGTTGTCGTTCTGTTGTCACTTTTTTATTCCGCTTGCTCTAATAATAATTAAGTAATTTTTAAAAATGTATTATTTATTGAAAAATTTACAATTTTAAAGACTTTTAAATATTTCAATCATTTAAGCCAAAAACAGGCTAAAAATTCACCTTGCGAAACAAGGGCCATTTATAGTGGGAATGATTACATGTAATAGCGCAGATAATTTGCATATTATACCTACTAATAATTATGATTGATCCACAAATGATCGTGCCCCCGCGTATCACATCGTTTAAACACATTGATTTCAACTATTATCCAGTTCTATCATATGTGAATATGAGGGTACATTCATCAATTAGATTATGTTCTTTGTCCAGCAATTTATCATTTTCTTTTAAGATGTAATTAAGTACATAAAAATTACTATTATGATAAGTAGCCTTGAAAATATAGAATTTGTTAGTCTCAAACGCCGTTTGGAACTAATCATAATGCAATTTACAATTACGCGTATTTAAAATACATATATTAACTTCTTATCATAATTATATTGTATAATTATATTTTCTAATTGAAATATTTTGGGTCGCGATCTCTGAATCTTTGATCGGATATTTTTCTTTATACATCATAAAATGATTTGGTGCAAGGGCGATTTATACGACCTTAAAATACACTTTACTATCTTTCTACAATGTATGGCTTTTCTTGGTCTAATTTCCTAGATAAAAAATGTAAATGCATTATTAGTATTTATGTTTTATAAGAACTGATATCAAAAATCGTATACATAACACTCTTGTTAACACTACATAATATGTATTACGTACAAATATGACGACAATTTTTTTAAAAACATATGGCGGATGTGTGATTAAGAACATATTTGAATTCATTTTCTATTATCGCAGTAATTTTTATTATTACTCATAATGATAAATCGTGATCTTGTATTTAAAGTACACGAGGGCCTATCATATATATCTTCTGCCTTATAAATTTGCGAAACTTACCATATACTTACATAGAATGTTGTTTACAATTTGATAAAATAAAATCTTGGATTGCTTCTATGTGTTATAATAATTTGGTTGATTACAGGAACAAAAAGCGAATATTTTTTATTTATTTATTGAGTTTGAGAGTAATAACATTTTATCGCAAAATTTTATTTTAAATTGACGAATTGTATAAATTTATTTGTGATGTAATTGATTTTTAAAATAAATTTACGCTAAATTACCCTAAATTAAACTAATTTACGCTTAAAATTCAAGGACTAATCATAAAAAATTGTCCAGCTGAGTCCAGTAAATTATTAGTTAACGCTATTTATTATTAATTATTTTGCGGTTGCAATTGTTACATCTAAAAAATTGATTCGCTATAGATATATGTATTATAATTGAATATGACAACTAAATATTCATAACTATTAATTTCTAATTGGATATTTAAAAAAAAATTTTAAACGATAATACAAAATTTTAAAACACATATGTATGTGTTTAAAATTTGTAATTTGCTAAAGTCGAAATGAAACATTAATTTCAAATCAAAATCTTCTCTTAAGAATTAAAGATTTGAACTTGATTACAATTATCAGAACTACATTCTAAAATACTTTCAGATTTTTGTGTTTTATAAACAAATATAAAATTTTAATCCAACTCTAAAAAATATTATTATCCGAATTGTATTATCACTTCTAGATTAAACGTTTGTTATATTCGGAATCAGACAAAAAAAACATCTTGGAGGAACCTGCACTATTGTCAATTATTATTATTCCAGTCCTTAACGGCCATTACTGGCCCCTATTACTGAGCTTCGTGCAGCCATCAACGAGATCCGCGCTTACCGCTCTGCGTTCAGATATCGCTGCACAATTCGTTCTGGGTTTGCACAGAGAACTTGACCAAGCCAACGTACTCGTTGAGATCCCCACTAACGTCAATACAATTTTTGAAGTCTTACAATTTTTAAAGTCTTATAAGTAATTTATCATCAATTTTGTTAGAAAATTAAAATATTTTATATAAAATGTATATTATTTAAAAACTAACATTATACCTACCTAGGCCACAAAAGCATTATGCATAACCTTTTGTTTGCTTGTTAGATCAATAGACAAGTCTTGCGCATATTATAAATTGAAAAATACGGCAACCTATAAATTTTCATGAAACTTCGAAAATATGAATTGCTATTCTACAGAAAGTAAATTAAACAATCCTAGCTAATTAGAGCCGTTGCTAAAAGATGAGTGTTTTTTAATCGTAGACCTAGATTAAAAAACACCCATTTTCTAACATATTATAAGCATATAGTGTTAATGACATATTTTTTGTTTATTAATGATCCCTCAAATAAATATATCATATATCAATATTTACGTATAACAGTTTCGTTATTTATTTAATTATCTACAATAAACTTTCCATTCAAAATTTCATAAAATATTCTAAACGTAATAAATACCATATGGAACAAAATCTAAACACAACGCTTACCTGTGGATTGTTAAATGTTGATGTTTCTTGATTCATGTTTTGTATTTGTGAATTTATTTATGAAAAAATCAAAATAACAACAAAACGTTTAATTTCACGATATTAATATAATCCTTTGTTGTATCGTATCGACATATAATTATAATTTATTATCACAATATTATATATACTCAAAAAAGAATATAAATAAAATTATAAAACAAAAATTATTTAAAATTACATCACAGATAATAAATAATAATAAAATGAAAATAGTTAATTAGCAACTTATTGAAATTTTTTAATGTTATATTATTATTATAATTAAAAAATCATTTTTTCTAAATTGTAATTGGATTAATAACTTTAAGAAACTAGAGAACTAAGCACAAAATATAAATAAATAAGAAGTTTATTGTCTTGAACAATAAAACTGACGGAGTGACAGCTCGCGCTTAGTTGGAATGGAATAAAAACAATGAAAGACGAAATGGAAAAATGAAAATGTTTAGAAATGTCAAAAGAGAGAAACATTTGTCTTCTCTTGTGGTCGTGTCGTGTAGTATTTCTTATAAATTTTAATTTTTTAGTTTTGGTAACGCTTAATCGGGTATTACCGATTACCATATTAACTTTTCAAAATGTAATGATTTCATATCGTCCGTTATACCTAATCCGTTTAAAGAAAATTAAAGTTTTTAAAATTTATTCTAATAATTAAACAATTGGATAATTTCTCACATTCTATAAGCTATTTAAATTAATATATACGGGATTATACATTTTCAAATTACGTAACTATAAAAATACGTGCTTCACGTATTAAAGCGTGTATAAAACTTTTATAAAGTGAGCTATAAATTAAGATTTAAATAACGTGTCATTTGTTGTAGTATGTAGTTTGTACTTTGCATAAATAAATTAAATTATAAATAAAATATTATACAATCGATGGAAAACGACGAAATGCTTTACGTGATCCTTCAAATGATGATTGTAAAAATAGGGAAAGGAAGTTTCGCGGAAAAATGAAAATAAAATGAGCTATCCTAAAAAGGCATTACGTATAACCAAAAATTGTCCAAAATACATATATGTATGTAATTATATACATAGTGTCCCAATATTCGCTGACTTTAGTGGTACATTTAAATTCTTTGATCAAAACGAATGGCACTTTAGTTCGATTACTTTGAACTAGAAGGCTAGGTAACATTTCAAGTTTTGAGCCTTAAAACAGAAGACTACTGAGATACATATTACAATTGCTGCGTTTTTTTATTAACAGAACTTCAAGTCCTATATAGAACATCGGAAATAATACTGGGACATTTTATTAAATGAGTTCTTCAAATTCTTAAAACCAATATATTTTATTTAAGTTCATTTATGTTGAATTATTTATTTATTTATTTATGTTGAATACATTTCAACTTCTAACAATATTTTTTGAAATTTACTGTCAAATAAAACGGGTATTAAGCTAAATACAATGAAAAATATTTCCTTTTTAAATTTCCCTTTTTTCGAGTTCGTGTATTACGATTTTATCGAGAACTTTAAAAAAACATTGTTTTATCGAGAACATTGAAAAATAAAGATACATTAAAGGTAAGTTCGTGAGGCCGGATATTTACACCCTAGCTATTAACATCATGCTATGAATTTAGAAAATCAAGAGTTTTGCTCAAAAATGGTCTAATTTTTGTTGTTGTTTTATTTGTCAAACTTTATTTTTAATTTCGATTTGCGCTTGGCTGTGATTACACCAAATAATTTTAATAATTTTGTGATTTCTAATCAGTTTTAGTCAAAAAACCGCCAAAAAATTTACAATCTGTGTTCTATTGATTCGAGAAAATAATCAATGGAAATCTTTGTATGCATTTCAAAATAGGCATAATATTTATACAAGGAAATCAAACACGTATCGAGCGCCTACTGATGAGGAAAATGAGGGGGGAAATATATTACAAATTGAAGAGATTCTTTATAATAATTTTGTGCTGTTTCGTAATGCGAATGAATTTTTGAAAATACATAAATTGAAATGAGATGAATAATTCGTTTTATTTTACGTGATTCCATGGATTTCACTGTATACAAAAAGTCAATGAAATCCCATATATATGTATACAATATAGTTTGCATATGAGTAACACAAATTTTTCCTTTATATTATATATTTATATATAAGTATAATAAATAAATATATATATATATATATATAAATATATATATATATATGTGTTATATATATATATATATATATATATATATATATATATATATATATATATATATATACATATATACATATATAATAATAATAATAACAAAATGACAGAAAGCAAAACAACTTATTGAGCAAAATTATTGCTTATTATTTTTGTTTTTTCACTTTTTTTATTTATATAGTTGGTACGCCAGTCGGATATTTTGCTCAAAGAAAAATTATTTCATCTTCTATAAGGGAAAATAGACCATTTTTTTTTGTCATTTTGAATGATTTCATTGGTTTAGAGGTCGGATGTAAATAGTCGGGGTATATATCCGGCCTCGCGAACTCACCTTTAATTTTATGTTGATAATCTATTACTATGGATATTTTTCACAGCTATCGAATAATTTGTGTACGGATGTGCAACGTGTGAATTATACATACATACATAATAATATATTCTACAATTATTAATACATATGTATAATAATAATACCGTGACATTAAAAGGATTATTGGATCCATTATTTTAATATTAGTTTATTTAAACTTTCTGTGAAATTTATTAGTTGTCACAAAAAAATTGAGGTTATCAGAACTGACGTGGGGAAAAAGCTTATGAGGTGGGGATATTTATTACACATTTCGGACAGCATAATAAAAAATCGTGAATGTAGGGGCTAATTATCAAACAAATCTCAAAATATTAATTCACGATTTTTTATCACAGGTTCCGGACACAATCTAAATAATAAAAAAACGTAGCTATTTTCAACAAATATTTTTCAATGTATTTATTTAATACCTGTTTTATTTGACAATAAACGTCAAAAAATGTTGTTAGAAGTTGAAAATTATTCATATAAATGGAACTTAAATAAAATATATTGGTTAAATAAAATAAAACTCCCAGTATTATCCCCGATGTTCTATATAGTACTTGAAGTTCTGTTAATAAAAAAACGCAGCAAAAACATAGTACACGAACTCGAAAAAAAGCGAAATTTTAAAAGGAAATATTTTAAACAAGTATTATTTATTGTATTTAGCTAAATCCCTGTATTATTTGACTTTAAACGTCAAAAAATATTGTTAGAAGTTGAAATTTATTCAAATAAATGGAACTTAAATTAAATATATTGGTTAAATTAAATAAAATTTCCCAGTATTATTCCCGATGTTCTATATAGGACTTGAAGTTCTGTTAATAAATAAACGCAGCTAATAATTCCTTTCAAAATTTCCCTTTTTATCGAATTCGTCTTATTATGATTTTTACTGCGTTTTTATTAACAGAACTTCAAGTTCTATAAGAACATCGGGAATAATCTGGGAAATTTTATTTAGTTTAACCAATATGTATATATTTAAGTTCTATTTATTTGAATAAATTTCAACTTCTAACTATATTTTTTGACGTCTATTGTGAAATAATACAGGTATCAACCATAAAACAATGAAAAATATTTGTTTAAAATATTTCCTTTTAAAATTTCCCTTTTTTTTCGACTTCGTGTACTATGAATTTATCACGAACTTGAAAAAACCAATGTTTTATCCAGAACATTGAAAAATTAAGTTAAATTTTATTTTATTTCGATCATAGTGAATTAAAATGTGTAGTTTAACATTAAATGTATCTTATTTGTTGATAAAAAATTAAATTCATTTGGATTTTACTGAAAAAATTCTTATCCAGAACTTCATTCCGACTTTAATTTTATTAAATTAATTTTTATTTAAAAATACGATACCACACGGAGGAGATCGTCAATTATATATGTATGATAATCGGTTCAGCCGCAAATTATAAAAATGGTTGGTAGGGGTTAATGTTTTGTTTTGATAAAAGTGTTTGCGACACCTACATTTAAACATCACAACATAACTAATAAATCTAGTTGCCATATAAAAAATTTACACAACTAGAAGTATCAAAAGAAAAATTTCCTACGGATTCTTGGCGTAACAAGAATATTTTAATTAAAATCTGTTTTATTAAGTATAAATAACTACATGATTATATTACTATTAAATAGATTGTAAGTAATTTTTTCCTAAAATAAACAAAAGTATTGTAAATAAAAGGAATTGGACAGCAAAAACCTTGCTTCTAGAATAAATCACAATGGCGGAAGATTTTGATGTTGAGGCCATGTTGGAGGCTCCTTATAAAAAAGAAGTGAGTTATTATTTTTATTTCATAAATTTTACATTTTCCAATTTATTATAAAAATTTATTTCATTTATAAATTTATTGTGAAATGTTTATATTTGTGTACATTATATATGTATATATAAAAATATATATACTATATAATATATAAGTACCTTGTTAAATTTTATAGATATTAAGATATTTCTAACATAAACATCAAAATGATAAAACAAATTTCTCAAATTTTAGAGTTTGAGATGATTGATTAATTATTGCACTGTGAGGTATTCTGCTAATGTTAATTTCTAAGAAAATGATGTCCCTTATTATGTATATTATTAGCTAATCAACAGCTATAAACACTGGAATGGGGGAAGCTTGCAGTAGGGCGTTTTTTAAATATTAAATACGACGTATAGATAAACAAATTCACTGTACATTCTATTTATATATGGTATGTCTATGATTAAATGTAAACAATTAGGTCAAATAATTATTCTAGCATTTCACTATTAGATTTAGTTCTGGTTGAACCATTTTTCATATGTGCAGATCGTTTTTGGGAAAATTACCAATTCTGAATCATTGCTAATCATAATATTACATCAAATTTAATCTTATATTTGTGTAATTCAGCACACAAAAATCAATAAAATATATGCGCAATTGCAAAAATCATTAAATTATATCTTAATTTATTATCTTAGACATTCTCTGAAATTCAATTGATTTTTTGATCCAATGTCAAATGATATTCGAACTGCATGAGTAATGATTTGTAGGTATACTTCGTGTACAGTAAAACCTCTATTATCCATTTTTATTAAAAATCATTCATGTTAATTATAATTATTAATGTAAATAGTAGAAACCAGGCCTGTGTTGATACGATCATTGCTAAAATTCACAATAACTTTTTGCGATAATTTTTTAAAAATAACTATATTCCATTAGCTTACGCGAAAATTGGTCACAACATTTTGTTACTGGAATAGCTTACCATTAGCTTACGCGAAAATTGGTCACAACATTTTGTTACTGGAATAGCAAAAGGTTGTGTTTAGTAGTTATGATTCCTTGATTTCATTGTCTTAATTGCTCTTAGTTCAGACTTTCAGTAAAATCTCAAATTTATGAATAAAACTATGCCTCTTAAATTTAATTATAATTTTTTTTGCTTCGTATGATTTATTGGACGGCCAATGGCAAGATAATCCTAATATTTTTAATTTTGTATAATCACTTGACAACGTGTTCATTAATTCAGCCGATAAAGCATGATTAAATTATTAAATAAGTATTTATTGTTTAATGTTATATATGCGTTAATAATAAAATATAGAAACATTTCTATGTATGTGTGAGCGATGTTAGCTGACAGAGCAGGGCAAAAATAACTAGAGCTAAGTTAGCTTGCATCGCTCAAAATCAAAAACATAACTTAGCTGAAATGTACAACGGGCCTAATAGTCCGTTATGCACCATGCAGTTCGTGCCAAAATACATTTTCCATACAAATACATTTTCCATACAAATTTGTACAATGGGCATATCTAGCGCACTAAAATTCATCCGTTATAGTGAAATTTTCATCAAATTTTACATGTAGCGTTGCTTTGTTTTTAATGAGATCTTAATCGGTGGATAAGCCCAATTTAACTAGAAAAAAAAATTATTTTACGATTTCTTTAACAGCTCTATTTATCTAGCAGATTCTCATCTAGATGGCTCTTGTGTATTTTCCACTGTTCTTCGCAGCAATTTATCAGTCGAACATTAATTGTTAGATGCATTTTGACGTTTGATTATTTAATTGAATAGTAATAACATTAAACCAAAAACGTATTTTTATAATAAACACATGTCGAATCACACACACGTATTTATATCTACACAATATTGTTAGCTGGACGATTTATCTGATAGGTTTTGGAGATCGCGATAAAATTTACCTTAGCTTGAGCTGCCTTAATAACGTGATAATTATTTTCTGAACATTAGCATTTTTTTCAATATTTTGTTCATTTTATTATTGAATTATGGTATCAATTTTGGTAGACGAAAATGTTATCACAAAAAATGAAAGTTGTATTATTAAACAGTTTTTTCACATGCAGCTAGTTTAATTTACGCTGTCGCAAATAATGATATGTCGTCCCTAACACAGCGACTCACTAATGAAAATCATTTAAAATTGTATGATTTTGAAAAGAAAAATAGTAGTTTTGTTATCTTATTAAATAATCTTATTAAAGCGATCGAATATTTTTTGAGGTAAGTTATTTTTGGGGGATATTGTATATTATTGTCGGTTAATTTTAATTTACATTATTTTCGATTAGTAAACTATGTATATGCTCATTCCATTTATGTAGGATCTACTGTACTAATTTATTAATAGATAATTACAGTTTTAAATGTTCAGTTAGACTGGAGGAATTGAGGTTTTACTGTACTCATATGTTCTATATATAGTATCTACATACATAAATATATTCTTCTATTATATTCGTTCTATATTCCTAACTATTAAAATTTCCATACTACAGACTTTGATTACTACATTTATATTTATGCTACATATCGACTTGTAATTAGTTTTTGTTTTTATAGAAAAAAGTAAATAAAGATCTCCATGGATAATATTGTTATAATAATTTATGAATTATTAATACTAATAAAATCTATTTTCTTACAAAATAGATTCGAGAATCATCTTATAATGGGCGATTGATTGATAATAAAAAATATATAGTTGTAAAAGACACACAGAGGTTATATTTACGAAGGTAATGAACATGTTCGCATGAAACAATTAATAATTAAAAAAAAACTAAAATCAAGCTAAACAGATTTCAATTTTTTATAAATAATTAAATTAATTATTTTTATTAAATTAATTGTAATTTAACTTTCGGGGTTCGAAACGCGCGCGGTATGTTTTGAAAAACATATGTACACGTATTGTAAAACAAATATTCGCGTAGTTTTATTTTTATTAATCACAAGAATATAAAGACGACATACCTGGTTCAGTAGAATGGATTTTATTATGTTTGTATAATCTCAATACATTTTTAGAATATTTTTTTCTTCCCTTTTGTATTATAAATTTATATGCTTTGCTTCTTATTTTATTGCTTACTAAACGCGTTTAATGATTTTCTTATTTTTAAACATTGAAATATTAATTTTGGTGTGGCTAACAGAAGATAGTAACATCAGAATTTTTAAATTTTTTAATGGTGCTAACTTTTTTTAAAAATTGAAATAAGGTTGAATTCAAAACTTTAAAAAATAGTTGAATGCTTTAATATTCCTGTCCCAGTTAAACTCACAGCTATATTTGAATTTAATTTAAATAAAATTACAAAGAATTTTAGTTTGGAGATTTAAATTTGAAAGAGTTATAAAATAGTGTTTACATTTTGAACTATAATTTTCTTTTATAGTAAAGTATAAAATTCTAATTTGTTACTCATATCATAAGCGAATTTAAGTTAATTTTGATACTACAGTTAAAATTAAATTGTCAATTTAAGTTCTTCATTTATTCAATATTAGAATTGAATTAAAAATACCTAAATAATCGAACTCACTATAATTTGACAAAACCCCATACAATTTATATCTTTTAAATAAAAACAAAAAAAATTGGATAGAATTTATATTAAATGACAGTCAAATTAAACAAACATCAAAATTTACGTTTTCATATTTGAATGAACCTATGGTCAAAATATGATTAGAATTAAAACTATGTTCAGATGGATTGGCTAGACAAAATAATCATTCAAAATGAAATATAAAATATATTATGTTTTCTAAAGGATTGGATTAAAATTTGTTTCTTAATCATGAAATTTTTCAAATAAAAAAAATTATGCGTGTCTCTGGTTTTTCATAATAAAATTTTTGTTTCATCTTAAAAGAATGAAGTCGAAATGTAATTATTTTATAATTTTGTTATTCTGAAACAGATTGGTTGATTTTGTTTTGAGATTGTATAATTTAGCTGTGTATCTTCTAGTTAGATTCTCATTTGAAATCAATTTGAGACTAGTCGTTACTGTAAATTACTGAATCATGAAAATTAATCCTTTTGATGATACTTAGATTGTCAAAATATCTAGGAAGCGTAGCTAGTTAGACCAACGCAATGAACCGATAATTATTAGGATATTAATTTTAAATTATTTATCTAATTTAAATTATTTATCTACTTAAAATTTAAAATCCATTTCTACTAAACCATGTAACACGTAATAAAAAAACCAATTAACTGGTTATTTTTTAAACGAATTAATTTTTAATTGGGAAATATATATTTAATGATTTTGGGATAAAATTAAGAAAAAAAAAAATTCAAATTAATTAGTAATTATAAAAAAATTCCACTATTATTCTTATGGGTATATCTTTTCCAGAATATGTTCGTTAATAAATCTCAATCTCAATTTCACAAAATAAAGCTCAAGTTTATTGTTGTGACATGATAAATGTGGTTCTTTACTTAAAAATTATTTGGCTCTGGATTAATAGCTGGTAAGTTTGGTTTCTCGCCATCAAACAAAAAACATTACAACACAATAAAAAAAAACGAAACCAAAACAAAATTTAAAAAAGAAAAAAGTATTTTTTTTGTATAATTTGCAATTTTTTGTAAAATGTGTGTTTTAATAAAAAATAAAAAATTATAAAAAAATCACATTTTTAGTAGGGATATCTTCTAACTGCAAGATATCTTAACTTGAATATTATTTTATCCAATAAAAAAAGTATTTTATCGTTTAAACATTATTATCCTTTTTGCTCTCTAGGTCTCTATAATCTATAAAAATGTGTGTGTCATGTCAATCAACATGCAGGATTTTGTATAAAACACAAAGCCAACGTTTTATCTAGAATTTTATATATCGGTTTAACAGATATATAAAATAGAGTGCAAATAACCTAATATCACTATTATATTTAGTATATATTTTATAGTAATGTAAAACTAAATGTAATAAAAAAGAAAAAAAAAATGAAATATTATAATTTTAAAAAATATTATTATTTTTTGATTAAATTTCAATAATTATTAATTTTATTTAATTTATTCCCGCTGAATTTTGTTTTGGCTCTAAACAACTACATTCAACACCTTCTATGAATATTATGATCATTTTAATATATAGAATGACAGATATGCATCGTTATCGCCAGGAGGCCATCATCATCATCACTATGCGCCCAAAGAACGTGTTAATGGTAAACGAAGAGAAAGGTATGTTAATTACATTACATTTATGGTTATGTATTTATTTTTAATAAATAAGAGATCTACTTTTAAAATATAGACAATCATAGATAACTTTTATAAATTTTAGAACTTGGTAAATTCAACATCGAACATTAAATTTTTAAAATATTTAAAACGAATTGAAATATTTGGGTATTTACAATTCTTACTTAGATAGATGTCACATTATGGTGATGATTATTCGATGCAATGTATTTCGGACGATACCAATCAATAGTTTTTATTTATTAATTTAACAAAACAAATTTAGAGTTTCAAAAGTTATTTTCATCATTATGCTAAGGCTGTTTCCGAAACCGATACTTATTTGAAACTTATTTACTTATTTGCCGCCATCTTGAATAAGTATGAAAAATCATTCGAATCGATTTAGCATACTTATTTTGACAGTAATGTCAAAACAATAAACAATAAAAAATTATTTATGTTAACCTATATGCAAAAACGGTAAATTAAAATATACAATTATACTTTCAAGTAATTGGCAGGATATTTTAAAATTATGTGGAAAATAATTTTATTTTAGTATTTAGCACAGTGATGATCAACTATAAATAAGTGGAAACTACTGTTGATAGTTGAACGCCAAAAAGCTCTGTAGAAAAATAGATTAAAACCGAATATAAGAGCGAATATATGTGCAGAAATATTCAGTAGAAATACTGTTAACTAATAATAATAAATAAAATAATTTTTTTATTTAGACAAAAAACTAAATATGTACATGTACTCTATGTATATATTATAAACACCAAAATTACATGATCATAAATATTTGACAAATTTTGACAGATAATTTAGATTTTCTTGCAAGAAAGAGATAGCAAATAAGTTACCTCGCGAGGATACTTATTTGAATAAGTAAGTCTCCACAAATAAGTATTTCGTTTCGGAAACAGCCTAAATGTGAAAAATCAAATGATATTTAGTAAACAATTTACTTAAAAAATTAATTATTTATTTAAAAATATAATTATGGTACTGAATATCACCATGATTGCATCACCGTATTGTGATATTCGCATTATAGGCACGACTGATATTCATTTAAACTTTCAAACGTATTAATTTCATTTTAATTTTCTTAGACGTAGCCGATCAAATTCTAGGGATATTGAAGATATGACGCCGGAAATTAATGGAAAACATCATCATCGTGGAGGAGAAGGCTATGAAGTTGAAAAAGAACGACGCGATCGTCGACGTTCCAAAGACCGGGATCGTGATCGTAAACGAAGTCGATCACCACGACCAGATCGCAAAGACAGAAAAACTGCTCGAAGCCGTTCGCGTGAACGGAGAAGAAGTCGATCGAAGGAGATAAAGAAGCGTAGCAAATCTAGAGATAAGAGAAGAAGTCGGTCGCCTCGAGAACGATACAGGCCATCAGCAGAACGAGTTGAACGACGACGTAGCCGGTCAAAAGATCGCGGCAAACGTAGTCGTTCAAAAGACAACAGGAGGTATAACAAACTAAAAGAAAATCGTAATACTGTTGTAGTTCCCCCTAATAACTATGTTAACACAAATGCTCCTTCTAGACGTCGTAGTCCATCTCCGCGTCCATTTCGACGAGGTCGTACTCCTCCAAACGGTTTGCGTAATTCTTCACCGACCGAAGAGTTAGCACCGGAGGAACGGGATGCTCGAACTGTATTTTGTATGCAATTATCTCAGCGAATCCGAGCCCGAGATTTAGAAGAATTTTTCTCGAGTGTGGGAAAAGTTAGAGATGTTCGGTTAATCACATGCAATAAAACAAAACGATTTAAAGGCATCGCATATATCGAATTTAAAGATCCCGAATCTGTACCTTTGGTAAGTCCTTAATCAAAAACTGTAAATACAAAGACTTTATGTTTTTAATTTTCTCAACTATATCTAAGTTATTTACTTCGATTTTCTTATTCATTGATGTTTTTGTATTTATAGTTTTTGCGTTAAATATTTTTGAATATTTTATTCTTTCTAATATTTTCTAACCAAATTATTTATTATAGGCATTAGGACTATCAGGACAAAGGCTATTAGGCGTACCCATCAGTGTTCAACATACCCAAGCTGAGAAAAATCGATTAGCAAATTTGGCACCACCCGTGGCACCACCAAAGAATCAAACAGGGCCAATGCGATTATACGTTGGATCATTGCATTTCGACATAACCGAGGATATGTTGCGTGGAATTTTCGAACCATTCGGTAAGATTGATTCCATACAATTAATTATGGATCCCGAAACAGGTCGATCAAAGGGCTATGGTTTTATTATGTTCCACAATGCTGAAGACGCTAAAAAGGCTTTAGAACAATTAAATGGTTTTGAATTAGCCGGCCGCCCAATGAAAGTAGGAAATGTAACCGAACGCCTGGATATGAATACAAATGCATCGCTGGACACGGATGAAATGGATCGTACCGGTATAGACCTAGGGGCTACGGGGCGATTACAATTAATGTTTAAATTAGCAGAAGGTGCTGGTTTAGCCGTGCCACAAGCAGCTGCCAATGCATTATTGGCGACTGCACCACAACCAGCGCCAATACCACAACAAGTAGCCCCGCCAATAGCAACACAATGTTTCATGTTATCGAATATGTTTGATCCGCATACGGAAAGCGTTCCGAGTTGGGATTCAGAAATTCAAGACGACGTGATAGAGGAGTGTGATAAACATGGTGGTGTTTTACATGTTTTTGTCGATAAGGCTTCGCCTCAAGGCAATGTTTATGTTAAATGTCCTAGTATAGCAACAGCTGTGCTCTCCGTAAATTCTCTACATGGTCGATGGTTTGCTGGTCGCATGATTACAGCTGCATACGTACCATTGGTTAATTATCATTCGCTCTTCCCCGATGCAATGACTGCGCTAACATTACTGCATCCCAAACGAAGTCAAAATTAAAAAAATGTCGACGAAACGTTTGATTTAAATAAATTGGTCTCTCAAATCACATCGCCATTGTATTGCGTCTGTAGAATTTATAAATAATTATTAATTTAAATTAATATAATAAAACACGTTTTTTGAATCAATTATTTCACATAAATTAGATGATATATTTAATTATACATACATATGTAGTTATATAAAATATGCGTATATATTTTATTATATAATTATGGAATATTTTTAGAATATTATATGTAATTAAATTTATAATTAATTTTTGTTTTTGGTCACATGCAATCATACATATAAGTTTTTTTTTGTAAAACAAACAGAAATAGTATGGAAAACTCTTATTTAATCTGATGCATTTCAGATAGTGGAAATAGGTATTAATTTATAATAATATGCTAAAAAGTGTATGATGCATATTTATCATATTGTTAGATTAAAATACTGAAATACAAATAGTATGTATTATAAATAAATATATAATAATTCAATAGAAACACAACAGTAGAAATTAATTGTATAAATAAATAAATCTAGATAAGAAAACAAATGGTATATATTAAAATGAATAAAATTTAAGTTTTTTTTTTTCATAAAAGAGCTTTAGTTTTATTACGGAAAATTAGCGGGATGAATCAGATAGTGGAAAAATCTAAGTGTTTCCAGAACATCACATTATTATAGAACTACATTTTTATTATTTAACTATCTACAAACAATTAATAAAGAAATTGAAATTTAAAATTTGGCTTTTATTTGAACACGATTTTTATTTTCATTTCTCGTGTAATTGAATGAATTAAATAATTTCACTATAGGATCTCCATAATTTGAGAATCTCGATTACAGCAAATGCAAAAATTGAAATTTTGATCAGGTTTATAATTCTAGTTGTATTCCGAATTGTAAATATAATTGAGAATTAAACAAGAAATTAAATTTGATTGGAAGTAAAATTTAAACAAAATCTGAAATGCAGTTTGATAAACTTAAAATCATTTAAAATAGAAAATGATTCTGTTGAAAGAATCTGATTTGATTTATGAATGTTTTGTTTAAAACTGTTTTCAAAATTATAGATTATCTAAACTTAATCAAATTGTTTTCGAACTACATCAAATCATTTTTGCTGAGTGTCTATTGGTAGACAATTAACGAATGGAGGATTTCTCGTGGACAATAATGAAATATATATTACGCAATCCCCATGTAACAAAAGTTTACTATATGAAGTTATATATGGACGAAGTGTCTATTTAATTTTAATTTTAAGTGATTAAAATTGTTATGATTGGAAAATTCAGTGGATCCAATATTTAGTGTGATTTTTCTATATTTGGTCCATTTGGTAAAGTTTTATATTTTTAAATGCCTGATAACTGAGCTTAAAAATTGATGTAATTTAACATGAAATTCCATATTAATATATGTTTGGGTCACAAAATATGTTTGAAATTGTGTATTAGACCATATATTTACCGCATTTTAACAAGCTAAAACAGTAAATTTAAAAAAAAAGTTGTATTGAGTAACACTAACTTAATATCAAATTTATTCAATTTACGAAATATTTTCAAGCATTTAAAATGATAACACTATAACAAATCCTCAAACGAGTTTTATAGCCATAACAATTTATTAATAAATGTTTAATAAATTAAAATTAAATAGACACTTTCAATATAACTTGATACTACTATACATATATATCATGTATAGTAAACTTTTGTTAGTTTTGTCCGCTTATGGCGCTTTTCTAACTTTAATCGTCAATATAGGCTAATAGCATATGACTGTTGATTAGGCAGGCTCGATTTGAATTCGTGTGATTGTTTTCTATGTAGCTTTTTGTTATATCAGACATATAAACCCCAGAATCTAAATAAGTTGCGCAATCAAAGAAAATTTTGCAAATATGTAGGTATACATATTATATTTATATCTGGTATATTCTAAAGTAATATTATAGCAATATTTCATGACACCAACTGGTCCGGAGATCACATTTTCCATGCAAATCAAAGACATATTTTGATCGAAAATTGTTTTTGGATCAAAATGAGTGTCTGGTTTGCATGGGAAAATATGTCATGATATGCGGCTATTATTATTGAGTATAGTTTCAGGAAACTATTAGTAATATTTATCTCGGTAACATGCTATATATAGAAGTCCATAATATCAAAATTATTTTGTCAGTATTTAGTGGAAACAATTTGTGAGGGATTTTTAATACTTTTAGCTACACACAGCTAGGAGTTGTATAGTATAATATTATATGGTTTGATAGTTTTGTTGCGAAAAAGTTGAACGGGAAAAACAAAATTATTAAATTTGAAAAACAATTTCAAATCAAATGCGAAATCAAACAAAAATCAGTCAGAAGAGAATTGTATATGTATGTACATATATATAGAACTATAGTTCTATGGTATAGAATTTAATCAAATGTACGAATAGTTTTTAAGTTAAAAAACCGTCTTAATATAAAAACAACAACAGTTGCCACATAGTTTTCCATTTTATACGATCAATTATTGACGATCAAAACTAAAAAAATACATTTCAATTTCTACGGCTAATCAATCGCGAAAAATAAACAAACAGATACCAATTACATATTATAAAAAAACAATTTTCAATTTGCACCAAAGTGATTATAGCATATCGTGCACCGCAAAAATCAAATAAATGCGCTCTTTAAGATCTTCTCGATGTTTTTGTTTTTGTAAATTTTTAATTCAATTAACTTCGGATTATATTTTTAATATATTTAACCGTTTCGTTGTATTTGTCCGCGTATAAATTTATTAACAAGAGGAATTACCAGTAAGCATGGCTGTATGTATATTTCATCTTAGAATTTAATTTTCAATTATCATTAATTGTGTATACATATGTATATTGTAATATGTAATTATATGTGATTAGATATTGAGCTGATTAGTTAGATATGAATATAAAGCGTTAGTTGAGTTGAGTCAGTAATTAATTTAGCAGAAGTTTATTCAACTTTTTAAATTATAAGATATTTGTAGATCTTTTGATGCCCCATAATTATTACCTGTCTGATTTGTATACTGTAATTATAGTAATGAAATATATGTATATACATATATCATATACGTGCGAGGCAACCGTTATTGGTTATTTTAGGTGCAGAAAATATGGGTCTCAGTTCTTTATTTTGATTATGAGAACATTTCACCGCAAACCTAGCCAAATTTAACCAAACTAAATTATTTAATCGAATTTTTTCATTTTGTTTATGCAAATTAATTAAATTTATTCGTGCTTTTCTTTCTATATTATCTCATTAATTATACATTTTTTAGTTGTTTCCTAAAGAAAATACATAGTATAACTTAATATAAGCAGAAAAATTTATGTTTTCATTTTGTTTACCGCATTTGACTTCCTCTTTCCCATAATAAATGTATATGGAGACTATGTACACTATAATATAGAAATTGTAACAATCGCCATAAGAAATTGAATGAAAAGAAGTAAAATATATTATGTATAAGCAAGATATAAAAGGAAATAATAGAATAGCGATGGGTTATTTTCGAATTTTCGTATATGAGACTCAAAAGAGGTGGAGTTTATTATATGAGAGAATTATGTAGAGGGGGAATGGTATAGGCGGTTCTATATATGTATAGTATATAAATATTATGGTATATATGTTTTATAGTAAATAGTTTGTAGTTTATTTACTAAATTTTATAGATATCTAATACCAATGATCTAGATCACGCAAAGGATAAAAGTACATATATGTCTTTCATTCTACATTCTATATAGAAAGCCAAGAGATCGTTCAGTTAATAGATCCACGCTGTTTTTTATTTGGTTGTTTGAAATACATTTTTTGTGTGACTTTTAAGTGCTAAAATTGATGACAAATTTTTTGAACTATATCAATAACAATTTTCAATCAATCGTGACTAAAACAATTTGTCATCAGCTTATCAATCAAATTTCAATAAATATTTATATATACGTACATATGTATATATATGTATATACACAAAAAATAATGTAACTGTGAAAATTTTATGGTTTGCAAATTTACCAAACCAAAAAACTGTTTGTCAAAAACCAATCAATCAAAACTATTTATTCTCTATAATATATATATATAAATATATAGTCTATTAAACTTTCACTCTAAAATGAAAAACTATGTATATATAAATTTTCAAAAAAATCTTCATTGTGAAAAATAATCAACCATATAAATAAGCTTAAAATTCAAAAGATCTCTTCAAACATGAATTACTTTCATTTTACTTAAACATTATAGTTTTGTCATCTGAAAATAGTAATTGTGATTCCATTTTGATCATAACAAACCACTTTACAATGTATATATATATATATATATATATATATATATATATATATATATATATATATATATATATATATATATATATATATATATATATATATATATATATATATGTATATATATATATATATATATATATATATACATATATATATATATATATATATATATATATACATATATATATATATATATATATATATATATATATATATATATATATATATGACTACGGCTATTATGCTTATGCCGTATAATTTTTCGCGAAGCTTCCGATTTCGACACCACAATGGAAGACGCGTCCAATTTTCTCTTACAAAAATAAAACAACTAAACATACGAGTGTAACACAATATTAATTAAAATGTTTTATTATTACACGAAATTTCTACAACAAATTAATATATTATTATTATTGACGAATATTCCACACTTTATCTGTATTCGCTAACAATTCTTCTGCAACTACTGTAATTCTACTGCCACCTTTCCATTTTATATTTCGTCAGCGTGAACAACAACAACTATACTTTATTCATCATTATCAATGCGTGAATTATACAATCTCCCTTCATTCTGCCATCTACCTTACTGTATGCAACCACTTTAGGTTCAGTGAAACATGGTATATTTACCAATTTGACAGAATGACATCTATACACTATATACAAACAATTCGTTGATACAAAAGGTAATGTACCACTTATTCAAATGTAACCCAATCCTGAACTAATTTGTTTTGCTTTGTAGATTTTAATTTGTTCACTGGGATTTGCAATGGTGTAATGTGTTGTGAGAAGACAACGGCGTTAACATCCCGGCCCCCGTGAATCGGTTGATTCACCCGTTGGTAGTTTGACTAATTTATGAATTGGCCTTTGAATCATCCCAGCTTGTGTTTTCAGTGTGACTGCTCTCACTAGTCCATCTGAACCCACATAAATTTGTGTCACTCGCCCAAGTGCCCACCTTGTTGCGGCCATGTTTTCGTCCTTGATCATCACAACATCATTCACTTCTAAATTGGGACTCTTCTCTTGCCACTTATACCGGTGCTGAAGCGTAACTAAGTACTCCTTATGCCATCGAAGCCAAAAATGATGTACCATTTGCTTTACCAACTGCCACCTTTTTAAATAACTTAGATCAGTACGTTCTGAATTTGGTTCTGGTACACAGGTAATTGGATGACCAATAAGAAAATGAGCCGGTGTAAGAACATCCACTTCATCATCTCCACGGCAGAGAGGCCTCGAATTTAAGATACCTTCAATTTCCGTCACCAATGTGTTGAATTCGTTGATAGTCAAAATATTCTGGCCTATTACTCGACGTAAATGGGTTTTGAAACTCTTCACTGCTGCTTCCCAAATTCCTCCAAAATGTGGAGCACTTGGTGGATTAAAATGCCAATTAACCTTTGCTTTCAACAGTTCCTCGGAGATCAAGTTCTCATTCTTCTTTAACATTTTATACCATTCGATCATTAATTTGTTGGCACCAATAAAATTAGATCCACAGTCGCTAAACATGTCACTGCATAACCCTCGCCTTGCTGTCATTCGTTTCCATGCGCCCAAAAATTCATCTGTTGTTAGATCACAGGCAACTTCAATGTGTACGGCTTTGGTGGATAAACATACAAATATGCAAACGTAGATCTTCGTAGACCGTTGTTCTCGTGCTCTTTTGTGGTATGCCATAAATGGACCCGCATAATCAACACCAACCTTTAGAAAGGGCCTTGTGAATTGAACACGATGGTCTGGCAAGTCAGCCATTTGTTGTTGTTGTATGATTGGTCTGGCCTTCCGACACTTAACACAACGTTGGTAAATTGATCTTACTAACAACCTGCCACCTATAATGAAAAATCGTTGTTTTAGAATACTGTGAAGTAATGACGGCCCAGCATGACGATATTGGATATGACATTCTTCAACGAGTTTTTTAACAAGTTCGGACTTATTGGAGAGGATGATTGGATGTTGCACATTATAATCAATGATAGCCCTTGATAACCTTCCACCAACTCTGAGTATACCATGAGCATCAAGGAATGCGTTTAAACTACGAAGGCGTGACTGAGACACAACATACTTTCCCGCTTTCAACCTTGATATTTCTTCACTGAAATATTGATGTTGAATGTGTTTGAAGACAATATATTCAGCGTGATAAATGCCTGTATTATTGAGTGTGTGCATTCGATTTGCTCTGGGTATCCTTGCATTCATGCCGAGCTGTTTCATCCGACTGATAATTTTGACGATTTTATGAAAGCTTGACACTCGTTGTGCTAATTGATTTAACCAATTGTCATCTGTTTGATTTTCAGTGTCTACTGTAGTGTAAACTTCAGCACTCGTTCTGTTGTTTGGTAACTGCTGCGGCCAATTGGAGCTATGTTCAGACAACCAAATAGGTCCATTCCACCATAATTTTGCATGCTTAAGCAGTTGTGGCGTTGTCCCTCTTGATACTAGATCGGCTGGATTGTCACCGGAAGATACATGGTTCCAACAGTTGCGGCTGAAGGTATCCAGTATCAGCGCTACTCGGTTTTTCACGAAAATATCCTTTCCTTTCGGATATGCTGACAACCAATCTAGCACAATTGTAGAATCTGACCAACAACTAATAGCTGATATTTCAGTTGTGTCCAGGCTCTCCTTTACCATACTTAATAACTTTGTGATCAATACAGCCGCACTCAACTCTAGTTTCGGGATGGTTAATGGCTTCACCGGGGCTACCTTTGACTTGCTGGTCAACAATGACACCCTTACACCTTGGCTGTCAATCGTACGCAGATACACTACTGCTCCGTAAGCTACCTCGCTCGCATCGCAAAATCCGTGGAGCTCCATCCGTTTCTTGGTGGTGTTCATCCATCTTGGGATCGACAGCTCTTGTAGGTCAACTAGACTACTGCGTAATGCTATCCATTGATCTCTCATTTCTGTCGGCAATTCATCATCCCAGTCCAGTTTAATTTTCCATAGTTGTTGGAGCAGAATCTTAATGGATATGATACATGGCGCAATTATCCCCAACGGATCAAATACTCGACTGGCTTCGCTCAACATAGTTCGTTTTGTATGTCGCACCCTGTCTGGTACACTTACAGCGAAGGTAAAAATATCTTGGGTCGGAGCCCATAGTAGTCCTAAAACCTTTACAATATCTGATTGCTCAGTAAACTCTATATTCATCACTTCCTTCTGGGCATCTGGTATATCATTTAACAGTTGCTGGCAATTCGACACCCATTTACCAAGGCACATTTTGTACTTTGCGAATATATTTATGACATCTTGTTTTAACTGCATGACTTCATTTATGGAATCACCACCTGTCATTAAATCGTCGACATATGTATTTTGATCAATTTCCCTTGCCGCTACCGGATACATTCTATAGTTTTCATTTGAAATTTCCTTTATTGACCTTGTTGCTAAGAAAGGAGCTGGTTTTGTACCATATGTCACAGTTACGAGTTCATAATGCTTTAGGTGATTACCGGTGTTACTTCGCCAAACAATTCTTTGCCACTGTCGGTCTTCTACCGCAACTAAAATTTGCCGATACATTTTCTGGATATCGGTGGTAAAGACATATTGATGCAACCTAAATCTTAACAAGATTGAATATAGCGTTGATTGCACCGTTGGCCCATTTCTTACAATGTCATTTAATGACAAACCAGTAGAACTCTTCGCTGACCCATCGAATACCACTCTAATTTTCATCTTTCCATTACTTGCTTTAAGGACACCATGATGAGGAATATAATAGCCTTGTTGTTGAACTTCATCACGGGATAACTCTCTCATGTGGCCTAATTTTAAATATTCGTCCATGAAAGTGATATATAATAGCTTAAAATCTGGGTCCTTAGCGAATCGGCGTTCAATTGCATGAAATCTGGAAACAGCTTGATTGACTGAATTACCCAACATGTCTGGTGGTTCCTTGAACGGTAATCGTACCACGAACCTGCCATCCGAATCCTTTATCGTAGTTAGTTTGTAAAATGATTCACAAAACTCTTCTTCCACAGTTAAATGTGACCGGTCTGGCACTGACTCGGTTTCCCACATCGCTTTCATGTACGATTCTATATCAGTAAGTGCTGTCAGGCTGGTAATGTGATAATTGTAAACCTCTACTGACTGCTTTCCAGCTACAATCCATCCAAATTTTGTGTTTTGGGCTACTACCTCGTTCTTATCGTTTTTAATTTGCCCATCCGCTAACGCATTGAAAAACTGATCTGCACCAATCAATATATCAATTTCCCCAGGCTCATTAAATAATGGATCGGCGAGCTGAATGTTTGTTAAATATTTTTTGTCATCTAAACTAAATTTCACGTGCGGTAACCTTGATGTTATCTTAGGCAAACAAAATGCTTCTACCGTGAGTACATGATCTGTTACCTCGTTCAACAGACATAACTTGGTTGCACCCTTGACCTTACCCACATTGACTTGACCTAGCCCAGCAACAGATAAATGCCTTTGTGTTGTTGGTATTTTGAATCGTTGAATAAATGATTCTGATACGAAGGATACCTGTGATCCACTATCCAATAATAACCTGCAGCTTCCCTTGATTCTATTATCCATCGTTTTAAATTTTACAACGGCTGTTGGAAGGATCGTTTGAACTCCAGAGTTAACGTGGCCTGAAACAACTGAATTGCGGCTGGCTTCTGGGTTGTCCTTTGTTGTTATTTGATCATTGGAATTGCTGATGATTTTTCGATTGTGAGTTCCCTCAATTTCTATACCTTGGTCTGAGTGCAATAGCGAATGGTGTTTCCTTCCACAAACGGTGCATCTACTCCTCATCAGACATCTAAACACTGGGTGATTTACATTTAAACAATTAAAACACCTTTTTTGATCTTGAATTAATTTTCGTCTTGCGACGACACTTAGTTGTTTAAATGCACTGCATTCTGGTAACTTGTGGTCTTGCTTCCGACAACAAGGACAATCCACAGCTGATGACACATGTGCTCGAATTGAGGACCCATGAGTAGACAACCCCTTGCGAGCCTTCACCCTTTCATGACTTGTAAGCGATTTCAGATCCTCAAGAGCATCAATTCTTCCCTGGAGAAAGCTAAACAGTTGCTTTATAGAAGGGAAATCCTCATCCTTGGAATCTTCTGCCCATCTTTCCCGCGTGTCATTATCCAGTTTATTTAAAATAATTCTGATGATCCATGCATCTCTGGATTCTGCTGCCTTGCCAAGTGCCTTGAGGCCCCTCAATATTTCGTCCGACGTATCGAGCAATTTACGAATTCCAGCCACGTTTGGTAGATTTACTGCTTCTTGCTCGAGGAATGTAGTAATAAATGAATTTACGATTTGTTTCTTTCTGTTATATCGATCTCGTAACTTTTCCAAAGCCTCAAAATAATTTGCATCAGTAATCTTAAGATGCTTAATGAGGTTGCTGGCTTCTCCCCTCACGTACCCACTGAGAAACTGGAATTTCTGGCTTGGGGTTAAGTTGGGCCGGTCATGGATATTGGAGCAAAACAAGTCATAAAAGCTTTGCCACTCCATATAATTGCCATCAAAGATTGGTACTACTGCTTTGGGTAACCGCAGCTCTTGACAATTATTATTATGTGATGCATTTAGTGTTTCATTCATCGTAGTCACAGACCGAGGTTCAACATGAGTTCTAAGCCATGATCCAAGTTTTGCCTCTATATCATAATACATTGTTTCACTCTCCACTATATTCAGTTCTTCTTCAGGTCTTGTATTAAAGATGTCCATTTCTAGCGTCTTAATTTGATTTGCTGCATCTCGAGCTTCCGTTAACCGTATTTGTACAGCTTCCACGAGTTCATCATCTGCCACAGTAAGGGCGAACTCATGTATGCGTTTTATTTTCATTGTATGAATGTTTCGTTGTGCTAAAAGACCCTTCATCTTCTTTTCTGTATTGGCCATAATGGATTACGCTAACTGGATACTGATTAGTACTGTCTACTTTATGACCACGTGGATACAATATAGTAGAATAAAATGGCGTCCGATTCCGGATATTTTATATGAATATACAGCACGCGGAATGTTAAATCCGTTGATTAAAGACACTGGATGACCTTCACTCACTTACACACTCACTATTCTGTATCACACTAACGTTCGATTTAATCAATTAACACCGACTATTATATTAAATATTTTATATTATACATGTCCAATCTTTAGATTTCGTTTAACAAAATAATTTATTAATTTATGTTTATAAGATATACTGGATATTATCTTCATATAATTTTAATTTGAACTCGTTTAAAAACCACGTTTTTTTATTAGTTGACCTTGATCCCGTACGATTTACAAGCGGACTTAGGATACGCTTCACAACACTTATAACGGTCAACTTCACAATAATTAGAAATATCACTTTTTGATTTAATTTAACAAAATAATTTATTAATTTATATATATCAGATATAGTGGATATTATCTTGATATAATTAATTTAAAATCGTTTAAAACTACGCTCTGCTACCATGACTACGGCTATTATGCTTATGCCGTATAATTTTTCGCGAAGCTTCCGATTTCGACACCACAATGGAAGACGCGTCCAATTTTCTCTTACAAAAATAAAACAACTAAACATACGAGTGTAACACAATATTAATTAAAATGTTTTATTATTACACGAAATTTCTACAACAAATTAATATATTATTATTATTGACGAATATTCCACACTTTATCTGTATTCGCTAACAATTCTTCTGCAACTACTGTAATTCTACTGCCACCTTTCCATTTTATATTTCGTCAGCGTGAACAACAACAACTATACTTTATTCATCATTATCAATGCGTGAATTATACAATCTCCCTTCATTCTGCCATCTACCTTACTGTATGCAACCACTTTAGGTTCAGTGAAACATGGTATATTTACCAATTTGACAGAATGACATCTATACAGTATACACTATATACAAACAATTCGTTGATACAAAAGGTAATGTACCACTTATTCAAATGTAACCCAATCCTGAACTAATTTGTTTTGCTTTGTAGATTTTAATTTGTTCACTGGGATTTGCAATGGTGTAATGTGTTGTGAGAAGACAACGGCGTTAACAATATATATATATATATATATATATATATATATATATATATATATATGCATTATAGTTTGGCAAAAAACTAAACAGTAAATACACAAAAATTTAGAAGAGTTATAACAAGTATACAAAAAATCAGTTAATCGATTTATGATTCGAAATGCACAGCAGTTTAATAGTTCTTCATATCTAAGTGAATCTTTTCGTAAACACATATATGTATAGTTACGAGTTTATACGAAATTGTAGATTTTATTTAATTGATCATGACCGATCAGTTGTGTCTTTCTTGATACAATATAAGTTGAATTATTTTTTTGAAAATACATACTTTCAAAATAACTCGATTAAAGTGGTTTATTGAGTGTGACGTGATCATATGATAAGTGCGTTTACATGTATCAATGAGTCGATAATTTTGTTTTGCAACTATTCTTATAGTAAGAGTTATTAAATAATTGCAATAATTCCATATAGGTTTTCGCAGAAATATCTTAATTTGTAAGAATATATTACAATAATTAATTCTTTTCAAAAAACCAGCATCTTTTCTATATATTTTTTATAATATATAGTTTGAGCACGAAAGACTTTTAAGCATTTAACCTTATTTTATGTACTATTTTATTAAACAATTTTTAGGCTTTTCAACAATCTACCTCTTCAAGGCTGGGACGTCATAATAAATTATTCACAACAACGTCTCCGTATGTACCATAAGTTGATACACCTCTCAAAGATCAACAAAACAATTCATTCGTCCCCATTCAAGATTCGTTCACGAGGAACCACATCGTCACTTATCCTATACCTCTTTCAAGTCAAAATATTTTTATCTTAAGTGCTCGAATATAAATATACCTATAGGGTATATCCATCATCGTGATCTAATCTTCAGTTAAATCTAAGGGAAATATCACTTTTATGCAAGATATACATATAGTATATTTCAAAACAACTGCTTGTGCGTATATATAAATTTACGAAACTTTATTTTTGATTTTGGCACCACATTTTTTCGGTACTCCCAGATCGATTCTCAAAGCCATATGTATACCTGCGTTAAAATCTAGAAATATCATCACGAGATTTTTATCTTATATGTTTGAAATTTTCAAATTTATTTCAAACTTTCCTATCATTATGTCAAAAATAAAGTTCTACAGAACTCTAACCCGGTCCCGAATAACCGTTTTCTGAAGGTAATTGTAATCACATGCAGTTATTTCTTAGAATAAATTACGTGAAATTTATTTATTGCTGAATTGATTTATCAGGAATTTCAATATTAACTATAGATGCGCCCTCAGCATTCGCGGCTGTGGGAAAGACCACCATTATAGTAACAACAAGAAAAACCTAAAGTTCATTTTAAATTAAATTTCTGGTGTCATCCAATCTAACTTTAAAAAATGTTGATCAAATTTATTCGATTTAGAAATTATTTTTCGAGAAATATGAAACCGATATTACGTAAATGAGTTTTTCTATTTTCCACCTTTATAGAGGTGTAAACCCCTACACTCCTCATCACAAAATTTAGAATGATATGTAGTTACCTCGCATTTTATTTGGTGAAACTTAAACTGTTATTTTTTCAATTTAGTAACAGGTTGAACATTTGTGAAAATATTTATGTCAACTTAAAGTGATATTATTACTATGGACAGTGTTTATATATAAACTTTTATAGGTTCAAAAATGAAATTTAGTGAAGATTCAATAAACCTGGCATTAAACATAATAACTAAAAAATAATGGATGGCCAGCGTTGTTTTTCGAAATTATTTATTAAGATGGCTTTGGTTTAAAGGTGTTTTTTTAGTTGAGAGAAACCTTTTTCAAAACAACGTTATGTATGTGCAATATTAACACAAAAACATGAATTAGAGGTTTGAGATTAGTTTTATATTTGTTCAATTAAAAAAAACATTAAACCAACAATATAGAAAATTTCTTCTCAATTTCAACAATTGTATAGGAGCTATAACATGAGATCTTTAAATAATTCGACAAAATATTATTTATTTATAAATACTTTTGGAACAACATATCACCCAGGTTCTTTCGGCCTCGATTATCATTAGTTTAGTTATATAGATCGTTTTGGACTTTTTACTCCAACTGCGTTTTAATAGTTACGGCCCTTGTATGGTCGTACCGAAAAATTTACTTAGTATCGCATCTATAAAACGTAAACCATAACTTATATCTTAACTTACCGGTCTTTATACCTCTTAGATATTAAGATATAATATAATTCTCAAAAAAAAAAAATTTCTTAAATTCTTATAATGTTAAAAATTAAATATTTCTTTTTTGTTTCCATAAATGGTCAATTAAGATCGGTAATAAAAACTATAAAGTTCATAAATAAATCAGTAGGATATAATATCCTTCATCATTTGGTGTTAATTCATCAAACAGAGAGTCAAAGCCATATTACTTGTATTATAGTTGTAGACATTGTGTAGAGCTATGCCATAAAACGTAAATTCTTCAAACGTCCTGAGATTTAACGGGAAACTAATATTGAAGTTGGAATAGGGTATGTATATGTATACCATGTATGCATTTATACTGTATAAACATAATATGTATCTAAATTTCTGGATAAAAAGTTTATGGCTTCTTCAGTTTCGATATTTTTTGCCTTAAATAAAAAATAATAATAAAAAATTATATGTATATATATATATATATATATATATATATATATATATATATATATATATATATATATATATATATATATATATATATATATATATATATATATATATATATATATATATATATATATATATATATATATATATACAAGGGTCCATTGCTGTGCAATAAACTAATTATAGAAATAATCTTCAAGGTTCTACTTTTATTTGCTTAGAAAGTCGTAAAATATATGTTTGTTGCTGTAAATATTATGCTCATTTCGGGATGTTAGTTTTGGTTTTACTATACATATATATATATAATATATATATTTGTATGTACTATATAGAAAAATTCATTGAACGCGCTTGGTATTTCAGCTTGGATTATATGCGATTACATTGATTGGATTAAAATGATCGCATTAGAAATAAAATACAATGAGACACGTATATATATTATACAAAGAAGAAATCGGTATGTCACACTTATGTCGGAAAGCCGCGTGCATCACCTTCAAAAAATTTCATCATAAATTAATTTCAAAATTTATGACGGTTTAAAAAATTTTGTACGTCGGGACATCATAAAATATTTATGTTTAATATTCGTTCAATGAACTTTATTTGGTTTTACAGTCGTCTAAACGCATAAAATTTTGGGTATAGGAATGGTAAGAAACTATAAAGAGAAAATTAATTAAAAACTATATATATATATATATATATATATATGTATATATATGTATATATATATATAAATATATATATATATATATATATATATATATATATATATATATATATATATATATATATATATATATATATATATATATATATATATATATATATATATATATATATATATATATATATATATATATATATATATATATATATATATATATATATATATATATATATATATATATATATATATATATATATATATATATATATATATATATATATATATATATATATATATATATATATATATATATATATATATATATATATATATATTATGTACAAGGGCTATGGCACAGGAAATAAAAATTATTTCCGCTCCCATTTTATGATTTTGTTTGCTTCTACTCGTATATATAATATAATATATCAATTTTGCGAGCTGAGAAAGACGTTCGTTACACGTTATTTTATTTGTATTTGCGCTAATTTAATTATATTATTTTGCAGAAAAATATTAGTAATGCTTCTTATATTATGTTTTATGCGTTTTTATGCAAATAATGTTATTACAATATGTCGATGATTGAGTCAATTCATTGATGTTGCCACAGTGATAAAAATCTTGTGCACATGATGTATCGATTAAATTGCGTAAGATACTTAATTTAGTTCATTCACTTTCAGCGCAGCTAACGATATTGAAAGCAATATATAAAAAAACCAATAAGTTATGTAATTTCAATCTATAAACCAAAAAAAATAAAAAAACATTAAAACACTTCACATTCACATTGATTGACATTCAATTTACACTTCTATATACCATTCTATTATAATCTGTTGTACGAGTATATGTACATTTGTAAAAAGAAAATCACCTGTATATGGATTTATACTTTTGTTTTAGATTTTGATTTTTAGACAAAAAATTGAATTTATTGAACCAAATTATTACTAGACCGAAAAAATATTAAAAAAAAAAAGTTTAGCGATTAAAAAAAATTAAATTTTTGCGGATGGAAGGAATATGAGCTAATTTATCACGCATGAATCATTACGAAACGACTAGTGAATTGACGGAACATGTTTGGCATAATTTTTATGGTTCTAAACTTATATTGTATAAAAATCGCAAATTCTCTCTGTCCTTGTACAAATGTACATGTGTAACATGATACTGATTGAATATATATTATAGACACTTAATGCGCGTACCGTATTCTTAACTTTGAATATAAAATCTTGTTAATTATTTCCATAGTATAGCTATGTATACATATGCACATAAATTTATGGATTTTTTGGTATAAATATATAATAGGCGATCGATCGTTTTATAACTATTAATATATACCAAATTAGAAATTATATTAGAATTTAATTCTCTCTTCTTGACTTCATATTTAACCAACTTACTAAACTATTGATAGTATATGAAAGAATTACGATGTTTGTTAGTTTTCCCGTCACCATAGAAAATTTTAATTTCAAGCATTCACAGCATGGCTTGGAATATTGATATTTGATTATATAAAGGTGTATATATATATGTATATATATAAGCACCTCATAATATACAATAACCGCGGGTGAAGTGATATGGACAATTTTATATTATGTAGACAGGGCCGACGCTTCCAGATATATTACAATAAAGTGCATTTGAAATGGTAAATTATATAATAAGACGGCATAATTATGAAAGGGCGCCATCCCCAGCAAAAGCAAATATAATTTAAGCAGACCGAGGCAAAATCGAGCCTGTCCGACGTAGTTCAAATCTCTTAAAAGTTCTGTCCAAGCCAAAGTCAAGTTTGCAGAAAATTCAGGAATTGCAAATATAGATATGTGTTTGAATCAGCTTTTAATTTTTGGCCGTTAAAGAGTGCGGCCCAGATAATTTTTTTGAAATTCTAGTCTATTTTTTCAGAACACGTTCTGTCAAATTCTGTAGGGATTTACAGATTTGAAATATAAATAATTTTGCGAAACTGGATCGCTTCAGAGTGAACACCTAAGCGTGCAGCTCCTTCTCCCGGTTTTACAATTTCACATTCCAAGCACTAACTTTTCGTGTGTTCTGCTATGTGAGTGTTTGGCAATTCGAACCAAAATTTCGTCATCTCAGTATTTAACTGTTACAAGCAACAAAAATGTAAATTTTTGATAAAAAAATTAAATTTTTTTTGATTGGTTTGTTAGTGTCCACTATACCTAAATGTAACATAAAACTGTATATATATAGTTTTTGAATATATGGCATAATTTCACGGGGAAATTAAATAAAAACGAATAGTTTTAATTATTAATATTTTTAATTTTCATTTAATAAAAATACATAAAATATAAAAATTCAACATTGATAACACTTAACTTAAAAAAAAATATATAACATAACATAAAATATATAACATATTTGGAATTCATTGACAAACCGAGCAAATAGCGCAGTGGGTAAAGCTGCGACGTTTGGATCGGGAGGTTCCGGGTTCTCGAATCCCCAACAGAGACGGGGATGCAAAAGTGATTTTTCATCTCCCGATTATGATCGGTGATTAAATTGAAAACATCTATGACCCTCTGTTGGAATGTAGCACTCATGGGCCGATCAGGTTCATGTTAGTACAGACTAGCATGGAGCTATGCAGTGTGTAAGAAGATGGCCAATTAAAATAAAGACTTTTGCGTGTAAAAAATAGGGGGGATACAGTTCAGCTTTCAAAGGACTATAAATCCACTAGCCGAACAGTCTCTAATGTATGCATGTATGTATGTATGTGTTGGTATTTATTTTAAATAAAACTGTTTATCTTATATAGTTCGATGGCTTATTGTTTGCAAGTTACATTTAAATTCTGAATTAATTTAATTGATTTATCATTGAGTTGACGGTAAATGGTACGTATATGTATCATACAAATTTTGAAATCTTAATTTGCATATAATACAGTCAGTAAATGGAATTGTATATCTATATAAGATTGAGCAACTGATACTAAAATATTAGTACAAAATTATGTTATTTCAATATTAATGCATATGTAACAGATAAATAATTCATTTTTGTTATGAATTATGAAATAATAACAGTGAATAGAATTTAAAACAAAATTAAATTTCGATACAAAATTATACTCGTAATCAACTTGTAGTAAACCACATTAAGAATGTCTAACATTGATGCAAGAGAATTCTTTGTTTATATCTTACTATGTGAGTGTTTGGAAAGGACGATCAAAATTTGGTATCGAGGAATTTTAATTATTTTTAATTATTATTTAATTGATTTACATATTGTCTATACATGTATATATATATATATATATATATATATATATATATATATATATATATATATATATATATATATATATATATATATATATATATATATATATATATATATATATATATATATATATATATATATATATATATTCATATGTACTGTATTCCTTCTACTTAAGCGATATTGTTTTTAGTAATGTCTCGTGAGCTGGCGTATAGCGAAAACCTCGTTATCTTGTCATCAATTGAAATTACATATTTTAGTTAATTAATTAATTTACAATTATTATATTTATGTTTATTGCATGTTCTTCAGCACAATTTTTAAACTGAATCACAGAATTTTAAGATCCAAAAATAAAAAATGTATAATACTCATATACACTATATGTATATGTATATGTATATTTATCGATTAATGGGAATTAATCTTAATTTTAATTTAATTTTTATTGAATATTAAATTATTATATGTAATTTAATATTCAATAAAAATTAAATCGATTAAATAATTTTTATTTTTTAAACTTAGCATTAAATCCTGTTGAGACCAGCCTATTTAGAGAATGGTATAATCAGTAATTAATTATCCTTTTAATATCTGGATGCGTGTTAATTCATTCATTTAATATAAGTCAAATTTTTCAGTTTTACAAATGGATTGAGTGAAGCCAATCAAGTTTGACCATCAACGGAATCCACATGATAAACTTCACCAAATTTGTCTATATAACTTGTATATAGAATATTCATACATATTTTCATGCCAAATTTGTCAATATAATATATACTTGTATATATAAGTATACTATATATACATGTTGTTGGCCAATTATGAATACCACCACTGGCCACATGTCAATTTTATCACCATTCTCATCGCGTACTTTATTAGCGATAGTTTATGTGTTCATTACCAACTCGTACTCTTACAGTCCACTCCACAGTTGGGCACCTGGTCGATTAAAAGAGTGAACGAATTTATATTGAGATCTGTTTTGAATAATATCTTCATAATTCAGCTAATACAAAATATTATTAATTTATTATTCACAACTTGTCGTATGAACATTAATTCTTGAACAACGATTTAGGATTTTTTTGATGAAATTCAATTTGTTGAAAATGGCAGTATTTTGTGAAAATGATTGTACAGTTCAGGATTATGTTTATGGCCAAATGTATAAATGGCACTAAATTAACTTTTAATATGCATATAGTTCTGAAATATGGCTGAATGGATGGAACTATATAGGCTTTCGATAACGTTACAGTTAGACAGGGTGTTTGACTTTGGGATGCTTATTTATTCGTTAACGGACGTGTATTCGTTTTTTACTGAGAATAAAACCGTATGGGTGGATGATCATGTTTTGATGATCACTGAGTACACAAGAGCGTTTAAATTAGGTAAAAAAAAT
Organism: Tipula unca; assembly: GCA_951394425.1. Taxonomy (NCBI): domain Eukaryota; kingdom Metazoa; phylum Arthropoda; class Insecta; order Diptera; family Tipulidae; genus Tipula; species Tipula unca. The sequence continues at coordinate 185,256,459 of OX596381.1, read as the reverse complement.
GCACATAAATATTAAATTATAACACCCAAAACATTTAATGAATAATAACCAACTTAGACTTTGACAGAAAATTGCGATATAGGGAAGATGCGTTTAACTTAATTTTAATTCGCCAAGGCAATGTCATGGTATATAAATTTTCCAAACATTTATTGTTTAACATTCCTCAGCACTGAGGAATATATATTGGTATTCATTTTGAAACGGTAATCCATCGGAGGAGCGAACTAAATATCAACTCAAGAGTATTTTTAAGTATTCATTCAAGATTACGAAATATCGTAGGCATATGAAATACCTGGGTCATTCGATATAAGCAAATCATTTGGAACGAATAAATTTTTAGACTGCGGACCAATACTCGACTAATGCTAAATCGTAAAAAAATCAACTTTAACTTATATTTTTGGTATATTCTTTATCCTATATCACAAAGTAGGTTAAACCGGGTACACAAAAGTAAATATTTAACGTTTCGGTTAATTTTTTAATAGTTTACGGATTGAGTAAGCTGAAAATATACAAAAACGCGTATTTTAATAAAACAAAAATACTAAAAATCGACTTGCAAGAGTAAACTATAGTGCAAGAGTAAACCCATTTATGAGCGAAGGTGAATTTATTTTCATTTATTTATTTCACAAAGTATTGCATAAGGAGAATCTTCACTGACATCAATTAACAGTTGTTCATGAGCTATATATGGGCTTGTGGAATTGGTGATACTTTAATAATGAACTATTCATGTTACCGCATCAAATTATAATATAAAAATAAATATTAAGTGTTATTTACAATTTTTACAAATTGATTTGCAAAACCTCCTATATTGATGAGATGATGTCCTTATTTTAAATAGATCCCTGTTTCACATACCAACATGATGGTGCAGTTTGTTTTTACGCAGTGTAAATGTTAAGAATTGGTTAGATGGAAATTATCCAAATAATTGAATTGAAAAGAATGGTTTAATTCATAGGCCTGCAATATTCCCAGAATTAGCGCGTATTCCATCTCAAGGAGGTTATTTTGAGTATATATTACTTGGCCAGTAAAATATTTAAAAATGGAGTTTCTTTTTGCAATTTAATAAAAATAAAATTAAAAACTAAAATTAAAACTGAAAGCAATTTGTTGAACACAATATTGGAACTGGCCTTTCTCTATTTTTTCGAGATTATAGCTGGTATATAGTATTCAGAGTTACCTATAATGTTTTGGGCTTAATACCTTGCTATAAACCGCGATTAAGTGAAACGTGTGTATAGTATCCGATTAGTTAATCCAACCACTAATTTAATTTCGCTAAAACACCAAATAAATAAATACTATAAATCATAATTTTTTACATAAAATTTAACCACGCACATTTCTTTTTGTTTAAAGATGTAAATACACAAATAATTTTTCTCAGAATGGCAATGATGTTATAAGTCTTTCCGCATATAAGTGCGCTACTTCCACTCCCACTAAATTCATTAGTGTAAATTTCAAAATTGTAGTTCAATAAACTCGTTTAGCTACTAAACCCATAATAAAAGAGATTAGCTGATTCTGAACTTGACACATCACAATTATAATCTTTACAAAATAAATAGAAGCGCTTAACTAATTGCTATATAGATGTCTTATGTCCATATTAATAGGTCATAAAATAAATAGTTATTTTAAATTAGTAAACTGGATTTAATAATATTCAAATATTGAATACAAAAAAATTTGAAACCTAATTTTTCAAATAATTGGAGATGTCGGGGATTGAACACGGGACTTTTCACAAGCGAAGCGAACGCTCTACAACTGAGCTACATCCCCACTAATAAATTGAAAATAGATTAGATTATTGATTCCATCCTCACTTTTTGATTCAACGACAGTATATATACTATATAGTATATTATATACTATAATACATTGTGATAGTCTAATTTGTCTTGCTTGAAGTATTAGGCACACTGTCACTTCAATTAGAACAAGTTAAATGAGATATACAATTGTTATACAATATTTTCATTCAATATACATATTCTATATATAAAATTGTATACAGTGAAACAAATTTGCATGGGAACCGTATTGCAAAATATGAAAGTGATTTAATCAATGTAGTTTTGTTAAATACAGATAGTTTTGAGTACTTTCTCAGGAAGTACATTTAATTTTTTTTATCAAAACTATGAAAACCTAGAAATGGCAGTATGCTCACACTATATACACATATATGTATATGTACGTGAGTATTATATATAGAGTTTATAGAAAAAAAATCCATTAATTTCAAAAGCCGTAAGCTATTCTCAAGAAAAGTGATATTTTTGATTGATAGAAAAATAAAATACAACACAATACCCCAATTGTATAAATAAATATGTATATATTTATATATATATATATATGTATATAAATATATATATATATATATATATATATATATATATATATATATATATATATATATATATATATATATATATATATATATGTAATACGTACATATATACCTATATATGTATATAATAGTAGTACATGGAATAAATTTATATTTTCAAATCAAATTTAAATTGGAAATTTATTTGAAAGGAATAAATAATATTGCGCTTATGATTGGTATTTTTTGATCGAACAATAATATACCTTCAATTAAATTTATATTGATTTGTGTATTATGATTCATATAAATTTCATTGATAAAATTCAATAAAATCGAAGTCACGTAGTCGGGTCTTATCAAAAAATTTAATTAAAACTTCTCATATATTATGTACATATATATGTATTTATGGTATAATCGAGCGCTTTAGTTATGGGAGAATCATAATTTTGCGATATATTCGCGGCTATAAACTATAATATGATACTATACGAAAAACGCTAGCACAGTTGGAATTCTCACACTGGATAATAGAAAAATACTTCTTTAAGATATACATATATGTATACGAGTAATAAATTAAAACAATATAATTGGATGATGGTGAGCGCGGTGGTATCTCGCATTATTCTGCGAATTATAGTTAAGTTAACATTAATATATATATAAATATATATATGAGCCATGCATGCGTTGATGAGATTAGCTTCCGGTTGTGAATATACATATGTATATAAAGAATAGAATTTTCTTTGTGAATTCGATTGATTGTGTTTTAGGCGGTTTTTGCTATAAATAATCAAAGAAGATGAAGAATATATCATAAAAAAATAATTAATTTCAAATTGAATTATTTTATACGGATGATATTTAATTTGCAAGTGGTTAAAATGCACCATTAGATTGCCATCATATATAGTTTCAGGCATTTCATCATTCAACATTTATTGTAATTTTAAAGAAAAGCCACAAAAAATATTTATTTAAACAATGACACTACTATATTTTCAATAAATTTTAATTAAAATCGAAAAAAAACTATATCAACACCTCCCCTTATTTCTTAAACATCAATTAATTTAATATCATCCCACATCATCTTATCTTTTTATCCATCTGTGTCTTGTTAAATAAATCCGGAGCAGTAACATGAACCAGCTAATATATTTAGTGCGACTGTTCGCATCAAAGTGAAAACCCGCAAACATTTTTTCATTTAAAGCAAAATTCATCAAACATCCGCTCTTCAAATAAAATAAAAAGAAAACAAATTTTTTACTCTCATCTTGAAGGTGCAAAAGTCATTTCCCAAATTAAATTAAAAATCTTATAACCAAGAATATACTCGTACATATATAAGAAATATTATGTATACAACAAAAAATACAAATCTAATTCAGTAGCTGAAAATAACTTTTTTCACCGCAAGATCGATCCACTGGTTTGGGGAACAGAACAAAATATACAACAAAAAATACGTTGGTTTTAAACACAAAAAGGCCGACACAGCATAAAAAAAATTGTTTGAGTCTATTAAGAGAGATGTGAAGTGAATTTTTTTTTTGGTAAGCGGCTCATTTTTTTTTTGTATTCATCTGATAGATAAAAAATGGATATATGTACGTATAGTTTGTTCTATTATTTTAAATAATTAATGATTAATGATGTGAAATGTTATATCGAAGTGCGAGGGTCGAAAATTTTAAAATAAATTCAACACTATATACTCAGAGTTATGCAGGACTTTACATAATATTATATGAACCATATGGTATATACGTGCATTTTAACTTTAAGACAATTGTGAAACTTTCATGTTGTACGATCTCAGTATTTAGCACTACTCGACACTTTGAGAATGCTCTATTAGAATATAATAAAAGAAATAATTTAAAAATTCCAATTAAATACATCAGTGGAAGTTTGACGATACATCCTGTTATGGAAATTCAGAGATTACGATTTCCAGCATTCAGTGGTTAATTTGAGAGGCACTTATTTCCAGAACATTTTGAAATTCCAGCTAAATTTGAGATTTTTCGAAATTTAAAAAGGCTTTTCCTAAAAAACTCAGATTTTAATCAGAATTGTAAAAGTGTATTTATACAATAAAAAATGATCATAGTTTTCAGCCAAAAATTATATGAAAAGATCAGATCTCTCATTAGAACGCGATTACTGTAACACTATAAATAAGTACACAACATACTTTAAAAAGTAATTAATATAAAACTAATTGTTCTTGGCGCCATGAACTTGGCTTGGCGTTATATAATATATAATTGACGGAATGATGTATATTAAAGTAAAATAATTAAATGAATAATGTTAATATTTGAGTAAAAATGTGCTAATTTCAATCACATTCAAGTTTTTATTAAATAAGCGACATCTATCTGAGAACATTTAACAATAATTATACATAGATGTCTCTGTTTAGATAATTATTACATAAAACAAAAACGACGATAGTTTAACTGTTATATAATATTTTAGGTATATATTGACAGTTTTTTTTTTGGAACAATTCATTAATTGTTTAATTTTATTTTTCATTTAACAATAAATTCAATCAACATAGGAAAAAATAAAAACTATTCATATTAATTCACTGGATGCCGGACTACATTCTACATATACGTAATACGTATATACCGGGTGTTTTTTTTAAACTGAGACGATCAAATATATCGAAAAATAGCCACTCTACGGAAAAAATGTCCATAATCAAAATTTAATCATACCGCGGGGGAAATACATTAGTGCAAAAAAAAAAGTCCCCCCACCCCCGCTTTGTAGGTGGGGCGGGGGTAACTTTTAAACTAAGATAGGAAGCCATATTTTTTATTGCAGATACGGATTCTACGACTAAAAGTACGTATGATTTGCATAAAATATTTTATTCGGTTCATGATAGATGGCGTTGTAATCGACGAAATTCAATTTTTTCAATTTCTTCTACTTAGAACACACGCATTCGATTCTGCAATACGTTTGAAATAAAAAACATCACGTTTTCATTGGAAATACTCGAAATTCGTCATCAAAACAATTTATTCAGTTTTGTAAATCACATTTAACGTTTGTGTTATTTCTTATCTTCATGTTTTTCGTAATTGCAAAATAAACGACAAAATACTTTAGAATGGAGCGTTTAACTGTGCCAGAGAAAATTGAAATGGTTTTGGTTTATGCAGAAGCTGGCAGAAATCTTGAAAATGCTGTTGCTATTTACGCTCAACGTTTTCCGGATAGGATTCGTTCACGTGCTTCATTTGGCCGTACTATCAAACAATTTATTACTGATGGAAATGTTCAACCGAAAAAGAGGACCCGTAGAGCAACAGTCACTGGAGAAAATAATGAAATTGCTGTATTGGCAGCAGTGGCTCATAATAAGTTTACACACAAAAACCAACAACACGTGAGAACATGATTGAGCGAATCAGAAATGCGTGTTCTGAAATTCAACCAGACACACTTCTCAGTTGTGTACAATCATTTGAAATGCGGATTAATAAGTGCATTGAAGTCGCAGGCCATCATTTTGAACACTTATTTTAGATTTACAAAACTGAATAAATTGTTTTGATGACGAATATCGAGTAATTCCAATGAAAATGTGATGTTTTTTATTTCAAACGTATTGCAGAATCGAATGCGTGTGTTCTAAGTAGAAGAAATTGAAAAAATTGAATTTCGTCGATTACAACGCCATCTATCATGAACCGAATAAAATATTTTATGCAAATCATACGTACTTTTAGTCGTAGAATCCGTATCTGCAATAAAAAATATGGCTTCCTATCTTAGTTTAAAAGTTACCCCCGCCCCACCTACAAAGCGGGGGTGGGGGGACTTTTTTTTTTGCACTAATGTATTTCCCCCGCGGTATGATTAAATTTTGATTATGGACATTTTTTCCGTAGAGTGGCTATTTTTCGAGATATTTGATCGTCTCAGTTTAAAAAAAACACCCGGTATATCTAGCTGAGTAAAGTGAAGAAAAAAACGGAAATTTTTGCCGTCAAAAATATATAACGCATCATTAAATAAAAATAATTGTAGGAGATGACAATACGAATTTGTATGACTAGAATTTATTTTTATTAAAACCTGAAATATTTTATGTATATATGTATTATTATGCGGTGTTCAGTGTTAGGGGGAGGTGATAAAGGTCACGTCACGGTCATATATTTTTATTCCAGATATAAAATATTTAAATACCAGAATCGGTTGTTACTTAAAGTGCCGTTATGTACAGCTTATTTGTGCCTTTACGACATCTTCCAGGGACAAGTTTTATACAGATGGGACTCATACTTGAATCGTTCAGATTATTTTGGATAGTAGAAAATTTTGTAATGTAATTCACGCTATATTAAATGTTTGGTTTTTTATAGGAACTAACACACTTTCAGACACCTAAGTAGGCAATAGTTATAGATAAAATTGTTATAAAATATAATGTAAACCGAATGCATATAATTTAAAAAATAATTCGCTGTAGACAGGATTCGAACCTGAGCGCGGCTGGGTATAACCCAATGGATTTCACAGCATAGTCCATTGATTAAGGAGCACATGGTCTTGCTAATCTCAAATCAAATATTTAACTTAAAAATTGGGTTTGAGCCTTATATGCTGGATCTCTATACTTTTCTATGCACATGATTTGTTAAAAGTATATAAAATATATGTATATACTTATAAAATATATATACTTATATAAGAATTAAGCCCACACTGGGTAAATAAAACTTCCGCTTTATGTTTTCTACAGAAAAATGTACATTATCTAACATTATATACATCTTATATAAAATTGGGTCAGATAAATTCATTCTAAATTTAAATATCCCACCTTTGTATAGAAAACAAAAATTGTTTTATACGGATTTTTAAATTCTTAATTATCAAAAAAAAAAAAAAGAAATTAAAATATTTTCTCATATCGAGAGGTCCGCACAAACAATTCATCATCAAAGTGTCGGCGGTTTTTTTAACGAAACTACATATATAAAAGGAAGAAATCAAAACCTCGTCCTTTTGTGTATAACTGAAAAATGAAATTAAATTATTCTCAGATATAGGTACATGCGACCATAAATCATTCATTATCATCATCACATCACAATGATCATCAGCATCTCTATAATACATCTTCCATCCAATTGGAAATCAATTTTAAAATACAATGAACGTATTTTGAGGTATACATATTCTGTGAATGAAGTACAATAAAAATTATTTATGTTGTTTTATGTTGTGAACATGAAACATGTTTTTTTTTAAAATCAGACAAACACTTATATGTATCCAACTTATATATATATATATATATATATATATATATATATATATATATATATATATATATATATATATATATATATATATATATAAATATATATACATATATACATATGTGTATATATATATATATATATATATATACTCGTACATATATGTATATATACACATATACAGTAGCTGATTTTAAAATTAGCCGTGGCGGTATTTTGATTTGATTTTTCGGTTGTCGAACGTTTATGTATTTTTTCGTTATGTATAATGTTTGTATATAATATTAGGGTGGTGCATGATAGTGGCGGATTTTAATTAATTTGGTGTTTAATACATTTCTGACCAATTTAATAATAATTATGAGTGTTGTTTGGAAAACCTTGGTGAAAAATTGTGGTATATACAATATAATCGATATATGTTGAGTGGTGCAATATATGTACCTATCTACATTATGGAGTTTCAAAAGCTCAAGATTAAAACAACGTAGTAATAGCATGAGAGTGTGTGTTAGAAACTGAATTAAATAATTAGTTTTCGAGGTAAAATATGCAACTATATAAAATTTAAAACTTTTACCTGCATCTGCGTATATACATATATACTAAACCTTTTAAATATTGTAGTTTTTATATACATATATATATACAAGTTAATAATTGTATTCGAGATTTTTTGTCGTATATATATTTATATGACCATTCAATTCCTTATTATTATATAACCACGCGATCAGATCACCATTTTTCCAGATAATCGACAGAATTATATAAAAAAAATACTTTTAAAATCCCGCATTTTCACAGTCGTTCCACATCATCTCATACTTCAAAATATCAAAGCTAAATAATAAAATTAAAATTTACAACTTCCTTAAACTTTTAGCACACAAAATCACAACCATTCAAATAAACAAAAAAAAAACCAGAAAAACCGCCAATTCGTGCAAAAAACCTAAAAAAGTCTTTTGTTGACAAAACTTTGACAAAAAATAAAACTACAGTAGTTTTATTTTTATTTTAACGTTGAATTATTTTTGCAAATCATTAGGTTTTTGCAATCACCGCGCGAGAGAATTACAATTGGGAAATAATTTTAATTGTTTTTTATGTGTTATGTGTGTGCTGCTGCTGTTGAGTTGATCAGACATTTTGATTGAAACATACTATGTATGTACATATATACATATATGTATCATATATATTAAATGAAAAGAAATAAATTAGGCATAGGAATATATAATGTGTGCTTGCAGCATGTATGATTGAACCGATACATACATATGTACATACATATATATATATATATATATATATATATATATATATATATATATATATATATATATATATATATATATATATATATATATATATATATATATATATATATATATATATATATATATATATATGTATATATATATATATATATATATATATATATATATATATATATATATATATATATATATATATATATATATATATATATATATATATATATATATATATATATATATATATATATATATATATATATATATATATATATATATATATATATATAAGAAACATGATGTAATTTTAGATTTTTATAGGAAATGATATTGACTTTTATTGTGTATTCACCAGAGGACAAAAGATATATAATTATATATATGATCGTTATAAAAAGATATACACAACATGGTTGATTGATAGCTTGGCTGGTGAATATATAAACTTTTGTTGATTGAAATAAGCCATTTTGTTTTCTTATATAAATATATACAATTTTATATACATATATATACTCGTATATGTACGATATATTTATATATACGATCGATGGGAATTGTGATGTTTTGTAACGGAACAGTGAGGTACGATCGACTCTGAAATTAATCAAGTTCCAATCAAAGTTAACGTCAATAAACTCATTAGCAATCCAGCAGCTAGCACATAGCAAATTTTCTATTATATTTATGTATAGTTTTGTATAAAACCAATTTTACAGAATATTTTCTGGCTCATTAATTTTGGTTTTATCTTAAGGTTTTTTCTTGTCTATTTATATATTATAAGTAATAAATTCTTTCCAGATAATTATTTTAAAATGGATATACATTGGATCAATTTTGTATGTAAATATTTGAGTTCTCACACGAAAAATCACAATACGCATACACAAATTCGATTTACTTTCTTTTCGCGCGCATCAAAATTTCCAAATTTTCAAAGGCACACAACAACAATAACAACAACATTCGCTATAATTTGTCGTTTGAAATTATTGTATTATAAACACAAAAAAAAACGTAAAAAATTCATACAGTCTTCATGGGTGATTATTAAGTGGTTAACAAGAGAATCATAGTCTGAAACAACCATAAACATTGATTAGTTATGATTTTCATATATGCGTTCACATAAACATTTTTTTGGTTTGTTTGTTTTGTACATATACACATATAGATATATGTGTTTAACTTGATCTTCATATTTTTGATTCATCGAGATCATAATAATTATTTTTGCTATGGGTGGTCACATCGTATATATAAAATTCGTTTCAATTAATTTATTTTGTGTTTAGTATTTATATAAATTTATAATTACATTACAAAATATGTAATGAATTAGATGAATCAGAAATTATTATAATATTGTATAGGTGAAAAATGTTGCATTTTGAAGCAGACGAGGCGCCAGATTTCAATTCACTAAGGGCTAACCGTAACATAACTTATCAAATGGTACTAAAACATGAATGCAATATTTTATCATTTTCGCAATTCATAAAGTGTCGCTGGTGCAGTAACATTTAAAATCTTTATATTAACTCTTTACATGATTTCGTTACTGATTCCTACTTGTTAGCCATTAACTCAGTAACACTCGATACTATAATATGAGCTCCAGCTTAGAGCAATTTCAGTCCATCTGAAACAGTTTTCGTATATATATGATTTTAGGAATACATAATTTAAAATTTTATACTGTGCTATTTAAAAATTTATGTAAGTGGACTTTCTTTTACATATATATGTACATAGGTATATGCATATATTAACTTTACCTTTATTTTATAATTTTCGTGATATTTTCATAATAAAGCATTTGCTGAAAATATTGCGAAATGTAATAATTTTTATTTGATTTGCAATGACATACTTTCCAAAGTGTAATACATGAGGGGGAACCAGCAAATCAGTAACAACCTAACGTATATACACAAGCGAGATATGAACGCCGACATTTTGAAAATTTTCTAAAATAAAACTATCTACGTTTAAAATTATAATAAAACTATCTATCCATTTACGTTTAAAAACACACAGCCACCTAATTTCGAATACAAAAACCACAACACAAACTTCAAATGGATCGTTCTTTTAAATAATAATTTTCCCACGAGAGGAGCTTAGCCTACTTTTACAATCGTCAATATGGATCAAAAAATATCGCGCAACCTGAAGCTCAGTACATAACTGCGGAAATGAGTCGAGAAATTTGTGTGAGTAAGAAAATTTTCAACGCGAGTGTGATGAAAAATGGGGAGCTTATGTCAAAATGGCGTACTTTGATTGGTAGAGAGTGAAGTGTAATGATTTTCTCTACTCACTCCCGCAGGTATGTACTGAGCTTGAAGGAAATGTGAAAAAATGAAAGTTCACATCAACTCACTTTTCATAGCCTACTTTTCTTGAATATAATTTTATTTATTATCCTCATATTCAGAGCAGTTTGTCAGTTATATATTTCAGGGGCAACATTTTCGTATAACTTCACCATTTTCGATATTTGATAGTCGTTTGTGTCTCTTTAATGACGTACAAATTTATAGGCTATTTCATATTCAATTCAGCAATTTCTGTATTTATAATATTTTTCATTGTATGTATTTAGCTTAAAATGTATGTACCTGTATTATTTGACAATTAACGTCAAAATATATTGTTATAGAAGTTGAAATTTACTCAAATAAATAAAACTGCCGATGTTCTATATATAGGACTTGAAGTTCTGTTAATAAAAAAACGCAGCTATTATAGAACGTGCGAGGTCGATTGAAATATTGTCAATAGTTTAAATATAGTGGTTTTTATTTTGGTTAAACCTTTTGTACTACTTATCGTTTGATATAATACAAATCAAAAATGATAAATATTGCGTTCATTTATATAGCTACATTTCATGAAATCATTGTAACAACTGTGTATTAGCATTTTATAATTCATATTTTGATTCAAAGTCAAAAAATTGCATAATTTTTGGGTTGATTTCATGAAAAGCGGCTACATATAGAAATAATAATGATCGACAAGAAATACGTAGTAATTTCACACAACTATACTTGATGGTGTTAATTGGACTGACCAAACCCGCATGTGTTATTGGATTATGACAACAGAAATTCAAAATGCCACGAAAATTATGATAAAGGTAGATATAATTTTTATGTATCTTATTATCTTCTGAATTACAGTAGTCTATTTTTTCAATGAAATTAAAACTGGGAGCAAATCAACAAATACATAATTCATATCAGTAAACAAATTTTAAACTACTAATATTTTTGTTAAATGATTATACAGAAAATCGACCAATATAATAGCATAAGGCTGTCAGCTAATATTCTTCTTTGGAACAACTCGTATCTCAGTAATATTACCTTCCTCTGTCCTTTTTAAACAATTTGAAAATAAAACTACCCCATCTAAAAATATCTTAACCGAAATGCCAATATTCTAGATATTGTAAAACCGAAATTAAACAATCAAGTTTTTTTATTATTAATTTGACATTATTAATTTTTGAAGTTTCTTAATTTTTAAATTCCAATAAATTGACATAACCAATTTAAATTTTAATAAGATATAGTCTTTAATCACAACATCTAAGTTCTAAATATTTTGAACCTCATATTTCAGATTCTTATTTTAAAAAATCAGATTTCTTAATAAATGTTGCTGAATTCGATTTTTAATACATTTAGCTTGCGTCTAGAAATTATAGTTTCCATATTTAAAATAAGAATAATAAGATAATAATAATAATTAAATTAACTATTCTATCAACATATATACAAAAATTCGAGATCAATATTTTTAAAGCTATATCTGGGCTTGTCAGGTTCAAATAAAGATTATAGAATCAAAATTCTATAATTACATAGTTCTATTAATATACTCGTAAATATATTACAAGGTAGATTTAATAACGAAATTCCACAATTTTGAAGTTTTTAATCTATATACATATATGTATATTCTTTTTGTTTATAAATTTAAAATTTTCAATGATTCATAATAAAATTAACAAAATCTATAATTAAAATTTACATATAACTTTATAGATATTTTCCATTCCAAATATGCAATAAAAATTTCAGAATTTGTAATTTGTATAGTTAAAGTTCACATAATTGATAGATACTTGATGTCGGTTTAAATTCTGAATATATACATACGAGTATGTATACTAAAAGTTCTATAATTTATTTATTTTGATTCTAAAAATTCTACATTAATATTTCAAAGGATTTAATTTTTGAATTCCTAAATTTTGCTTTTCGAGAATTTTGCTACCGAATTAAGCCGTACAGGCTTAATATTATTTATGGTTTATGCTTGAAAATCTCGATAGGAACGGCTGAATATAGGAACGAATTAATAAAATACAATTCTTTGAATAAAATATTAATCGGAGACATGTCCTAATAAGTAACTATAGGTGTTCACCTGACTTGTATGGAAGGATCCGAAATCTCAAAACTTCATTTTTGTTTTGATGGTTCCATCATCTATTGTTTCCGATAAACAGCCTTGCATCCAAATGAGAAAGCGATAGATAGATAGATATAGAGAAAGACAGGAGAGGGAGAGAGTTTTAGGGTATAACATATTTCGGTTGTGAACCAACCTTGGATAAGCTAATGGACATTTTTTGGATTTAGTTGAAGTTTTAAGTTATTTCGCAGACCGCGATTTCATAACACCGATTGTTTCGTAAAAGTTTGCTAAATCGAATTGGAGTCTGGCTAGGCTATATAATAATTATATAAGGTTCTGCATATTTGTAAATCTTTTGGTACATTTTAAAATCTGGTCCTTGTAAATTGTCCCTCTGCTTCCTTTCTATAATAATAATCAGTTTATAAAGACCATTACTAACCTCTTACTGAGTCATCAATTTGGCTCCAGCGGTTTCAATGCAGGGCTTGGCCTTGATACTGCCTTAGACAATCTGAAAAGGCCAAGTCGTTCTATGTAGACACCGTTGTAGCCAACATCGCCTGCAACGAGCTCTGCGCCTACCATATGGTGGTTCTCCTTTCAGAGCTGCACAATTCGTTCTGGATCAGCATGCAGTGACCGAGCCAGCGTACTCGCTGACGTCTTATTTTATGTACAATATCGGGGATCGGTATGCACCATCTACTTCGCATTTTGGGCCGTAAATCACACGCATGATTCTTCTCTCAAATGTAAGGAGCCATCTCTCGTATTCATCCGTCAGCGCCCAAGTTTCACATCCAAACATAACAACGGGCCTGATCAACGCTTTGCAAAGCTTCACGGCACTTGACAGGTGTTTAGATTTTAACAGTGGCTTTAGAGGAAACATAGCACGATTGCCAGCTGCCAGCCGCACTTTAATATCCTCACGCAAACTGTTATCGTGAGTGCAAAGAGAGCCCAAACATTTGAACCTCTTCACTCCCTCAAACGTGTAGTGGCCACAACTAAAATCTGGTGTGGCATTGTCCCTATGGCCAGAGATTATTCATTTCATCATGCATGTGTCATCTGCAAATGCTAGCACCTGGTTGTACTGGTGATATAAGATGTTGCGCTGAGGTGTTTTAGTTTTACGAAAGATGCACTCTAACATGAGATAAAAGTGTATCGGGGACAGAGCATCTCCCTGCCGAACACCCGAGTTAACCATAAAAATTGAAGATAGGCTGTTCTCAACTTTAACACAGCATTGAGATTGTGTCATTGTCTTTCTACCCAATCGAACCAATTTTGTTGGCATTCCTGGTATTCCAGGGCAGACCGCACAAACTCACTCGATCAATCGAGTTTTAGACCTGCCGGAAATCCAGGAACACCTGATGTACGAGGATGAATGTCTCATAATCTTTAGATACAATCATCCGCAGCGAAAAGACCTGGTCAGTGACTGATCGATTCGGATGAAATCATCCTTAATAGTCACCAATAAGGCTCTCCGCTATATGGCTGACTCTATCTAATATATAATGTAGAACAGTAACTTGTATGCTGTGCAAAGGAGAACTATACCGCGATAATTCTCACACTTCAATTGGTCTCTCTTTTTGAAGAAAGGGCATATCTTGGCCACTTTCCATTCGTTAGGCATAACCTCGGTTCGCCATACTAATCGAATAAAGTTGAAAAGATAGTTCCACAAAGTATGCCCTCCGAATATCAAGATCTCCGAATTAATGCTGTCCACTCCAGGTGAGCGGTTTCGTTTCCATCTGCATGGCCTTAGTGAATTCCTCGAATGGGATGGATCCTCAATGCAAATCTTTGCAGTCTGTATTAGACTCAACTACAGTCTGTGACGCATGATGAACACGAAGCAGGTCGGTAAAGTGTCCACTCCATTCATCGAGTACAGCGTTGATGTTGACACAGAGGTTTCCATTCCGGTCCCTAATGGCGATTGAGGTAGGCCTGAAAGTATGGTCATTGCGTTGTTGTACCTTTAGAAACTCGGCCTTCCACCATTCTCGCTTCTTCTGTCTACAAATCCGCTTAGCTGCCCTCATGGTAAGAGCAGCCGCGATTGTGATACGTTGTTGCACTTCACTATGGGTTATATTTTATTGCTAGACTGCATGGCGACACTCGAGAGGTCTGAAATTGACTATACCTTAAGTCTGTTGAGCCGCACTGATAACCGAAGTTTTCAGTGCCTCTCAGACAGAGTTCACGCAGTAGACTGGTAATTAGCTTTCTCAATGTTATCGCTGACCAGATCCAGATATCGTTTTATTTATCTTCATTCATCAAACCTTCACAGTCGAAACGTGCCATTAGTTTCGTTGTCCTCCCAGACGTACGAAAACTTCCATTGTATAACTTTGCCAAATGATGTTGCACAAGGATGGGACCATGTCTATATAGATGTATCTGTTTGAGAGGGAAGACCGTGCTTGCTACTGTAAGATCGTGAGCAATTGCAAAGCACATCATTCTCTCACCATTATCGGTCGCAGTTTCGGTTCGGGAGTACGGACCTATGTTTTCACACAAGTCGGCCTGATTTCAGCCAGCTCTAGCATTAAAGTCCCTAATTACCATTCTAACAGCATGTTCGGGTATAGATCCCATCAGGTCCAAGTCATTTTAAAATAACTTTATCTTGAAGCTGGCTCACTTCTGTGGGCGCGTGAAAACGAATTATCGACAGGTTTCCTAACTTCATGCGCAAGCGAGCTTACACAATAAGTCGTCACGGACTGTTTACTCACGTGAATATCTTAATATATATCTTATACCAAATCGTCTTCTTACATTCTGAGATTTTGAATTTACTAGACTCGGCTTGTTTAATCAATATTAAGAGATCGTTTAAATTTAATGTAAGGTAGGTCAAATACCAAAATCATCAAATTTTCCAATTTACTTATAATCGAAGATCATTTGTGTGAAATATTTCATTGAAATTGTCAAAGACATTCTCTATATGCGTATATATATATACAGATACGTTACGCTACATCTATCACTTTTTGCTTGAGTCATCTGAGATTCTTCAAGACTTAAAAACTACATGCATCATTCGTTTGTCATTTTCATGCCTCTTTCAAATGGTTTCACTTGCGAGACAATATGACAACATCGATATAGTATTTCAATGACAACTTATTAGCGCAATTGTCGTTTCTGGTTGTCAAAATTATTTAGACTCTCGCGTAGTCATGTCATGTCGCGCATTTATTCAATACAATAGTATCTCATTTACAAATCGGTGGTATGATGGTGTGGTGTTACAATCATTAAATTATCTAATATATGATATAAGCCATATGTTGGTTAATTTTTTTTCTTTTTCATGATAATGAATTGATGGTTTCCAATGAAAAACATATTTATCATGTCAAGTTTATATAATTTAATAAAAAAGGGAATTATGAATGATATCGTGGTGAATGATCTTCACTATATGTATATATACGAGTACGTGTACATATAAGCTATATGCAGTTTTATTTGCATTTTGTGTTGTATATCGCACGGGTTAATCACTGCGCATTAATCGGATGAATATGTATATAATCTTCACAAAAAATACTTAATTAGGATTCTTACGAAATCATGGATTTCATCTAAACTCTCGATGGTAATCGGTACAATGAAAATGCGGTAAATTTCTTTTTATTTTCCAACAATTTTTTTGTTGTGTGTGAACAAGATTAATGATAAAATTTCACAGCACAACTGATACGGCAATTAAAAAACTTACAACAACAACAAAAGCGTCTGTGTGTTCTAATTTTTTTGTTTTGTGTTTCCTTTTGGTTTTTGGTATATGTATACGAGTTATACGTGTTTTTTTATTGGTGTGAGCTAGGGCTCGTCCTTTGTACCATTTTTTGATTACTTCAACAATAGCAATCAAATAAAACAAATTATTCATTTCAGACATTTCAGTTTTGTTGGTTAGATGATGAATTTATACAGTAAAAGTTGAGATCGGTATTAAATGTCTTTGATATATGTGCGAAATATATGTGGGAATCTCGATCTATTCGATATAATCAAACACAAAAGCCGATCGCAATTAAGAACAAAATTAATTATTTTTTTTAAAATCATTTTAATTAAATTCCTCGTCTTTAAGACATAAATACGTATATTTAAATAGTCATCTTGGTGTACATATTATATATTGTTACAAAATAAAACGATCATCATTTAGTATAGACATGATCTCTATACACATAATTATTTTCGATCATTTATTATTCCAATCAACACCAGTAGATCGTATATTATGTGGATGGATATATTTACGTATACACAAGACATGAAATAAATATTAATTTAAATTTTTTATCTAAATTATTTTAAATGTTTATCTAAATTTTTTGGGTTATATCGATAGATAAAGGAGAGAGCGAGAGAATTAGAATGTAAATAGATAACGCAAGTCATTATGGAATTTGATGATTTTTTATATACAAATATCGATCGATTTTTATATTGTATGTACATGAGTCATGAAAATGTTGTTTGAAATGGTAATTCCGCGCCATCAACTATATATTATAGGATATGGGATATGAGGTGAGATTTCGCGCGGGCTATTTGTATATGCTGTGGGGGTTAATATATGTATATGTGTAATTTAATTTAATAAAGTAGAGTAAAATAACATTGTTCAAAGTTGTTTAAAATTTCCACTGTTTTCGTATTATAACGGGCACATTGTTAACAATTTGTTTAAATTTTCAAAAACTTTTGTACAAACTCTCAATATTTTAAACATAAGAACAATTGTTATTTCTTCATAACATAAAATGTCTATACAACACAACAGCAGCAGCGATAATTAACAATTAACAAAGAAATATTTGGTATATATATAAGTATATGAAGTTATATAGTATATACATAGTTAACAAGAGTATATGTATATATATATTATATATATATATATATATATATATATATATATATATATATATATATATATATATATATATATATATATATATATATATATATATATATATATATATGTATATATGTATATATATATATTATATATATATATATATATATATGGACCCAGAGGTAAAATAGAAAATTTACATATATAATAGATTGCCAAAATAGTGTATTGTATGATTTTTAATTGGAATACGTATTATTTATTGTTGTAAAATAAAATGGAGATACCAAAGAAATGTAGTAAAATAAAATAAAAAACTCTTTTCAAATTTTTATAACTTCTTGTAGTCTGTAAATAGAAATATTTTACCACGGTTAATTTTAAATCAGCTACTGTATGAAGATATTGTTATATTCATGTTTTATTGTTTATATTATTTTAGTTGTTTATTTTTTAGTTTGTTTTTTTTAGGTTATGCTACTGTTCATTATAATAATATATATATATATATATATATATATATATATATATATATATATATATATATATATATATATATATTATATATATATATATATATATATATATATATATATATTTATATATATATAAGTATATATATATTTGTATATATACAGTGAGCAGACATTTTATTTTATTTATGTTTTGTTGGTTGTTGGGTGGAATACAACTCATTTGGTTATATAGAACACACGCATAATTTACTCTATCACGACCCTGAATCACAAATTATAAATAATTTTTCCGCTTTTTCTAAACTTCCAAACTTTTTTTGCAAAACAAAAGCTCTTATTCTATTAGAATATTTTTTTGTTGTTGCGAAAAATCCAATAATTCACTTGATTAACTTTGAAAACTATTTGTTTTTGATCAACAATTCAACAAATTTTTGTATTCAAATCGATTTCTATTATTATTTTTGAAGTTTATTTTGCTCGCACAGAACAATACAATAAAAAAAGCTATAACCGATTTATTTTTTATTTTATGTGGTTTTTGTACAAATTGTGTTCAGAAAAGAAAGGTTTTTTGTAATTTATTTGCCAAAAAACTGAAATGCACAACACAAAAGTTGATTAATTTTGTGGTTTTCTGGAAAAAAAAATAAAAACATTTAAAAGACAAGAATTGTATTTTAATTATTATTATCGTTTTTTAATTTATTTTTATTACAAAGTCATTTAGTTGCTACTTTTGTAGATTTACTGTAAATACACGATCAAATTTTGATCACCAAATAATACATAAAAATATGACGTTAACGGAAGCGTGAAAATAAACGAAAATCTCTTGAAACCAAATGATTAAATGTTTTTCTTTAGCATATATTATTAGAGGTTAATTATTATTGTTTCCAAACCCTCAATTTTTTACTCTTTATTGTTGAATTCTAATTTTA